>JAODAL010000017.1:105000-609805 GCA_025379985.1 Phyllomedusa bahiana
TGGGGTTAAAAAATCGGGGTTGGGGTTTAAATATTTTTTTTTCAAATTTTTTGCCCTTTGACACTTATCCAAAACCCACACATTAATCAGAAAAAACTTTTTTTTTTGGGCCCGTTATCCCCGGGACAGGGTAAAAGGAGTTGTTTTAAACAAAAGAAACAGGGATTTGGTAAGTTTTAAATTTTTTTTTTTTTTAAATTCAAAACCCCGATATACCTACCTCTGGGGGACCGGGTAGCCCCAAACCAACCTGTTTAAGGAAACTATGTACCTCCCAAAAACCACAAGGGGGGTTATTTTACCTCCCTACCGGGGGACAAAAGCCCTACCCCAATATGGGGGGCCCAAAAATTTTTAACCTTTCTATTGGACCCTATTTACCGGCCAAGATACGGGGGGGTTCCTATAAAACCTCCCCTTCTGGGGGACCTGTAGCCCTTTACCAACCTACTATGGGGGGGGCCAAATGCTTTCAAAAAAATTTATAAGGGACCTATAGAACTCCCCAACCAAACTGGGGGACCTTTTAAACCAACTGACCTAAGGGGGGGGGCCCCATATATATCCACCTTCATACTGGCTGTGTGTTTCAGAGCTTTTGTTTCTGCGGGAAAGAATCGGGCCAGGGACCTATCTGCAAGCTTTTAATGCCAGAAAAGTTGGGGGCAAAAAATTTTCCTTATGAAAACAAACCCCCATCTGCCCTCCCCTTCCAATACGGGCCCAGTAAATTCCTGTCCCCTTTGCAGAAAAGCACCTAAAAGTATGATTTTTCCCACCCCAAAGCCTAGGGTTTGGGAAACAGTTTTTTCTTGGATTTTGTACTCCCCCCTTCTTTCCCTCCAAAAACATTGGACGGGTTGTTTACCCAAAAGTTCTTTTTTGGGTTTTTCAGCTGCCCAAATAAACCTTCTCCCCCATTTCTGGATAAATACAGATGGCCCTTTGGGGGAACTTCAAACAAGCCTGGACTTTGTGCTGGCGTGAGCAGGGAGACCTTGGGTGCCCTTGCCGGATCTTAACCCATGACACCATGGGGGGGTTTTAAATAACAGAAATTTTTTTGAGACTATGGTCCCAGCTTTATTCAGGTCATTGACCGGGAACCCGTGTACTTCTGGCTGTTTTCCTGATTTTCGCAGAACCCTTCCTTTAAACCCCAAAAAGGCGAGACTTGCATGGCCCCAAAAACCCCGAGGAAAATTGACAGTTGTCATGGGGGTGCGGGGCCTGCTCCCCCCGCGGCCGGGGGGCTCCCTTTGGGGGCGGCGCAGCTTCCCGCGACCCCCCTTTCCCCCTGTCCCCCCCAGCGCCGCCCCCCCAAACCCCCTTTCCCGCCCCCCCCGTAAACGTTTGCCCCCCTTTTCCCCACCCTCCGGGCGCTGGCCCTGTGTTTTAGGCGCGCGCCCCGGGTTTCCCTCAAAGATTTAAAAAACCAGCCCCCCGAAAATTTTGGGTAAAATTTCAGGCCCCCGGGTTTATTTTTTTAAGCGGTAGGGCCCCCTGCCTTCCTGCATTTCCGTTGGTGGTTTAGAGAGTGTTTGGTGTGCCTTAGTTTTCCGTATTTTTTAAACCCCTTTTGTCCCCGTCCTTTCCGCCAGTTTCCTGCCCTTTTCCCGTTCCCCGCCTCCCCTGCCCTTTCCCGCCCCCCTTCTGCCAGGGAACCCTGCTCCCCCCTCCCTTTTCTTCCCTGTACCCGATTTTTCCCCTCTGGTTTAAACGATTTTGTACCCCCGAAATTTACCCCGGCCGCCTCCGCAAGCAAGTCACTTTCGGGGGCAACGACCTTGGTTAGTTCCCGGCCGCAGAAAGTCCCCCCGCTTTGCGGGGGGCTCTGGTAAAAAAACCGGGGGAATTTAGATTCCCTTTCCCCTGGGGGGGTTTAGGTATAAAGGGCCTTGGGGGGGGTCCAGCGAATCCACCGCCCCGTTACAACATTCATTTGGGGTTTTTTCTTCCATTTTAAAATAATTGACCAACGTTTTTTCCCTTTTCTAAACCAAGTTTTGGCTTCCCTGTTGTCCTGTGGGCCCACCCCGCCTTAAAAAAAAATAAAATTTATAACCCCTACGGGGTACCTATATACCTCCCAAACCCTTTTGGATACCTTTTTTATTAACCAACCTTTTGGGGGATCCAAATTTCCCATTTTTCTACCTGGAGGGCTTATTTTACCAAACAAACCAAATGGGGGGGCCCTTTTCCACTCCCAAACCCCATTTTGGGGACCCTATATCCTCCCTAGGAAGGGAAATCTAAAAGTTTAACAAAACTGGGGGGATTATGACCTAAAATTTTCGGGGGGGCCCTATATAACTCCCAAATGGGGGAAAACCAAATTTTTCCCCTACCTACCTACTGGGGGATCTATATATCTACCTGTAGGGGAAACCCCTAATATTAAACAGGGGGGCCCAATGTCCCTCAAAAGCTACTGGGGGGCTATATATATATCTACCTACCTATTGTGAGACCTATAAAACAAACCCAAAAGGGGGGAAGCAAATTTTACCAAACCCAAACCAAAATAGGGGCCCTTTTTTAATGTCCCCTTTTGAAAACACCCTATGTACATTTTTTACTTCTAAAAAGTGAAATTTTATGCCATTTACTAAAGGGGGGGGGGCCCTTTTTTAACCACGGGGGCCTTTATATCTACTACTTAAAACTAGATTTGGCCCCTATTTTTTATACCACTTTTTGGGGGACCTTATACCTACCTACGAGGGGCCCCTTTTTCCCCTACCTTTTTTATGTTGGGGACTATTTAATTTCCCTAAAAGGTGGCCATGAAATCCCTTGTTCACCCACTGAGGGGCATAAAACCACCTACTATGTGATGCCCAATATCCCTTCCCTAAAAAATTTGGGGGCCCCTTATATAGGAATTTATGGGGGGTTCTCCTTTTCCCCAAACAGAGGCCCCAAAAACTTTTCTATTTTTAAAAAAGGGGGGGGTTTCTGTTTGGGAATGGGGTATCCCCAGGGCTTTCCTTTTTTACGCCCTTCCCCTTGGGAAAAGGGAGGAATCAAAAAACCCCCCCTCCCCAGTAAAAGGGGTAGGTATGTAGGGGGGGGGTTGAAAAAGTAAAAAAATTTTTAAATGTTTGGTAAAAAATTTTTGGGCAGGTTAAAGCCCGGGGAAAAACGGAGGAGAAAAAAAAGGAAAGGGGAAAGGGACTTACCCGAGAATACACACTTGTGGGGTTCCCGGGGAATTAACCACTTGAAATTCACTTATATAAAAATTCTCAGAACCCTGCGTAAAAATTGGTTAGTACTTTGTGGTTTTTCCACTTTTGGTCAGGGTTTTTGGGGCAGTTTTTTTTGGGTCCTTAAAGGGGGTTTTGCCCCCATGAAAAATGTTGACGTGGGAACCCCAAAAAATTGGGTATTTAAAATCATTTTTAAAAAATTTTATTTTGGGGTTTAAAAAAAAAGTAAAAACCCCTCGGAAAACCCACAGATTTATAAACCCCCCTTTTGGTTACCACAAAGCTTCCCTAGTCACAACCCGGAGGCTAAAAGGGCCGCCGGGTTTAAATCACTTTTTAACCTCGACAGGCAGAATAATGGTTTTTTTAAGGCCCCGGGGGGGAAGCAAAAATTTTTCTTTTGTTTTACGAATAAAGCTGTAGGTTTATTAGACCCCCCTGCTTTATCTGTTTAAAAAAAGTTTTTAAACTGCTGTGTAAAATTTATTGTTTCCTTTTGAAAAACAGAATTCAAAGTTATAATTTGTTTATTTGATTTGAACGGGTCACGGGGACCCCCTTATGCGGGCTTTTGGTGCTCTGGCTGTGTGTGCCCTGTTTTGGCTCTGTCAGTCGTGTTTGTTTACAAAATTTCATAAGCTGCTTAGCAATAAGGGTTTTTCCTGACAGTTTTCCGTCTGAGACTCTGTGTCTTGCTGTATTGAATCCACTGTTGTACTGTTTTTAATTTTTCACTTTAATTTTGAGACGCTCCCCTTTGGGTTCCTCAATCCCCCCCCCCCCTCTCCCTCTTCCTCCCCCAGCTTTATGACTCAAACATGATTTGTTTACACTTGCTTCATAATGGAAAGGAGGGGCAATTTTTTTTGGTTTTGGTGGCCCAAAACCCCTTTAAGTACTAAAAAATTTTTTGGGTTTTTGGTAAAAGTTTGGGATTTTTTTTGCAAGAAAATACACATGGTATATTTTTCTCTATGTATAGGGTATTTTTTTGGGAACTGTAAGGGTGTTATTTCAATACCATAAATAGATCAGGGCCCCCCTTTAAAAAGCCAAAACTTCATGGTGGATTTTATTGACAGTGACTGCTGAGGTGGATGGGGCGGAGTAAGTTTGGGCAAACATTTAAAAATTTGTGGCAGGAGCATAAGTTTTTTTTTCCCTTTAAAAAAACAGCCACAGGTTTACGATTTTTGGGTGAAAAAAGTTTAAAGTTTAACCCCCCCTACCGGGGCAAAATTAACCCCAAAAAGACCCTGCCCCGGACATTTTTTGGGACCCTTGCAAAAACCCTTTGCTTAAAAACAAATAAGTTAAGCAAATTTTTTAGTAAATTGCTTTAAAATGACCCGACTATACACTGTAGCCAAATGAATTTAAATTCTAAATTATGTTTGGCAAACCCCCCCTTTTTTGAGTGTTTTTTTAAATTTATTTTGCTTTAAAAAGGGGGTGTAAAAGGATTTTTAAAAAGTATGGGGTTTTTTCTATACCCAGGGTCGGTTAACTGACAGGCCTCTGCACTGTTTTTGGGGATGGAACCAATATAAAAATGCTGTTTTGTTTTTTGATTTCCAAAACAGGCATCCCCTCCTTTTCATTTGTTCCGAATTTTCCTTTTCGTCCCTTGTTACAAACGGGAAAACTTATGGGGGGAAGGGGTTAAAATTCAACAAATGGGGTCACGCCCCATTGGTTTAAACCCAAAAGGGCCGCATGCCACACCCGCACAAGAGAATTTTAGAAAAGTTAGGGGGAAATCTTCTAAAAAAAAGGGGCCCCCAGACAGCAAAACAAATGTAAAAACTGTTTTCCCGTTACTATCCCCCCAAATTTTTTGCTGGAATTACAAAATTTTTTAAATCTTCCTGTTTCCCACTTACATTAAAAATTTTAACTTAAAAACAAACCTTTCATCCCTACCCGTTTGTAAACCCAGGGGTGCCTGTAATTTTGGGTTTGAATTTAAAGGAAACCTAATTTGCAGGAAATTTGCTGTCAATCACAAAAGAAAAATGACTTTTCCCGTTAAGCTGATGTTAGGCAGGCAAAAGCTTTCAAATCAACTCTTTTTTACTTTTTGGGTTTTGGACAGCTTCATCCTCTACCTTTTCCCCCGGTTTTTTTGGGGGGTTTTACCCCTGAAATGGGGTAGGGTTTTTAAAAGAAAACTGCAGCGAATGGTTCCCTTTAAGGGAAATAAGGGTAAAATGGGTAATAGTCTAGGAAACTATCCTGTCCAAAAGTGGTTATTTCAAAAAGATTTTCAATTTTATTTTTCAAATATCTGAATAAGGGAAAAAATCTGGGCTTTTTGCACTTTTGGGGTATCATTTTTAGAAACAAAAGAGGGGCTTATCTGGTTTTACCCAAAAAAAGGTGAAAAACTGTTGGTTAAAAGTTAACCCTTCTATCAGCAACGTTATTTTAAGTCAGTCGGGAAAACAGCCCATTTGGGCCCGGAGGCCCAAAAACCCGACCTCGTGTATTTATGATAAAAAAAAACAATATTTACTTTTACTCTGTGTTTGAGTCATTGAGAGATGTAGGAACTTGCCTGGTGTCACATAGAGAAAGTATGAGGTCACGTATATTGGATTATAGCTCCTATAAATAACTGCTCCGGGGCTGGGATCTCTGAACAGAAAGCAGCTCTATAAATAATTCTGAAGAGTAGGAAGGAATCTCCTTAAATGCGGAACTCGCATATTTATACTTGAATGATTTATGTCATATCATGTATCCATAGAGGGAGGAACAGTGGGTGCATATCAGGCTTTCATGTCCAGGACTTCTCAGGACAGGACCCTTGTTCTGCTGGCATTTAGATGCATGAAAAGTACAGTGGTCTCTTAAAGGGGTTGTCTCACTTTAAGGATTGCTTTTTATGTTAAAGATCTTGCAAAAACAAGTCACTTTGTAATGTATGTCCATTAACAGTGTCCTACCTATTCCTATATATCCCCTATTGTATGGGCTGCATCAGCTCCTCAGGTCGCCATAGCTACAGACCTGTTCAATCTCTCCTGATAGGCTGCCAGCACTGGTTGATATAGCTACAGACCTGGCTTCTGCTGCAGCCTAGTAGAAGCCAGTTAACACTCCCCTGATATCGAAATGAAACCAAGAAAACAGGACTGAGGTAAGATGAATCAATGTAGTGAGACAACCACTTTAACATACAATATTAATTGGTTCCAGGAAGACCATTGTATGTTGAAGTCATATTTCTATCAAAAACTGGGATCTGGTTCTAAAGCCCTAAAAAGTCACCCGACACAATGCAAAATGAAGGAAAATTAAGCAGATAAGTAACCCAGATAAAGCGCATCCTTACATATAACATCAGAAAGAATGGCTGGAAGATGGAAATCACTTTCTATTTTGAGGACAGGAGCTTTGTTGGATCATGTACTTTATATACAATGTACCAGAAGAAAAGTAATTAGGGCAGCCTTCACCTTGTGCCAGGCTGCGTCCACATGGCAAAGTACAAATGCATGTTGGATTCTCAATTAGAATCTGACCACTATTTTACACTAACTTATTTTCGCTTTTTTTTTTTTTACATTTTTTTTATTTTTACATTTTTCAGCCATCCCATTGAATTGAATAGTTTAATAATCTGGCGTTTTCCAAGTTAATTAAGGCGAATCATTGAACATGTTCCAACTTTTTGCAAAACTGTTTTGAAATCCGACCTCAGAAAATCCGAGCCATGTATACTACAGCTCGAATTTTCTATTGAGTTCTATAGGGATGATAATTAGTTTTCAAATCCATAATCCCTGTTAAAATTCAACTGTAAAACCATGCTGTGTAGACATACCCTAAAGAAGCCACTCATCCTAGCACATGTAAACAGCAGTACAGAACATGTACTGTAGAGAGGCGCTACTAGACCGCCCATCACTGCATGCACTTCACTATACAGATGTTTTACAAGTAAAATGTCCATGATAATTGGTTGGATCTTCCATGAATCACATCTGCTCATACCGAGCCAGTATCTGTGACATTGTATGTTCAGTGTGGTTTCAAGATACAATGTCCCAGGAAAAACCATTGTATGGTGAAAATATTGTGTCCTGAGCCCATTGTAAGTTGAGGGACCAGTGTATACAGTAAACCTAATGGGACATCAATTACTTTATAAACAATTGTTAAGTTAGTTTCTCTAGTATTCTTTTCTCCATTAGTTCTCCAGTACGGCTCAGTCAGATTTTGCTGCAAACTTAGTAAAATCTTTTTCTAGTGATTCACATAAGCTTATATTGACAATATCTCTGTAATGTGCACATTACAGGCTTCTATTATACCATACTTGCCAAGTTTTGAATCCTCCAGACTGGCAGACTTCAAGGGGTGCTCCAACTCATATCAAAATTAAATAATATGCTTATGCAGCCAAAAAAATGTTTAAAAAAAAAGCCTATACTCACCTTTCTCTGCTCCTCCATTACCTCGCTCGGTCTCTCTTACATCTGTGTTCAGAAGTAAAAAGCTCCAAACTGAGATGTAAGCAGAGGCATGTGATCGCTGCAGCGAATAAACGGGTGCAGCAGTAACAACCTTTTCAGAAGAGAACAAAGGTAAACGGAAGAACAGGGAAAGTCAGCGCGGCAATGGAGCAAGGTGAGTATAGCTTTTAGGTGAGTCACTTTTTTAAAACATTTTAGTGGCCTGAGTAGCATACTACTTAATTTTGGTATAAACTGGACGATCCCTTTAATCCCTGCCCAGGGAGCAAGTTTAAGTGCCAGGTAAAAAAAAATACATAATGATTAAACTGTGTTGTTACCTAAATAGTAGATATGGTCAGAAAAATTTCTCCATGAAATGGGTATTCCTATCTCAAACATTGATGGTGGTTTTCAGCTCTTTTTTCATTTATTTTTAATTTTGACATGATCAAACGTTAACAGTTTTTCACTTTTTTTTTAGTCCTATTATGGGGCTAGACTTTGCAATTGCTTGATCACATTTATAATACATAGCAGTACATGGAAGACCCAGAAACCATTATTAGGCAGCTGGCCAAGACAACCATTGAGGTGGTGCCAATGGTTGAAAGCGGAAGCCCATCTAGGGGATTAAACACTGTATCGGGAGTCTGGCTGTACATTACAGCCAGTTCCTACTGCATATAGTTTTGGCAAAGCCTCTGTGCCCACACCATACGAGTTCCATTAACTGGACCCAGGATATTTGCCAACTCTTCCGGGAGTCAGAGAGAACTCTGCATGTTGTTAAAGTCTCCAGGATGTTCCTGGGGAATTGACAAATATGAATACAATTTTGCTATTGTCACGGTCCTGGACGTAGAAGGTGGATCCACTGGACCACCGCAAGCGATGGTGTAAGCCACGCAAGAAAACGGAATCTAAGTCGGTCCCAGTTTTCACCCGAAAACCCCCGCAAAACGGGATGGACTTGCTGCGGCAGGGGTCTACCAGGTTCCCTTACCCCTGACGTGACTTGCTTTGCGGTGGCAGCCAAGGTATAGTGGTGCAAATCGTTAAGGCAGGCTCATAGTCGGGACAGGCAGATGGTCAGGACAGGCGCTCAGGTTACGTGGGCGTGGACAGGCAGTAGGTCAGGGCAGGCGGCAAGGGTGCGTGGTCGAGGAACGGAAGCTAATGGTACAGGGACACAGTAAATCAGAACAAGGCTTGGAAAAGCTTTCTCTATAGGGTGAAATGGCACTAAAGATCCGGCAACAGCCCCAGGAAGGGCAGGCTTAAATAAGGGCAGTGACCGGCAATACCAATTACCGGTGCACTTGCCCTTTAAATCTCACAGTGCCGCGCCTTAGAGATCGGGGACGCGCACGCCGGGAGGCAGAGGCAGCAACAGGAGCGCGGCCGGGTAAGTCGAGGGGAGATTGGCCGGGCGGGTGAGCGCGCCCACCGCCCGACATGCGGGCGGCGGTGCCGCTCGTGCAGTGACCACGGGTGTGCCCGCAACCCGGGACGGGGGTCGCAGGCCCACCCATGACAGCTATGGCCAATACCTAAACTAAAGTTTTCTATTTGGAGCAGACATACACTGGAGGAGAATTGCCAATGATATGAAAGAATGAACTGGTAGCAATATGTATGAGGAAGCATGTACACTCTGCATTAACATGAAATATTAGATCTTAATCAGCCGTGCTTTGGATTCATGCTTTGGATCTAGTTCAATATAAATTGTGGGTAATACATATAGGAGGGATGTACCGGGTTAATAAAATATTAGCATCTTAAGGAGGTTGTCTATCCAAGGCAACGTCATTCAGAATTAAACATAACTTTGGCTGGCAATTAGAGCTGCTATAGGGAAAATGTAGTGTTAGGGTATGTTCACACGGCATTTTGGATCTGTTTTGTATCCGAAAATCACATCCAAACACGCTGCGTAAATCAGATCCAACACGCATCCAACACACAGGTGCGTGTTTGGATGTGTTTTGGCTGCAGCAGACACACACCCTATAGTTTTAAATAGGGCGTCTGCTGCATCTTTCGAATCAAGAGTTGACATGTCAATTCTTTGAACGGATCCGAAAGACGCATCAGAAAGATGCAAGTAAACACGCATCAGCGATCACTCGTCTGAACGTAAGACGAAAGTAATGTAAAACACACCTCACATTGTTAGATGAGTGTTTGGGTCTGTTTAGGGTCCGAAACACAGATCCAAACAAGCGTCTATAAACGTATGTAAACACGGACTCAACACGCCGTGTGAACACACAATTAAAGGGATAGTTGATTTTTTTGCCATTGCATCGGTCTATATATTAATTTTACTTTTATATTAATTACCTTGATCATGATTTAGTGCCAATTGTTTCTGGTTCTGTTTGTCAATCTTGTTTTTGATGTTTTAATATATTTTGAATATGGATTATGCTAGTAAAAAATTTATATAAAAAATGTTCTTACTGTAACCCCCAGAAGGTTATGGGGCCCCCGTTTATGCACCTAGTTTTAGTCTTAATTTGTTTTCCTATATAGTAAGTAGAACCCCAAAATAGGTATTAAGATAGGGAGACCCCCTTTTAGGTACGTAAACCACAATGAGACATTTAGGCCCCTTCATTAAGTAGATAGGTAGGTTGGATAGATATATAGGCCCCCTATTAGGTATGCAGGTAGGTAGGTAAGTAGATATATAATAGGAAAGTATCTAGGTTCCCTATTATGTATGTAGTTATGTAGGACATCCATTAAGTAAATAGGTATATAGGTCCCCCATTGAGTAGTGATAAAGGTCACCATTAGGTAGGTGACCCCTATAAGGTAGCCCCCCTATAAGGTAGGTAGGTATAAAGGCCACTCATTAAGTAGCTAGGTTTCTCTTCCTTACTGAATAGGTATATAGACACCCATTAGATAGCTATGTAGACCCCCAATAGTTAGATATATAGATCCCTCCATTAGGTAGTTATGTATATACCCCCACGTTAAGTAAGTATATAGCCTAATGCTTCTGACTTGCAACCTAGAAGGTAATTGCACAAGGCGTGTAAAGACTTCACTACATCACGCAGCTTTGGGCGCATACTCCTTTAGGCTGAGACCAGGTCTACTGTATGTCCCACAGGAGTTTTTAGCGACTCTCTGCTCTATCTGAGGATGCACATACAGTTGAAAACGTGCTAGAGCTTCGGGGGCAACCGAAGGATTCTGCAGCTCCCTGATGAGCCAGTCTGAGCCTTATTAGCACAGTCTACTGCACTATTCAATACAGCAAAAAAAAAAAAAAAGGTGTAGTAGCATATAACTAGGGATGAGCCCAATTGATTCTAATGAAGTGGAATTTGTTTAGAATTTCAGGAAAAATTTGATTCTAAAAACAGCGAATTTCCTTGGCGATTGTCTAAAATGAATCTAAAATGGCCGTGAGCACATGGTGTGACATAGGGCAAAGAACTATGGGAGAAAGAAAGGAAAGCCCTCAATGCCATGACATGCAGCCAATCAGCAGCCAGACAGCTTCTGTGATGTCACAGCCCTATAAATAAGGCCAGCCATTTTACATTCTGCCACTTGCCACTGTATCTCTTATGTACACGGATCTCTCTGCAGCAGCACTAGATTGCACTCTGTGTCAAATACTTTCGATTTTAGAGTTACTGGGGTGAAATACACATGTTCCTGAACCAGCGTTTCTTATTTTGGTATATTGCTCTCTGTGCCAAAAGGTTACTGTTTTCACTTAATGTGGTGAACTATCTTTGAAATAGAGTGTGTGTTTTTCTCACATACACACATCTCCATTACAGCCAGTTCGGTCTTTTGGGTTATTGCTCTCTGTGCCAAAGAGTTACTTTTTCACTTATAAGGTGAAACACCTTTGAAATATAGCTTGTGTATTTGTCATATACACACATCTACATTAACAAGTTTGTTTATTGTAAATTTTTGATAAACAGTATGTCAGAGAGGTGGCAGGCCCTTCACATGGGAGGAGCACTGGCACAGATGTTCCTGGAGCAGGCACGGGTCGCAGCACAGTAAGGGGACTTCACAGCAGGGGTGACTCGGCCAGGCTAGAGCTACCAGTGTCATCTAGCGGTCGTGTGTTGACTACCAATCCAACGTTTCTTGAATGGTTGACTAGGTCATCCACTTCCTCCCAGATGACATCTGACAACCCCAGCCAAGAGTCGGGGGGGTTCGTCAGACACAACCCTTAGTTGGCATAGCCCGGGAGCAGGTCAGGGGCCCTCACCTGTCCTCAACCCGCCTCTGTCCCATTTGGTTCCCTCAGCCAGAGAACTACTATGTGCTGTGAGCTCTGTGCCACTGTACCGTGAGGATGAACTATTTGAGGACAGTGAGCAGCTACTGGGCAGCAACGAAGTAGGGAAGACATCCGCTGCTTCTTGCAGTAGGCGGGCAAGTAGTGATGTGGAGAGTGGCATGGGAGTTTATTTTGCGAGCGGCCAGGCCCTGTACACCGAGACCGTTGAGGAGGACAGTAGTGATGGGCAAACACTAATCGATGACGATGTAGCCATTCGCACTTGGGAGTCAGATGAAGCAAAGGCTTCATCATCATCGTTGGGAGAAGAGGGTGTCAGCTTGTGCGTCAGGCAGCGGCGCAGCCAGCAAGTCGGTAGTGTGACCAGGAGTCAGCAGGGTGGCAGCAGTGTGAGGTCGGGAGCCAAATGGACCATCTGCTTAGCAGGTCTATTCTGGCCCAGAAAGTAGCGACATAGGGGCTCACAGGGGCAGCTGCGGTAGCAGTCAGTCAGTGCGCAGCGTTGGTGGTATAATCACCTACTTGGCGTTGTGGCATTTTTTTGCCAAGACTCCAGAGGAGGCTAACATGGCTTTATGTAGAATCTGTGGACAGAAAGTGAAGCATCACCAGGGGCCTAATGTTGGCACCACGGCCCTGCGTCAATATATGTAGCGTCACCATCCAGTGGCCTGGGAGAAACATGTCTTAGATGTGTTGGTCCATCCGGCCGCCGCAGCAACAGCAGCAGCAGCCAGTGGCACGCATTCTATTTCAGGCAGTCAAGGCTCCACCACCTCTGCCGAAGGGAGCTGTCTGTCTTTCCCGTCATCTACCGGTCCAAATGCTCCTGCTCCTCACAACTCATGGCGCCAGCAGTTGTTCACAGGCGATTGCCAAGAGACAGCAGTATGCATCCGGGCCATCCTACGGCGCAGAAGCTGACCGTGCTCCTGACCAAGTTGATGGAACTGCAGTCCCTAGCTTTTCAAGTGGTAGACTCTCCACCATTCAGAGATCTGATGGCTTGTGCCGAGCCAAGGTGGAGAGTCCCAAGCCGTCATTTCTTTTCGAAAAAGGCAGTACCAGCACTGCACAAATATGTTGAAGAGAAGGTGGGCCAGTCCTTGAGCCTGTCGGTGTCTTCCAAAGTGCACGGCAGTGGAGCTGTAACTACAGTTAGGGACAGTACATGTCCTTTATGGCCCACTGGGTGAATGTGCTTCCTGCCCAGCCACATCAGCAACTTGGGCAGGTGACACCGCTTTCTCCTCCACGTTGTTAAACTGCTGATCCTGCGCCAATGTCTGCCTCCTCTTCCTCCACTACCTCAGCCTCCACTGCAGCGACAAGTCTTAGTGCTCCTCCAGTATACTACATGTGCAGTGCACGGCGGTGTCACGCAGTTTTACACCTGGTTTGCCTGGGCGAAGGAAGTCACTCAGGGGAGGAACTGTTCCGCGTCATGAAAGACAAAATCGATTCCTGGCTTTCTCTGCGACAACTGAAAATTGGAACCATGGTGACAGACAATGGAAAGAACATGGTGTCCGCGCTGTGCCGAGAAAGGCTGAGTCTTGTGCCCTGCATGGCACACATGTTTAATCTGGTTGTCAAACAGTTCCTCAAGTCTTCCACACATCTGCAAGACATTCTAAAAATGGCCAGAAACTTGCATGCACTTAGCCATTCCTACACCACCAAGCACACCTTCTGAGCTGCAACAGCAAACACTCCCCAACATAGGCTATATCACTTTCCACCGTTGGGAAAATTCCAGCCTCCAATGTGGAACAACTCTATTAACAGAGAAAGGCCATTAATGATTTCTTGATGATCCAAGCGGACAGGAGTACTCCCCTGTGTAATTTTGATGTCAGCCAGTGGCAGCTTATGTGTAGCACCTGCTGGTTGCTCAGGCCCTTTGGGGAGGCCACGTTATTTGTCAGTCGCCAGGACTACGGGATGAACGTCATTCCATTGCTTCATGTCCTGGAACAGATGCTGAAAAATCTGTCTGATCAGGGGACTGGAGACGTGGCGAATACATTTCACGGCCACATTAGTCCAGTGGGGGCTGAACTGAAGGAGGAGGAGAACATTGGAGCACAAGCAATGTCTGGCAAAATGAGTGGTTTTTCTACCCAGGAGGAGCAGCCGGAGGAGGTAGAGGGAAGACGAGGCAGATGACCCAGACATACCGTGGCAGTATACAGTGGAGATGAAGACAGGGAGTCCCTCAGAGTCACTTGCGCAGATGGCCCGCTGCATGCTGATTTGCCTGGGTAGTGACAGCCGAATAGTAACCACCTGGCAGACAGATGACTTCCGGTACGCCACCCTCCTGGACCCTCGCTACCGGTCCAAAATGGGGACCTTTTTTTTCACCTGCCAAAAGGGAGGACAAACTAATGTAGACAGTTGGCCACTGTCTACCTGCGCTCACGTACCACTACCAAGGCTGCTGTGGTGGGTGGGGGAGCAGTACTAGCTCCATCAGCAGCAACCTGGATCAAAGGAAGGGTAAAATGATCAGTGACGTCAACGCAAAATTACTGCCGACACCCTCTCCAATCTGTGGAATCATCTGATGACGGTGCAAAGGAAGTGCGCTCTTTGACGCTTTAGTGAGATCTTGGCCCTCTGCTCCATTCTTTCCAGTTGTTGCTGACATTACCCTGTCAGGTTGCGTTCCCACTTCAGTTATTTGGTCAGTTTTTCCCCCGTAACTGCCAAGATAAGTGAAGTGTGAAGTGATTCTAAGAGCGGCGTCTGTCTTCTGCGTGTCATACTAAAACACAGCATTGTTTCAATACCAAACCACACTCCCTATGCATATTTCTGCATATTCCAATGTTCTACAACACCCTACAGTCTCTCTGCAGCCAGGAAATAGCTGTTTTTTAACGTGATTCATCCCAAATAAATTCGGAACGACACAAATTTTTGGGAAACAGTCGGCGAATTGTCCGAATCGAATTTTTGAGAAATTCATTCATCTCTACATTTAACTCCCAAACAGAGGTAAAAAAAAAACATTCATTTTGGCTTCTGTCAGAGGAATATGAACCAATGGTTACCTTTTATGTATATGTCGTGATTCCCTGGTGCATGTGGATAATAGACAGTGCAAACACCAGATCAGATTGAACCTAACATCCAAGTTAGTCTTGGTGGGGTCATCTATTAAGACGGTCTCAGACATTGAGGAATCTTACTTATGATGTACACATGGTCATCAGTATATGGGGTAGTATAGTTTGTCCAAGGTCATGTATTTGGGCTATATACTGTAAAGGGTAATTTTGATATAAAAAAACAAAATTATTTTTACCTCTATCAGTGAGGTTTTAAAGGGTTTTTCTCATTACATGAAATGGTGTTCAGAATAAGGGGACAGTGAAAACAAGCAATTTTGCAATTGGATGTAATTTGCAAAGCTGTCTTGTTTTGAGAGAGAGAGAGAGATATTTCGACGTTCACTGACAGCGATCACTGGTAGTTTTGACGTATGCGTGCGGGTTTTGCGCTGTTCACTGCAGCGATCCTGGTAGTTATTTGACGTTATTGGGGCGGGGTTTGCGCTATTCACCTGACAGCGAGCACTGGTAGTTTCGCAACGTATGCGTGCTGAGGGTTGCGCTGGTCACTGACAAGCAGTGAGAGAGATCTTGTGCTGTCCCATGTAAACACAAAAACAGATAACTGCCGTTATATGGTTTTGTTCTGCAGATCTGTACGAGGCAGAGGTGTATAATCGCAGCGGATATATTACTGTGTGTGAGAGGAGAGACAGAGAAAAAATCATACCATCTCTCCCAGAGTCCTGAATGTCAAAATGGAATTATAGTTAAAAAGTATGTAGAGCCTGAGCGAGAACTGTAGTTAGATATACAATATCGAGTCACACTTCGCTTTTCATTCTTATGATCCTTACTCTCCGGACAGCTGAGAATCTCTTCCTCCCCCAGCTTCACATAGAATGAATTCTCTCGTGCACAATCTGGGGCGTTCTGCAGATAGAAGATACTCCCTGCTGGGAGGAGAAACACGCCCCTCCATTTCGTAAGCTCTCCTTACCAACCAGTATTAACGGCTGCCAAATGATGAAATGATAAAACCCCTTTAACAATATGTATTCTACCTCGCCAACATTGCTTAAAAAGCTGTCTTCTACCACTTCATACATCGTCATTTCATGCACATACAGTACTTTATCTTACTCCTGTAATCCGGTACCTAGCCATTACCTTCCTGCCATAGTTACTTAATTGGAAGTTGCTTAAGCTAGTCGGGTAGTTAGCATTTATGCACCATTCTTCCAGCCCACAGATGCATTAGTGACAATGCTCTCTAGTCTACACTGGCACCTTTTAAACTATCCACAGACACTTTAAAGCGTAAATGAAAATATATACTATTTAGTCGATTTGCCAGGAAATGTATGAAAACAGTGCAGTCAAAGGCTAGAAGTACAGAAAATTGAGCAGAGTAGTTTTTTCCTCTTCATGACATCAATCTTGCAGTATTCAACTTTCTATAATTAGGCTTGCGCATTAAAAGGAAAACCCACATAAACATTACCGGCAAACAGAGCTTCTCAGAAAACCTTAAACCTTATTTGTAGACTATTAGAATTATATTTTCTGTTTTATTGTACATTATTTACAGTTATCATGGCTCTTGTTGTCACTAGGCACCCGAGGGCAAATACCTAGGTCAGCAGTGTTTAGGGGGTAGCAGCTGAATTTTAAAAACAATTTAGGAAGGAAGTACTGTTCAGGAAGGGATAAAAGAGTAGTAATGTAAAGCTTTAGCTCCCTGGAGGTGAAGTGTCACGTGGTCATATGATACTCAGACAGTGGGTACTGAAAGTTAGGCGAGGTAACTGCTGAGTTTTGGGAAGCTGAGGGGCTTTTTAAGTAGTTCATTATGGTCCCTTATATGTGTTTTCTAAGGGTTATGAAAAGGGTTCTTATGGTCCTGGACATTGATCTTCAGAATAATGGGGTGCATTTAATGCCTAGAACAGCACCAGCTGTACATACATTGCTGCCAGTTAGAAGTTACTCACACCCATAAACTAGAAAACTCCATTATCACCCTGCCCAGGGGTGTCAATAGGGCAGTACAGGCAGTAATCCTGTCAGGGGCCCTAATCAAAAAGGGGGCCCACTCGACATCTGTTATAAAAAAGTAGGAAGTTAGTAAGGGTAGGTGGGGGCCGCATTTGATTGTGTATGGGGCCTTGAAACGGTTCAGGCTATGTTCACATGACTTATTGCGGGGGCATAAGTACGCCGCAATTACGCCGGGTGGACGGGAGGGCGTGGGGCGGCACCTCGCCGGCTCATAGTCTATAATTAACTATACGGAGCTAGTAAATGTCATTGCTCACTTCTCTCCCACCAACGGCGGAATTGCGAGCAGGGACGAAGGAGAGTAATCCATAGTTCTCTATGAGAACTGTTGATTACCGTAATGAATGGGGAACGTATTCAGCCGTAATTCGCGCAGTACAGGCGGTAATTGGGACTGTAAATACGGTCCCATTTTAAGCCATGTGAATATAGCCTAATTAGGATGACTGATGGCAGCCTCAACGCGCTTGCACTGGGGGGAGCTTACCCATAGATATACCTATATCTTTTATTGAATTTAACGGGTTTTGTACAGTATAAATTTGTATGTAGTGACCTCTGTGATGACTTTTGGCAGACCGAAATTCATCATAAAACCCCCAGGGGATTTCTAGCTCTGTATCAAGAAATTAATCTCCAAACCTTCTAACCGTATATCCTGAAATTATCACAGAATTCTGTACCTTAGGCATGCCAGAGTGTATTAACTTTCTCCTCTTCTATCCTAGACCACCACAGAGAATACCTCTACACTCTGATTATGGTACATACTTTGCTGCCACTATTGTATAGGTGATATATTTAGCTGGCACTATTTATAGGGAGCACTTTGCTGGCTTTATTACTAAGGGACAGTGATTGCCCATGATGGGGAGAGTCCATGATGGTGCTGTGTTCTGTATGTTGTTGTATGAACATACTGTTTGTGTACTGTATGCCAGTATTATTTAACCTATACATTATAATATCTAGATCTGTGCATATCCTGAACAGTAAAACCCGACTGACATACCTCTATAGAAACTGCTGCAGTAGGATTTACTTTACTTGTGTGCACTCATATCTAATTTTGTTATAATGTCATTTCAATGCTACCTCCACTTTTTGTCCCACCTGGTGCCTAAAAGTTTGTGAATAGTGTTGAGCGATTGCGTTGGCTATCGAGATCGATCGATAGTTCGATAGTCGGCCGCTATCGATAAAGGTTTTTTCGATAGTGAGCATCGATTATGAGCGATTTACCATTAAAGTCTATGGGAGGAGCAACACAAACACCTTCATTAGTACACCCAAACAAGGGATGGAGAAGCTGAAATTAACATTCCACAACAGTCAAATGGATACGTCCACATCTTAGGCAACACACTTAGGTTATAAAGTCACAGAAAAATAAGAGTCACAGGACCATTTACTATCCCTGTCTTGTTACCACAGCCTGGACCCTTAAAACCTGCATCACCCAAAATTAAAGTGCAGAAGTGGCAGTATGGATTTGAACAATATCACTTACTTGAAATGGACATTGATATCCCTGTCCTGGAACGCAGATGAGCCCCAAAACCTGCATGACCCCCACATTTAAAAAGTGCCGGAAAAAGGAGTCTTCTCAACCAACATTTTAGTTTCACCTGGACATTGACTATACCTGTCTGGGCCACAGCATGAGCCCCAAACCTGCCATGCCCCCCACATTTAAAAAGTGCTGATAAAAAGGAGTCTTTCAACCACCATTTTAGTTGAACTGGACATTGACTATTACCTGTCCTGGGCACAGCACATGAGCCCCAAACCTGCATGACCCCCAACATTTAAAAGTGCCGGATGAAAAAGGACAAGTCTTTCAACACCCATTTTAGTTTCACTGGGACATTGACTATACCTGTCCTGGGGGCCACAGCATGAGCCCCAAGACCTGCTTCCATGACCCCACATTTAAAAAGTGCCGGAAAAGGAGTCTTTAAACACCATTTTAGTTTCACTGGACATTGTCTATACCTGTTCCTGGGCACAGCATGGCACCCAGGGCCAGGAGTTTACAGTGGGGATGCGGTGCAAAGACCAGGCTGGCGTCCGTTCTCTATTAACACGAGGTTAAATGCCTGATGTAGCAGCAACGGAAAACTGTCGTGCTGAAGCAGAGTGCTCGGAAGCGGAAGTGTGAGAACTCGCCGTCCTCTGTACACTGTAAATACGGGGTAGCGCAGCTGGCCGCTCCGTATGAGCTGTGGACCAATTGAGCTTCACTTGGAAATACTGGTGGTTAACGCTCATGTTACACCCAAGGCGACCTTTTTCTTGGGCATTCTTTTTACTACATTTTTTACTCAACGGTGCTGGAGGAAATGGTCTCTGTACTTGTTCTTGGTCTGTGCTCCATATCCATGTTCTCTGAATTAACCTACATCTGGTTCAAGTTTTCATTGTACCTCCTTGTACAATTCAGAGGAATTTTTTTAACAGCTATTTGGTACTTGCAAGTTTTTTAGTACTTTAATTCAGAAAAACATTTTCTAAAATAGAGATGGAATCCACATGTTTTTGTTCTCTTTTATTTCACTTGTATTAATGGGTTGTCTCAATACAGGAGTGTAGGCTATGTTTAAGATCTTGCAAAACAAGTCATTTTGCCAATATGTGTCCATTAACAGTGTCCCTACCTATTCCTGTTACTGACAGCACCATCACCCTTGAGCCACTTCTTGACAATTGTGCAGGAAACAAATGTCTGTTTTTTAGAAACAACATTTTTTAAGAATAGGGACCTGTAGTTATAGCTGCAACTTGTTCACAGCAAAATCCCCCAAAAATTCAAAGCATGACCCTTGAGCCACTTTTGGTCAATTTTGAAGAAACAAATGTCTGTTAGAAACAACATTTTTAGATTAGGACTGTGTATAGCTGCATGTCACAGCAAATGGCCCCCCAAAAAATTCAAAGCATGCGACCCTTGAGCCCACTTTGGTACATTGTGAAGAACAAATGGTCTGTTAGAGACAACATTTTTAGAATAGGACCTGTAGTATAGCTGCATGTCACAGAAATATGCCACCACAAATTCAATGCATGACCCTTGAGCCACTTTGGTATCTAATTGTGAAGAACAAATGGTCATGGTAGAATCAATTTTTGTAGAATTAGGACCTGTAGTATAGCTGATCGTCATGGCCAAAAGACCCCCAAAAAGTCAAAGCTGACCCTTGAGCCAACTTTGCGTCAATTGTGTGAAGTACAAATGGTCTACTTGGGAAACAATTTTTTTAAGAATAGGACCATGTAGTATAGCTGCATTGTCACAGCAAAAATGCCCCCAAAAATTCAAAGCATGACCCTTGATCCCAATTTGGTCAATGGTGAAGAACAAATGTTATGTTAGAAAACAACATTTTTAGAATATGGGACCTGTAGTATAGCTGCATTGTCACACGCAAAAATTTTGCCCCAAAAATTCAAAGCATGACCCTTGAGGCCACTTTGGTCAATTGTGAAGAACAATTGTCTGTAGAACAAACATTTTATATAATCGGATCTGTTAGTATTTGCTGCATTTCAAAGCAGCATGACCCAAAAAATTATAAAATGATTCTCAGCCACTGTTAAAAATTGTGAGGGGAGATATGCACTTAGAAGCCACATTTCTATTCCAAAGGACCATAAATTCATCTCGGATCTCACAGCAAACATGACCCAAAAAAATTATAAATATGACTTCTCAGCCACTATTAACAAATGTGAGGGGGAAATGCCACTTAGAAGTCACATTTCTGTTCCAAAGGACCCATGTTATTGCTGTATTATCTCACAGCAAATGACCCTCAAAAAACATTGACAATGCGAAAAAACTTCTTAAGGATAAAGGGAGTTAAATGGAATACGGTTGTTGTCATGAAAACCTTGATGTCTTTTACAATCTCTCACAGCAAACCATCAAATGAACTGTTGGGGAAAGAGAGATAAAATTGGAAGTAAGAAATGATCCATTTTATAAAAAAAAGTTTTACAAGAGGACCATTTACTGTTTGAAAAGGAATGTGAAGTACATCGGCAACTAACTCGGTGACTACGGAAATTGGGGCCACACATCATCCAGAGATCCATGCCTGATTCAATCTTGATGAAAGTCTAACGGATCCAATTATCTGTGCGAAGCCGGGGACTGCGTTTGTCTGTAAATGACTCCTCCAGCTGTGGCCTTGAAGGTGCGACGCTCAGTTATGCGCTGGGATGTGGGCAGGACAACACCCTATGCAGTGACGGCCAAGCTCGGGCACTTTCGTACCATTTTGGATACCCAGAAGTCTATTGGGTACGGAACACTTGCAAATACATCGGTGTTGAGACGCAGATAGTCGCTGCAACATGATCTTAAGTGATCTCTGTGTGTTGGTTGTGTGACCTGCATTGCATGCGTTGGTAGAGGTGGTAAACAAAAGTTTGCCAGAAGGTCACCCATTAGGATTCTGCCTCTTGCATGCTGTTGCCGCTACGCCTATTGGCACTCTGCTGCTGTCACGTCGATGAGGTGTTCACCGTGTCATTTGGGGAACGTGAGCAAGACGAACTGATGTCTCCAGTGATCAATCGCAAGGTCTCCATTGCCTGCCATTTTAATCTCTATTTGGGTGGGTGGAAGAAAGTGATGATTTTTGTTTTGTACCGGGGATACAGGGAGGGGGCCACCCAGTAAACTTTTGGGTTGTTCATTTGATGGCCTAATGCTGAGGATCAGTGTTGGAGGAAATGGAGCTTCAAGCACTCATGTGAGAAGTTGGAGCCTGTTTCCCAAGCCCCTATTTTTCTGGGTCGCGGAGGCCTAGCAAACTGATCTTCCTCATCTTTCCTCCTCGCCTCAAAGTCGCGCCAACCCTCTTTCAAGGCGAGGGACGTCAAGGTAACTTCGGTGTCTAGGAATACTCCCTACTGCCTCCTCCTCCGCTGCTCCGGCACATGCTTCAACACAGCTGGCTTTGAGCCTGAGATGATGCACCCTGGAAGAGCTGATTGCGCCACCTTGCATAGCTCTGGACCCGAAACCATGAACTAATGTAAGAACGATGTAAATTGTGAAACATGTGGGCCTGTGGATTTGACGGAGAGAGAAAGCGCGCCGTCGTCCGCATCTGTGTCCGTCCTCCTCCTCCGTCTAGATCGCTGGGGGGACCGTTTGTTTCAGAGTGTCCAACGATCGTTCACTGAACTAGATCACCCCACATTGTTCATGATGACAAAGGGCGATTGTCCGCAGCTGACCATTTTGGTTGGCTTCTTCAAAACTGGCAAGGATGGTGCAGAGCGTCTTTCACCTGGCCTCCATTCTGGTGGTTCATCACCCGAGGTCCGTACCGTGGGGCTTGTAACGGCCATGTTGTCACTTCGTACTGCGTAAAGGCATTGCGATGCTTGCCACAAATCGTGGTGCATGTGGAGGGTGGAATTCCAGGTGTTGCCACGTCAACATCAATGAGACGGTTGACGGGGAGGGCCGAGCTGACGCGTGCAACGCAGGCCCAGGCGGGATGAAAGGCAGGGTGTGCGATCGGCGGATAGTGCGAAACTCAGGGTGGACCTCGAGCTTCTTCAGGCAGGCAGTCCAGACCGGGTAGCTTTTAGAAATTTCTGGTCAATGAACGACAAGGTTCATGGACATGTGCAGGCAAGGGATGTCTCCAGCTACCGATCTTAAGGCCGGCCAGCAGATTTCGCAGGTTATCGCCCAACCACCTTTTTTTGGGGGGGGCCTGGCACAAAGGTTCTTTGTCACCAGCCAGCGGCCTCGGTCTTCGTTGCTTAGGACGTCCACAGTCCTGACCTGTGTGTGGTACGGTCTCCAAGGCACGAATTATTTCAAACGGGCATGGTGTCTTGGCCAGTGATTTGCACCAGAGGACCTAGGGGGAAAGAGCCCTGCACCATCCCACCTGCAGTTTTGAAGAGCGTGCGCCAAGCCTGAGAGCCACCGTCACCCCCAGAGCACCATCCACCCAGCTCACCCAGTGAGCTGTCACTTAGTTATAGCGGCCCTTGGCCTGACTTTACTAGGCCTGTGTCGGTGGTTTGATGGACTTTTCCGGGACACAGATTGCAGACACGCGCTTGGAAATTTTAGATGTACCCGTGGGATGGGCCAGGGCAGGGACGCTTTTTGGCAAATGAAATGCTGCTCGGCATTGTATTGGGGGCAGGCGTTAGGGGCCATGGACGTGGCGGAACCCATCTGTTCCACAGACGGGAAGGAACATTTCCTACAAGCCAAAAGCCTGGCAATGCCGACATCAGGCTTTTGGCTTTGGGATGGTTTGGTTTTGAAGTGTTTCTTCTGTTCCCAAACATGGAAAGACAGAAGGCTGGATGCTAGGACTGGCCGCTGTACGGCGTGCAGGTCGTCCTCAATAACTGCGGAAGGGAGAAAAGGGGTTAGGATGGGTCTCTGGTGGTTGCTGGTGGTATGCGGCGACGGTGGGAGGCTGAAGCGGAGGCTGTCCCTGATCATTGACTATGAGGGAGACATGGGCACGCGGAGGGACACGCTTTGGTGGTGGCGGAGGAGGAGGGAGGCGGAGGTAAGAGGGTGTGCGTGGACAGTGGTTGGAGGCCACCGGCGTCGGTCTGGCCTTTTTTGGCCAAGTGTTCCTCCATTTCAACTCATGCTTTCGCTCTGCATGTGACTAGACATGTTGGTGGTGGTTACCTTAGGTTCTTGCCCCTTACTTATGCGTTTACGGACAAAAGGCGGAATATGTCATCGCTGGGAATCAGAGGCTTGCTCAAAGAAGGCCAGGCTTGAGTGGTCCTGGACCTTTTTGACGCGCGATAAGCGAGGAGCGGGGTTTGCGCTGAACGCTGCTGGCGGAATCATATCAGCGGACTTCTACGCGACCCGCCCTCTCACTTTTTGTGGGAGGGAACCCGTTATTGACACTACCCAATCGTACTTTCCTCATGTCCACTGATGAAGCCGATCGCAAGCAAATTCTGTGGAAAAGACCAGGATGGATCCGCATTGTCGTCATCATCATCATCATCAAACACATGGTGAATTGGTCGTCCTGACTTTCTGCATCCAGAAGCTGCGGGCTAATGCAAGGGGCACTGCAAGGGTTGCCAACCGCCCGGATTTTGCGAGTTGACCGGCTTCCTTCACCTCCTATGGTGGCATCAGTAAACTGGGGCGTCAGAGCAGATAACTCATCCTCTTGATCTTTTAACATGCTTCTGACCCCAACCGCTTTTGTCATAAGAGGTCTTCAGACATTGGATTATCCACCAGTGGTTGGGTACAGATGGTTGAAATTTTTGGGCGCTTCATGTTGGACGGATGCTGATGATGCTGATGACGACATTTGTGAGCCGTGACTGGGAGGACGAGGAGGTAAGGACTGCTAGATGCAGGTTGCATTAACCATCTGAAGGACAGATTGGCGACAGATTGTGTCGTTACTTAGATCACAGGGCCATGACCCCAGCGTGACAGGCTGTCGGTTCCTGCAACTGACGGATCCGTGGCTACTGCGTGTTTGTCGCCAGCACTGAAGGAGCCCTTCTTAGTACCTTTACCTCCATGTGCTCCCCCCTCTTTGCTCGCTTACCACCTGGATTTCGCTCCATGTCGAAATATATAAATTTGAGAAGGTATGGAATAGTTTTGGAAAGTCTCTTATTAAAAGACGGCAAATCACAGCTATTCACAAATCCTTAAATCAAAAAAGACAAAATTGACGGATTCAAATTTAATGCAAGGTGTCTATCAACAATATCTGGACTGGGCCAAAAGTCAAAAAACACGTATCTGTTATTTGTTTTGGTATATAAAATGGTATTTTTTGCACCTTTCAATTCACCTGTGGTGAATTTAGAATTGCTGTTTAAGATTTACGTAGATGCTGCGTCAATGAACAGTATTGGGGTGCGCAAAAGTCAAAAAACACGTAAACTGTTAGTTTTGGATATAATAAACGTATTTTTTGACCTTTCATTTCACTGTGGTGAATATAGAATTGCTGTTTTAAGCTTTACGTAGATGCTGCGTCAAATGAACAGTACTGGGTGTGCAAAAGTCAAAAAAACACGGTAATGTTATGATTTGATATAATAAACTGTTATTTTTTGCGCCTTTCAAGTCACCTGTGGTGAATATTGGAATTGCTGTTATAAGATTTACGTAGATGCTGCGTCAATGCAACAGTAATGGGTGCGGCAAAGTCAAAAACACGTAACTGTTATGTTTTGATATAATAAAACTGTATTTTTTGCACTTTTTCGCAATCACCTGTGTGTGAATATAGGAAAATTGCGGTTTTAAGATTTACGTAGATGCTTGGTCAATGAACAGTTACTGGGTGCGCAAAAAGCCAAGAAAACCACGTAATGTTTATGTTGTGATATAATTAACATGTATTTTTTGCACCTTTCAATTCACCTGTGGGTGAATCTGAATTGCTGTTTTAAGATTTACGTAGATGCTGCGTCAATGAACAGTACTGGGTGCGCAAAGTCAAAAACACACGTATACTGTTTTTGTTTTTGATTAATAAACTGTATTTTTTGCTCCTTTCAATTCACTGTGGTGAATATAGAATGCTGTTTTTAAGATTTAGTAAGATGCTGCTGTCAATGAACAGTACTGGTGCGCATAGTCAAAAAACTCGTAACTGTTATGTTTTATATAATAAACTGTATTTTTTGCACCTTTCCAATTCACCTGTGGGGTGAATATAGAATTGCTGTTTTTACGATTTTACGTAGATGTGCGTCAATGAAACAGTACTGGGTGCGCAAAAAAAAATAAGGTCAAAAAACACGTTAAACTGTTATGTTTTGATATAATTAAACTGTTTTTATGCACCTTTCAATTTCACCTGTGGTGAATATTGAAATTGCTGTTTTAAGTTTACGTAGATGCTGCGTCACATTGAACAGTTCTGGGTGCGCAAAAGTCAAAAAAACACGTATCTGTTATGTTTTGATATAATTAAACGGTTATTTTTGCACCTTTCATTCACCTGTGGTGAATATATAATTGCTGTTTTAAAGATTTAGTAGATGCTGCGTCAATGAACAGTGACTGGGTGCTGCAAAAGTCAAAAAACAGTAAATCTGTTTTGTTTTGTATAATACACCGGTATTTTGTTGCACCTTTCAATTCACTGTGCGTGAAATATAGAAATTGCTGTTTTTTAAGATTTAGTATATGCTGCGTCAATGGAACAGTAACTGGGTGCGCAAAAGTCAAAAACACGTACTGTTATGTTTTTGTTATAATAAACGGGTTATTTTTTTGCACCTTTCAATTCACTGTGGTTATTATAGAATTGCGTTTTAAGATTTTCGTAGATGCTGCGTCTATGAAACAGGTACTGGGTGCGCAAAAGTCAAAAAACACGTAACTGTTATGTTTTGATATAATACTCGGTATTTTTTGCACCTTTCAATTCTCGTGGTGAATATTAGAATTTGCTGTGTTGAAAGATTTACGTAGGATGCTGGGTCATAGGAACAGTCTGTGTGCGCAAAAAGTCAAAAAACACGTAACTGTGATGTTTTAGTACGATACCCGGTATTTTGGCAAACAAACAACCTGTGCTGAAGTGGCTGATCTACAAGATTGACTGGATTGTAATTTAAGAGCAAGTTGAAATATTATTCGTCCACAGGTGTAATGGTAAAATTGAACACCTATATGAAATGTATACTGATAATAAAAGTGGAGTTTGCAGCTAACAAAGAGACCTGCAGGTTACTTGAAATGATGTTTATCCATATACAGTTCAGATGCCCATTATCCAGGAAATACTTCAATAGCAAATGTTAATAATAAAGATAGTCCACTACAATACTCTACAATAAGTCTTGGTGACAACTTTATCCAATGTTCTCTTTATAGATAGAAGCTTGTCTGTGTTTCCGCCCGCGGGGGGGGGAGGGCCCCCCCCCGCTCCTCCGCCGTGACTTTACACCGGTAGTATGCTGACTTTAAATTCTCTAGCTAACTACTATAAAATCTTCAAATCTCTAATATAACTAAATTGGAAGGATCACAGTAATAGCAGAGGTTTCTCTGTGCTGAAATAGACTAATTTCGCTGAAGCTGTGTGGCCACAGGCAGAGCGCACGTCCTTTCCCCTATGAGAACGCTGATAGACACTGAGGCTTGAAACAGGAAACGCTCTGTTCTTGTTAAAACGAGGTCATGTGATTTATTCCAGCCAAATCGCACACCATACACATACCAGTCAATGACGTCGCACACACATCTCATCCTGATCTTTTCTTAATATCTGATTTGCTGGACGCCAAAATTACAGGAAGCGCCGAAAAAGGCGCGATCTAATAGTGGATGCACAGATTTTAACAGTTATTATATCGCATGATATGGAAAATTCGATCACCATAAAACCTTGCCGATTTCAACTTTGTCGATAAAAATCGCTCAACACTATTTGTGAACCATTCAAAATTTTCTATAGTTCTGTTTAAATTAGACTCAAAACTACATCAGATTTTTAAGCCAAAAAGAAGATAATGAGAAATAAATCAAACAAATATTTGACTTGGTCATATATTTATTGAGGAGACTAATCCAATATCACATATCTGTGAATGACAAAAGTATGTGAACTTTCACTTTCAGTTTTCAGGTTCATGGAACAACTTTGTGCAGGTAATAACAAGATCTTAAAGGGAATCTTGTTGCAATTTTTTTTTACAAATTAATCAAGAATTGATCCCAATTCTTTTCCTCTCAGTCGTTTTTATTTTATGATTGTAGATTTATCTATTTAGGCCATCTATATATGGACTGTGGGGAAGACATTTGCTTGCACTGCTTTTACTGCAGGTCAGAGAGAACTTTACAGCAGCCTTTCATGCACATAGGATTTCTTAAGAAGATTCTGTCCCAGAGACGTCTATAGGATAGTTTTCACTGGAAGGGAGGGGAGAGGGGGAGCTGTGACATCTCCTCTTTATGACTGGTGGATCCTGTGCTAATCATGTACACAATGGTGTCTCTTTCAGTTTGACCCAGCCTTTACTGTATTGAGCACATGCTGAATGCTCTCTAAACAGACAGGAACGTGTCAGACAATTATTAGGCTTAGTGGCCAAACTGAAAACTACAGGACTTAAGAATTCTTAAAAAAATTCTGAAAGTGATATGGAAAATGTAAAAAAAAATAACCAAAAATTCCTAAAAAATTTGTTTAACATAAAAAAATGTGAAGTCTAAACAGTAAGTAATTTTTTGATGACACATTCCCTTTAACATTTCCAGTACTTGATTATCAGGCCTGCACATCTGCTTGGAGAAAACTTAGCCCATTCCTCTGTGAAAAAAAAAAGATTCAGCTTTGTTATGTTGGTGGGTTTCCTCCCATGAACTGCTCGCTTTAGGTTCTTCCACAACATTTCTATTAGATTAGGGTCAGGACTTTTACTTGGTCATTCCAAAATTTTAAACTGGCTGTTTTACAGAACCTGCTTTTTCTCAGCCAGCTCCAGTCCCACTTCTATGCGCAGGTTTGGGTGGCTGTTTAAGCGAGGGTTTTTAAAGTTTGTCAGTAAGAAAATAAAACAAGCTCCTATGTTACTTATAGGACATATACAGAAAACTAGGATCTAAATCCCACAGGATAGGGGACTCTATGGAGCACACTAGGGCTGGCTAAGAAAATAGTCAGAACTATGTAGTCACTATGGGCAACATGTATGAATTCTGGCGCTGATGAGAACCAGTTCTAAATCACTTTAAGGTACTGTAGTTAGATTGGAAATGTATTACCCTGTTTTCTGCAGTTCATAGCATACAGGTTGCAGTCTAGTGGCCAATACGAAAAATCAGGTTCAGGGCAACACCTTTAACCTGGTCGGCTGTTCGCGATAGTTTTGCGTCCAATGATCATAAATTGTGTCTACTTCTACTAATGTGTGTGGCTCTAGGTGATCTAGTGCAACAAGCACCGAATGCTCAAAACTTTTGGCGCAATAATAAAATGCCTTTGGCGCGGGGGGTTTACGAAGGCCAATAGTTTTGGGAGTAAGCCTGTTCATATATTATAGAAACTGGTGTACTACAGCTTTTTGAGGCCGATAACTGGCACAGACCCATTTTCATAAATGTGCCATATGTGTGTTGTATCTCCTAGAGCCCATATCTGTGGGATCTAGTCCTAGTTTTTGTATAGTTCTAAAAGAGAATTCTGACCAGACACAGAGGAATTCTTTTTTTGGGGAGCCAACTGCACAGGACTGTATGACTACCGGAGGCTGTTAATAAGCTTTTAACTGTGTTGTACCGGATCTGTACAACACTATAAAGTTTTTCTTCAAATTTATCTTTACCTACTACACCTTTCTTTTCCCCCCAACTCTCTGTTCTTTCCCCGAGTGTCTACTGTGAGGATTGGATTACTTATAAGACAGAGGTGGTCGACAGTCGAGGAGACCTTCTGTAAACAAGCAGTAGATAAGATCTGCTCTAACTTGGAAATGTAGCAAATTCAGAACAGCAATGTAGTTGGTAATAGTCTTTATTTAGCTTTGCCTACATGTCTGAAGCTAATCATTGTGGTGAGAAAACCCCTTTAACTTTATTCTTTTTCAACCATTCTGTAGTAGAATCACTTGTGTGCTTAGGGTAGTTGTGTTGCTGCATGACCCACATTCTCTTGAGATTAAGCTCAGGGACAGATATCCTTATGTTTTAAAATTTGCGGGTATAATTTAAAATTCCGTATTACATTAATGATGGTCAGCTGTCCTTGCCCAAAAGCAGTAAGACAGGCCTGTTGTGAAGATCTGACTTTTACAGAATTCTGCTCTTTACCAATTCCTGTCCAAGCCGCTTACCCCGCTTCCTGAGCAGGCACATTTTCCTTTTCTGTATTACACACCAGGTTGAATGCTTACTTGCGCTAAGTTATTGTACTAATTTTTTGCCTTTTTTCATGATATGCTAGACTTTATTTTTATGTCATTTTTACATTAGTTGTTTTTCTTGTTATATGAGGGAAAATAGTAAAAAGCCTAACTCAAACCTAACCCTACGACAACACTAATTATTTTTAAACAGCAAAGTGGCACTAAAATAAGTTTTGTAATTGTCACTTTTCCATTATAGACATTTACACGTAGGTGATATAAAGTTTTAGGGTCATTGGGTCAGGGCTTAAAGTTGTGGTTTGGGCTGTTAAAATTTATTTTAATAATATTTTATTTTGTGGGTGTGTATATTTTTGGTTACTTTGTTTTACACATTCTTCCACCATAAAGTCAAACATTTCTATAACTTTTTTTTTTTTGTGTGATTTCCCCTGTAAGGGCATGTCCCCACGGCACGAGTTTGGGACCGGTTTTTCAGACGGTTTGCGACTTTGCAGACCGTCTGAAAAAAACGTCCGCAAATGAGCACAACGGTCTACTATGGAAAACATGTGCCTTTATGAGAGCCACAGGTTTCTGGTTTCCTAATTTATGTCTGGGTACTTGAAGTCGCCTATAATAACAACCTTATTATGATTAGCTGCCTCATCTATTTGGCATCTATGTACATCTTCCATGGGTTCTGATATATTTGGGGCCTATAGCTGACCCCTAGTACAATTTTATTGTTGTTATTATCCGCATGTATATCTACCCATAATGACTCCAAATGTTCATTTCCAGTATCTACATCTTCCTGTAGTGTTGGCTTCAGACAGGATTTTATATAAAGACATACACCTCACCCATTCTGATTTTTACAAATGTAACCCTGTAAGTTAACCACCCAGTCATAGGTCTCATGTCTCAGTTATTGCCACTATGTCATATTTTTCATCAGCAATAAATAATTCTAGTAGATTAATTTTATTGGTGAGACTACTGGCATTGGTCAGCATGCAATTTAGAGGTGTTTTAGTTTTCATTTATCTAACACTGTCCTTATTAACTTCCCCCTCCCTCCACTCTCTCTATGTATGCAATATATAATACAATATTTACAAAAATGTGAAGGGTGTACTCACTTTTGTGAGATACTGTATGTATATAGTACAGTACATAAATATATATATATATATTTAACATATATGTACATATATATATATTTTAAATAGATATATATATGTATTTACTGTACTATATACATACAATATCTCACAAAAGTGAGTACACCCCTTACATTTTTGTAAATAATGTATTATATCTTTTCATAAGACAACACTGATGATATGATACTTTGATACAATGTAAAGTAGTCAGTGTACAGCTTGTATAACAGTTTAAATTTGGTGTGTCCTCAAGATAACGCAACACAGCCACCAATGCCTCAACCCCTGGCAACAAAAGCTACAATTCTTCTTTGAGAATGTCCTTTTCTACAGATTATACAAAACTGGAGCTTTGTGGCAAGTCACATCAGCTCTGTGTTCACAGTCACAAAAATGAAGCATACAAAGAAAAGAACATTGCAATAAATCAATTGAATATCTTGAGAAATCAAATTTGTTTAAAAATCAAAGTGAACAAGGCACAAATCAGTGAGTATACGGCATAGTTATGTGACTGCCATACAATGGGAAACCACAAAGGGAGGAAGTCGCAACGCACGTTTAGCGTGAGGGTTTTTTCAAAGGAAAATGTGCATCAGGACTTCCTCCCTTTGTGGTTTGTCATTGAGTGGTAGTCATCTGAGTCACCTGACTACTTTGTATACTCAGTGATTTGTGCCTTGTTCACTTTGATTTTTTAAACAAATTTGATTTCTCAATCTATTCACATTATTTCTTTCACTTATTCACCTTATCTTAAATTTATTTATATGTAGTATTTTGAGAATATATGTTCTGCAGTGTTTCCCTAATAGACCACATATTTATTCAATTTCCTGCTCTGTGATATTCTTATGTACTCTGTATCAGATTTAAGCTATTTAATATATTTATGCCCAATTATTATGACTACCATTGTTCCCCTCTGAATCAAATGCGTTAGTTTTTCTTCTTTTGTTTATTCTAATGAAGTAATAAAGTATTTCTGGTAAAAATGTATACCTGATTGACTACTTGTGTATTTTTTACATATCTCTAGTATTATTTGTAGTTTGTACTAGATAAATTAATTTATTTATTGGCTTAGTGAACTTTTAAATATTAATCTGGTTGTATTGAGTGTCTGTAACAAGGGACTCTTAGTTCCAGAACACAGAAGGCTGGATAAGGAGAATACCAGAGAGATGGAAGGAAAAGGAGCAGAGAGACAGGAAGAGGAAGAGGAGGTGCTTTTGGGCATGGAAAAAAGAGAACAAGACAAGAGAGAGTAGTGTGGTGTTTCCCCGGTCAGAGAGTCTTGTGTGTGCTATACAAACAAGTTAAGGGGTTGTCAAGTGCCCCTGTGCAGAGCCCTAGAGAAAGACCATAGGCGTGGATGGAGAAGGAGTCTCCCGTCCTGCAGGAGTTTAACCTGCATTACGGACTACTTCTTGTATTTATACGTTGTTTTATCAATTTGTTGTCTGACTATGAAAACTACAGTAAAGTTAAAGTCTGTGAACTCGTATTTGTCGCCCACCTGCAATTTCACATTACTCTAAACGTTTTATGCTAATGTTTCTGTATACCTGTCAATCAACCTGAATCCAGTTTGACGGTCCCAGATTTTAGATGCTCTTCAAATTAGCACCCCAGCTGCTTACTAGTGTAGTGTACAGGAGTGTACACTCCTAAATTAATTTGGTCCCCTGATAGTAGTTACTATGGAAGCCATTGTTTGTTATGTGCAGTGTTGCAGGATAAAGTCATGATGTTGATCCATACCAATTTTATAGTGGTGAGGCTGAGACAAATTTTGCCGAATACACTCTATATAGCACTTTTTGTCGCATAAATTTGTCTCGCAATAGCGTGCTATGAAACACTTTCATACATATTGACGAATGCTACACTAATTTAAAGAGAAGTATGACTGTCGAGGTGGCTCCACTTTTTATACATGTCCCCCGTTGTCACTTGTGTCCTTTGTCTGATTCACACAGGCTGGGATTAAAGTTACACAGAATCGTAGTTTGCTTTAAATTTCAAATATCCAAATGTACTGTTTAACAAATTTTTAACAAATCTTATTTTGTATTAAAGATTAGGATAGAAAATTTGCTTTTTTTTCTCTCAGACACAGCACCTCTCTTGCACATTATCCATAATCTCTTGAATGGTGTTCAGCTTTAGACCAGACACAGCCAATGTACCAAAGTGGCTCTTTTTCTGGGAAGAAAACTTCTAATCTCAGACAACCCCTATAAGTCTCACATTCTTGCTGCACTGAGAAGGCTAGGAGTTATTATGCCATTATGCTTCTACAAGACATTAGAAATTTTGTGTTATCAATGAGCATCAGACTCTGCAACAATATGTGCCTAACATTTTATTCCCAACTTTCAATCATACTGTGAATTAAAGTACAACATAGAAGAATAATGCTGTATTATAGTTCTGCTCAGAAGTGTTCACGAAGCATCAATTTTACCAAAATAACATGATTTGTCTCCTTTGCCACCCATCTGATAATACATTTACCAGGTAATAAAAGCAATTACAGGTTTTTTTCCTCTTTACCGAGAAGCAAGAATAGAACATATTTAGTTTTTGCTTCTATCCATTTTCTGTACTTTAGGTAGATGATCTTTTTTTTTACTTGGCCTTAACAGGCGAAGAGTTGACAATAATCTATTTTGTCCTTAGATTTTATCATCAGAGACAAAATGTGCCTCCTAGGGTGATCAACTAATTATCCTGGGTCCTGCTCCAAGCACCCTCTGAAAATATATGATTTGCTGCGGAAGCAATGGCAGCCAGCCATGGACCCTATTGTTTTTTGTCCTTCTATGGATCACTTTGGTAGGTACTAACCACTATCAACCAGGAACCCCACACAATATCTATTGTTTTTGGAGATGCCCTGACCTAGTTAACTAGCCATCAGAATTTATCTCTTGTCAAAGTTGCTTGGATGCTTAATCTTGCTTGTTTTTTCCAAATTCTAAAGAATCAACTTCAAAAACTTATTGGCTTTTTGCACCCCGCCCATCTCAATAGGTTTTAAATCAGTGCAGGATAGTCAATAGCTAGTCCTTTTCACTCCCTCAGGGGTTGGAGTCTGAACAGGCTCCAAGAGAGGTACCGTTTTAGTGTTAGGACTCACTTGTGCTGGGGTCCTCTTGATGCTATTGGGAGGTGAGCTTAAACATTTTTGATCAAAATTGTGAACTAAGAACCCCAGGTTTTCATATTTCCCTAGCAGTAATGTATTTTTTCAAAAATTACTATATGCCTTTGATGTTTACTTAGTTGTTAGTGTGCCGCTGACATTTGGAATAGATGTATGTTATTGCCTCACCAGTGTGCACCTATACTTATTTTTTTCAAAAAATGTTTTTGGATGTGCATAGCCAAACTGTGTTTGTTTTTAGTCAAAAACTGATTATTCACTTGATTAAAAGGTATCCCTGTATGCACACTCATATTCACTTGATTGACAGGTATCCCTGTGTGCACACTCATACAAAGAAGACTGTCAGTCACTGATAAAACCGCTTACTGAACTCCTTATCCCAGAATAAGCAGAATAAGCAGTACATTTAATGAATAAATTACAAATTCTGCTGAATCTTTCCAAGCAAAATGATGTATCAATCTGCTTAGTTCTTACTGCTCTATAAAGATATGTTTATACGGAGTACCGGGCTGCGGTGCCGGCCGCAGCTAAGGATGCTGCGGCGGTGCGGAGGTGCCTGCGACCCGACACGGGGGTCGCTGGGACACCCGTAACACTATTATTCCTTTTCTTCTCTTCTTTCCTGTCTGCTATCTGTGGCCTTTGCATCAGATGATGCCTACTATGAGCACTTGCCTGTACAGCATTCACTGTCTTCACCAGGGGTCAGTCTCCTTCCTAACTTCTGGTGAACTAAGTAGTAAATGCACTACAGCTGATCTCACTCTGATCTCCTTTTGTCTCCAATACCATAAGCATCACTTTTGTACGACATCTTGAGAATTGTAGATTTTGGCAACCAATGTGACGAAGCCCTGGCACACATTGAAAAAAAAAACATCACTAAGCAGGACTGGAGAGAAAAGGGCAAGATGGCTGCAGATGGTGGAGTGTACATTTCACAAACTAGGCATTGCCAATATGGATTACAAGTAATCCTAATTTACTATGATGTATTGACCTATGTTGAATTTAATATAGAAAAAAATTTGCTTCATTGAGCAAGACTTGCCTTAAGCATTTACCCCTTTAATAATGAGCAAGACTGTCCTTATTCATATGCCCCAAGCTAGACTGACCACAAGTATACTGTATGACCCTTTCACCAATGTGGCCTCGATCACATACCCTGTTTATAATGAGTGGACCAACTGCAAAATGAGCTTTAATGACACACACAAGATCCAAAAACTAAAATCTTAACAAATTAAAAGTTTGCTCATCCATCGTTATAAGCACATCTTAAATCTTGTATAATCCTTAAAAAGAGGCAGAGAAGGACAAGGCCAATATTTTATACATTTTAATACATGTAATAAATAATTTAATTTTTTCATTTTAAATTTGCATTAATTCCATAAATGTAATAGATAAGTTGAAATTCTTCTGTCTAAATTTAATGAATTTCATAAATGTAATAATATTCTTCTGTGTAAATTTTAATGTTTTATTAGCCCTGTTTTTTCTTGCTACCTTCCGAGAGCAACAGCTTTTTATTTTTGTGGCAACACAGCAGTATGAGGACTTGGCATTTGTATGATAAGTTGTACTCTTTAAAGGTTCCATTTAATGTATTAGATAATTTGGAAATAGTGATGAGTGAATTGGCCAATAATCTGATTCGAGTCGATTCCAGATTTTGTGGAATCATCTCCCAATGTTCGATCTTCGATTGCGATTCCCATTAAAGTCTATGGGAGAGGAACACCAGGTTAATTTTTACACCCAAACAAGTGAGGTGAAGCTGGAATTAACATCCACAACAGTAAACTGGATACGTGATACATCTTAGTCAAGACAATTAGGCTACAAGAGTCACAGAAAAAAATTCACAGGCTAAAATAATTCATTCAATGCACCTCACAGCAAAGGGACACTCGTAATTAAGACTGTGGTTGCCGCTAGTAACACAGAAATAACATTTGGTGCTATTTTACCGTTATTTGAAACGAGAAATATGAGTAATAGAAATGCTGACGTGCACCCCATAAGAAAGGGACACCCTGAACTCTGTGCTGGCAGCTGGCAACACAGAAATAATATTGGGTGCTATTTCCCAGTGGCTTGAGAGGAGAAATATGTCTGATACAGGATCTGCCCCCCGGACCAGGCAATTCCCCCCGCAGCTGTGCTGTTCAGAGCACTGGATCTGTTTCCAAATCTCTAACTAAGGGGCCGTTCACACGGCACAGGACAAATACCGTCCGGTTTGCCAGCCGGTATTTGTCCTGTTTTGCGGCCATCCCCACGGCCGCGGGGGGGGGGGGGGGGGGGGGGGCGGCTTTTCTCCGCGATGAGCGGAGAACAGCCCTCTCCCCACCCATTGAGATGCACATCTCCGTCCGGAAACCGGACGGAAGATTGTGCATGTTCAATGTTTTGTCGCCGGTCCGCCGGTGACAAAACCGCCGGGCGGAAAACCCGTGCAGTGGGGACTGCTGCACGGGTTTTCCATAGAGCACAATTGTGCTCATTTTCGGCCGTTTTTTCAGGCGGTCTGAAAAACCGCAAACGGCTGAAAAACCGGCCGAAAACCCATGCCGTGTGGACATGCCCTAATACTAACTAGAATTCTGTAATCTTGCTGTACCCTGAGCTAACTATTCTATCAAGGATCCTTTTCAGTTGTAAAAACGCTGGGAAATAGTCTCTACTAGCTTTTAAAAAAAGGTGAGCAGAGAAAGCTATCCATTCTGTTCGCTGTATAGAAGTGAATGGCTCCGATCAGGAAGTGCAGTGGCATAGATAAAACGAGGTCATGTGATTCAAGCAGCCAATGAGATCCCTACATACCCCACTGGTGATGTTCTTCACACCCCCTCCTCCCCCCATACTCTGTGTTGATTATAGGAATTGGATTGGAATCCGCAATGACGATTATTGATCAGATTTAAAGAGAAATAATCTCTTCATCACGGAACCAAGATTTTAGTGAAAATCTGCCCGATTTCAACTTTTGTCGAAATAATGGGGAATAAAACGCAATTGTACTATTTTGTGCTTATGGAGTTCATTGTACAGTACAAATGGCATGCTCTCTTTTTTTGCATGTCAGCATGATGCTGGTGTAACAAATTAATATAGTTTTCAATAATTCGTTAAAATTAAAAAAATATTCTTTCAGATTTGAATTTTCTAAGACCATTGTTGTTGTTGTTTGTTTGTTTTTTTGTTATTAAAGATGTACAGAATTAGCACAGAAAGGTAACTGCTCAACACACACTTTTTCTGTTCTCTACAAATTTCAGTAGCTTAAACTTTACAAATCTACTAGAATATTTCTCTTAGCATTTACAATCACTTCTTCCAAATTCCTAAAACACTGCTGACTTCCACTGCTGACCTCTTTCATAATCTTAAGACCTTCCTTTCAAAGCACAACGCAACCACCTCCAAGATTTCTTCCATACATCCCCCATACTCTGGAACTCCTAAACGCAACAGAATCTTCTCCCCTTTTGAAACTTTTAAAAGTGATCTGAAAACCGATTTCTTCAGTATTCCCCAAAACAAATCACAGAAAAAATAAGATAACAAAGGGTGTAGATCCCACAAGACAAATCACAGCTAACTAAACTAACCCAATTCTAAAATTTACCTTTTATTTATCAATAAAAGGTACATTTTAGAATTGGGTTAGTTTAGATAGCTGTATTCCCCACAACCTATAACCACTACCATACAAACTTGTGCATCACTTACCTTCTGTCTCCTTCCTCCAACATTGTAAATTGTAAGCCCTCTCAGGCAGGATCCAATCCCACTCTGTACCAAGTTGTTGTCTATTCAGTAATGCTTATTATACTTGTTTTGGTGTTATGTTATGTATTTGCAACTCTTTGAATGTTCAGTGCACTGGAATTAATGGTGCCTTAAAGGGGTTGTCTCGCTACAAAGAATAGCTTTCATATTGTAGGGAACACAAAATAAAGACATTTTCCAAATATATTGCTTGTTCCTCTGTTTTCCCTAAGGAGATACAAGTGAATTTATGACCTCCCTGGCTATTTCAGTTCCCTCAGTAACTGACCTGTAAACAATTCTCCCCCTGCTGTTTGTTCAATGAGATAACAGTGAGTGAAGTCATCACACAGGTCACTGCAGTGTCCTGTGCTGCTCAGCAGTAAAAAGCTTGATTTATGTAAAATAAACAGAACTGTAATTAGGGCTTTTGTTTTGGGGATCAGATAAGAAGTCCTGTTAGTAGTTTGAGAAGCTAATCTGATCTAATTAGCATCTGAAAGCACAGCACAGCACGAGCTGTACAAGCAGGGAGCTGTATGCAAATGTGTCAGTCTGAACCAGGAAGTGACAGAGTATTTCAATCATGCATTCTCTGAAACTCTGAAGGGAGACAACTCCTTTAAAGGAAAAAACTATAATTTTATTAACACTAATTTGGAGTATATGTGATCACCTTTTAATCCATTTTTTCTGGAAGAAAGGGTGACAAACACACACATATATATTAATATATATATATATATATATATATATATATATATATATATATATTTACATTGTTCACCATGTCGGATGAATAACCTAGGGTATCTAAACATGTGATTGCTTGTTTGCTTATACAGTGCTGTACTAATTATGTATTGAAATTTAGTGCCTATTTAATGATCACCTTTTACACCCTGCCTCTGGGTGTATTATGGGAACAATAAGGCTATGTTCACATGGCTTAACTGCGGGACGTAATTACGCCCCGCAATTACGGAGTGTGGCCGGGGGCGGGGGGGGCCGGGGAGGAGCGGGGGAGGGAGCGGGGGGCCGGCACCTCGCTGGCCCATAGACTTGTATTACCAGCGGCGCGTATACGGATTCGCCGAGCAGGGAGAGGAGACGTAATCCATAGTTCTCTATGAGAACTGTGGATTATCGTAATGACTGGGCCATTTTCAGCCCGTAATTTGCGCACTTCGGCGCGTAATTACGGACCGAAATACGGCCCATTTTAAGCCGTGTGAACATGGCCTAATAGTAGACCAGTGTAACCAAACAGCATCTGACAATCACATTGTAGGCGCTGAAACTCTTTCTAATGGCTTAGAAGCTGTAATCATTGTGGTCATAGCATCTGAGTAGTTAAATAGCCATGATCAGAATTGTCTCTTATCAAGGCCATTGACTATAAATGTCAGCTATAAACCCATAGTGAAACATAGTGAATTATGTAATAGTACTCCACATGTCATTAAGGTGTTCACAATACATTTTTAATTCTGCCTATTATCTGAAAAAAAAAATATTTTCTATTCTTGGATGAGGTTACTTTGGCAAAAAAGACAACAACAATGCACTTTTCAATTTTTTATTATTTTTTTTTATTTATAAAAAGTAAACACTAGTTAAAAACAATAACTGCTTTTAATGGTGTTCAGTTGACTAAGGTTGATCATATACTGTATATGTATAACGGTCAGTGGTAGTGGATCCATTGACCACCACAAGCGATGATAGTTAAGCCACTCCAGGGAGCGGAGTCTAAGTAGGTCCGGTTTTCACCAAAGCCCGCCACAAAGCGGGATGGACTTGCTGCGGCGGGAGTCTACCAGGTCGCTACCCCTGACGTGACTTGCTTGCGGTGGCTGCCGAGGTGTGGCGTGGTACAGAATCGTAAGGCAGGCTCGTAGTCGGGGACAGGCAGAAGGTCAGGACAGGCGGCAATGGTTCGTAGTCGGGGACAGGCAGAAGGTCAGGACAGGCGGCAATGGTTCGTGGTCGAGGGACGGAGGCAGAAGGTACGGTACACAGGATAACGCAAGACACAATATGGAACGCTTCCTCTCAAGGCACAGGGCACTATCGATTCAGCAAGGTGCTAAGGAAGGGGCAGGGCTTAAGTAGGGTCAGCGCCCGGTGAGACCAATCACCAGCACACTGTCCCTTTAAATTTGCCTGTATTGCTGCGCGCGCACACTAGGGGGCAAGCGCGCACCCGGCCAGCAGCAGGAGCACGCGCCAGTACGGAAACAGGAGCGTGGCGAGGTAAGTGGGACTCAGAGCTGCCGGAGCGCGCTGAGGATGCTGCGGCGGTGCGGGTGTGCCTGCGACCCAACATGAGGGTTGCAGGGACACCCGTAACAATATGGACCAGTTTTAGGAAGCTGGATAAGGCAGAGTAACTCATTTATGCAGCCTGTATTGTACAAGCTGCATAAAGTAGTTGCCTGCCTTATCCAAACATTTTAGAGAGGCTTCCACAGACATTAGATAGATGGCAAAAGCCTTAAAGGAGTTGTCTCATTACAGGCTTTCAGCCTATTTCAAAGTGTCTGGCAGCAACTAATTTTTCAATTCAGGGGCGTGTTTCTTGTCTGCCTCTTCTCCTCCCTCTTCCCCCCTCCCCTCAGCACACAGAAAGCTCTCCTCCATAACTTCTATACAGCAGGAGGAGGGCGAGGGGGTTTGCTGCCAGAGTTAACCCTGGGTGTGCCTGCCTAGGTCTACTGCAGGCTCTTGCTGCTCCTCTCCACAGTCAGGAGACAGGAGAGGGCTGATCTATGAGTGTGGAGAGGTCTGTGAAGCTGTGTTGCTAATAGCACAGCAGGGGGGATGCAAGTGTTCCTATACCCCCTGCTTAGCATACAAATCTTCATCATAAGCAACAACAAACAAACCCTGTCAGAACAGACACAGGGCAACTGTGAAGTGTGTTACTATACTCAGGATGTGTCACTAATACAGCAGAGCAGGGAGGGGTATGAACCATTCACATGCCCCCCTGATCTGTTCTATTAGTATAGTCAAAGCTCCACAGACACATCATGATTATAGTAACACACTTCTACTGACTACAGATCAGCCTCACCTCTGCTCTCCTCAATCTGTGTAGAGAGCAGGAGGGAGCAGGCACACACAGGGTTAAACCAGCTACACAGACACAGAAGCCAGAGCCCTCCCTCCCCCTCCACTACTGAAGCATACTGTGTGGGAGGGGCTCTGTGCTTAGACCTGTATTCAGAAACAGATGAGTCATCAGCACTGACAGCCAGTGAGATAAAGATCAACAGGTCAGCTGCTATAGGGATTTCAGGAGCTGATGCTCTCCTACTACCAGGGAGAACTCAAAATCAGTAGGACATTTGTAATGAACATATATTGCAAAGCTGCTTTTTTTTAAAGATCTTTTAATTAAAACCCAATCATTGTAGGGAGACAACCCCTTTAAGGAACACCTCCGTCCCAGCCATTACGGTAATCCACAGTTCACATAGAGAACTGTGGATTCCGTCTCTACTCACCGCTGGGCAAATCCGCCGGGCGGGGAGAAATTGACATGCACATTATCCCGGCAGGATACGCGCCGTAGATAATGAAAGTCTATGGGGCCGGCGGGCAGCGCCCCCACCCCCGCACCGCCCCTTATTCAAGCCGTAAGTGCGGGCGAAATCCCTCCCGCAATTACGGCTTGAATAAGCTGTGTGAACCGGCCCTAAGGATATTGTCACATATTGCATAATTTTGTATCTTTTTTCTGCAGCATTTGAATGAGATTTCTTAAATCTCATTCACTTTAAAGACATTGTAGTCCATATTCGCAGCGGATCCACTACATATGAACATGTCCTAAGATTACCACACTGTCCCACAGAACTTGAGAATGGTAAACATCGATAGGTTAGAGTTCCTGCCTACTCTTGCCTAAAAATGTGTCCGTTTTTTTTGCGTGATGTCTGCCGAAAAATTTGTCATAACCCCTGTCCGACACATGTATGAACTGTCGTGTGCTAAAAACTGGCTCTAGTCTAACATCTTTTGTCTGCACCAATTCTTAGGGTCAAATTAATAAGATTAGACACATTTATGAATGTGGCTCAACAGAATATGGTGCAAAAGTGTTGGACTAATCTATACCAATTTCAAAGTGGCATGGCTGAGCCCAAAGTTGTCATAGATTAACTTTAATTGCCAATAGGTAAAAAACATTTCAATTATTTCCTAATACCAGGAAAACCGTATATACTCGAGTATAAGCCGACCCGAATATAAGCCGAGGCACCTACTTTTGCCACAAAAAACGGGAAAACTTATTGACTCGAATATAAGCCTAGGGTGGAAAATGCAGCAGCTACTGGTGAATTTAAAAAATAAAAATGGATACCAATAAAATTATATAGGCAGGTATAGGCAGTTTAATGTACCCCATAGGTATGTAGAGGCAGGTATATGTCCTCCATAGGCAGGTATAGGCAGTTTAATGTTCCCCATAGGCAGTTATAGGTAGGTATAGGTCCTACATAGGCAGGTTATAGGCAGGTATATGTCCCCCATAGGCAGGTATATGTCCCCCATAGGCAGGTTATAGGCAGGTATATGTCCTGTATTGGCAGGTATATATCCCCCATAGGCAGGTTATAGGCAGGCATATGTTCCCCATAGGCAGGGTATAGGCAGGTATATGTCTCTATAGGCAGGGTTTAGGCAGGTATATGTCTCTATAGGCAGGGTATATACAGGGTATAGGCAGGTATATGTCTCTATAGGCAGGGTATAGGCAGGTATATGTCTCTATAGGCAGGGTATAGGCAGGTATATGTCTCTATAGGCAGGGGATAGGCAGGTATACATCTCTATAGGCAGATTATAGGCAGGTATAGGCAGGGTATATGTCTCTATAGGCAGGTATAGGCAGGTATATGTCCCTATAGGCAGATTATAGGCAGGTATATGTCTCTAAAGGCATGGTATAGGCAGGTATATGTCTCTATAAGCAGGATATAGGCAGGGTTTAAAAAAAAAACAAATACAAACACTTACCTAACTCCCTCGCTGTCCAGCCTCCCAGGCGCTCCTCTCTGTCTTGGGGCACAAGCAGGTTGATGTCATCAGGCCGCGCACGCAGAAACTCCGGATGGCCGCAAGTCTGCTTGCGGCCGTCCAGAGTCCACTGAGGAGCAGTGAGCGCTCACTCTCTGCTCCACAGTGGTATCTTCACCTGTATGCGCTCCCAGAGGAGTCGCATACAGGGGAAGAGATTGCCGACAGCGCACGGACCACTGCAGTGCCCGGACGCTGTCACCTGACTCGGCCTTCAGTTATATGCGCTCTCTGAGGAGTCGCGCATAACTGAAGTGTCCCTGCCGACGCCCGGGCCATTGCAGCGCCCGAGCGCCGACAGTGACTCGAGTATAAGCCGAGGAGGGATTTTTCAGCACAATTTTTGTGCTGAAAACTCGGCTTATACTCGAGTATATATGGTAAGTTATAATAATTACTGTATAAAACGAGATAAAATATCATAAAATTAAGATAAAATTGAATAATTAAATAATATAAAATGAATATTATACAATATAAAATTATGAAACCAAACGGGACCTACGATAAATCCCGTTCTCAATCGGATATTTACAGAGTTAGTGTAGTATTATCAGTGATTACATACATTTCACAGCAGGCTAAAAGTAAAAGGAAAAGCTGTTAGAATAGCATGTCAGTGAATAAAACTTCAGCAAACAAATAATCATTCGACCCAAAAGGTAAATATTTAAAACTCACTTTATTAACAATCTTCATTCAAGTAAAAACCGTCGATAAAGACATACTTGTATTCCTTTTTCAATGATCTGCAACAGTCAGTATACACGAGCATGGAAAGATTCAGTCCAGCTCAGTATCTTGCCGCCCATGTAGCTAGTGAGAGCAGTAATGGACAGGGGCGTCACCCTCCCAGCAGAAGCGCGTTTTCGGAAGACAAACCCTCCTTTCTAAAGCACAGGTAGATGATTAAAGACTAAACTTATATAGGAGATTAATCGCATTATTAATTAGTGACTATGTCTGACAACATTAAAAACATTTAAAAACATATGATTTCAGAACTTTGCATTATGACATTTACAGAAAAACATTCAAAATTGAGGTTCTCTTTTTAGTCCCTTGGGGTTAAGTGTATCTAATTTTGTAAAAATCCCATTGCCTCTCTGCGTAAGAGTTTTTCTATTGGAGTACCTTCAAAGGGATAATCCTTTTTCTAAAATACACCATGGGAGTTTCTGACACTCCGTGACGTCTTCTCATGAAAAATGACGAGCGAAAAGCTCCTCCAAATTTTCTATTGTCATTGTCATCACTTTTCCCCTATTTTATTCGGGAAAGTATGTATGGCTGAACGATTTTTCGTTAATTCTGATTTTAACACTGGGGGTGGTCTGCCCTACAAAACCCCAAGCCGCAAGGGCACTTCACAAAATAAATGACATTTTTGCTATTGCAAGTATCCATACCTCTTATATTGATTTTGTGTTTTTTTTTGTGGTATGTGTGATGTATGAACCACGTATGATGGCATGGCAATTTTGACAATTCATACACGGATATATCCCTTTCTTTTTTGTTGTTACACTCATAGTTTGTTTTTTATCTCTTGTGTCTGATTTAATAAGCATATTCCCCAAGGTTTTTGCCTTTCGGTAAATGAATCTCGGCGGTATTTTAAACAAGTATCCGAATTTGGGATCAGTAGACAATAACGGCCAGTATTTTTTTATAATATATTCGATATTTTTACTTTGACATCCGAACTCACTGATGAATGAAAATCTATCCGTTTTTTTCCCCCTTATTATTGGTTTGTAGCAGCTCATCTCTATCCATGGCCAAAACATCCTGTCCCATAATTTATTCAGTTCTCAGCTACCATTAATGAACATGTTGTTCGTTATTTGGATGTTGAGATACAGAAACATGAAGGTACATTAAAAACTGTACTGTATTCCAAACCTATGGAAAAAAAACAACCTTTTACTTAAAACGAGTCATCATGCCCCTAGTGTATTCAATGGCATACCGAAAAGTCAGTTTGTCAGTGCAAGACGTATCTGCTCAGACACGTCATATATTGAACAGATGGAAAAGATTATCAAAAAATTTACACAAAGAGGATATGATAGATCTAAATTGGAAATTATGGGACAGGATGATTTAATATGCTTATTAAATCAGACATAAGAGATAATAAACAAACTATGAGTGTAACAACAAAAAAAGAAGGGACATGTCCGTGTATGAATTGTCAAAATGCCAGCCATTATACGTGGTTCATAATCACACATACCACAAAGGACACAAAATCAAATAAGGGTAGGATATTTGCAATCAAAAATGTCATTTATTTTGTGAAGTCCCTTTGGGCGGGGGGTATGTGGGCAGCCACCCGCATTTTTAAAATCAAAAATTAAACGAACATTTTACCCAACTACTTTCAGAAAAAAATAGGCAAAAGTGATGACAATGACAATAGAAAAATTTGGAGAGGCTCTGTTGCTCGTCATTTCATGAGAGACGCCAGGGAGTGTCGAACTCCGAGGTATTTTAGAAAGGATTACCCCCTTGGGAAGGTAAATCAATAGAAAGAACTCTCTTAGCAAGGGCAATGGGTTTTCAAATTAGATACACTTAAACCCCCAAGGGACAAAAATGAAACCTTAATATAATGTTTTTCGTAAAGTCTAATGCATGTTTTAAATCATATTTTTTTAAAAAATTTTTTAATTTTGTAGACATAGTCACTAATTAAAATGAGATTAATCGCTATTAAGTTGTCTTAATCACCTCCCTTGCTTGAAAAAGGAGGGTTTGTCTTCCAAAGTCCTTCCGCTGGAGGGTGACGCCCCCTGTCCATACGCTCTCACTAGCTACATGCGGCTGCATGAAATACTGGACTGAACTTTATGCTCGTGGGTACGCTGTTTTCAGATCATTGAAAAAGGAAAAAAATATGTTGATCGAGGTTTTTTTCTTGAATGAAATTGTTAAAAAGTGAGTTTTACTATTTTTCCCTTGGGGGAATGATATTTTTTTCTGAAGACGGCACGAGGAGAGTTTCCCTTTTAACCACTTACACACGAAGCGTATGCATTGTATATTAGGAGGTAATGCATTACATGAATAGAAAAATTCATATGATCTTGTTGGCGCACCTCATTCCCCAGGAGACCACGGAGCCGGTACTCCAAAGTAGAATGTCGGCTGAGAGCAGGAAAATAAAATTTAAAATGATCACCATCTGATTCAAATTTGTTTTATTTAATTTAGTAAAATTAAAAAATCTAAAAAAAGTAAAAGGAAAAAAAAGTTCATGAAAAGGTTTTTAAAAAGATGCAAAAACCTGACCTATTGACCCACTACCCACATTTTGATGAACGAAAATTAACGTACAATCCAAAAGTATAAAAATATATATTTTATAACATTTTAATTAGAAAAAGTGAAAAATTTAAAAAATCTGAACAAAATTTTAATCAAAAATTACTTCTAAGGAGAAAAACGAAACTGATAAATTCAATCAACTTTGAATTTTTTTTCCCCTTTTTACTACATCCCAATGCCCCTTCCTACGAATGCAACTTAATCTTGGTTTTGAAGTTTGCAAGAAATAATTAGTTACTAGTGACAATCATTATTAAGAACAATTACATTTGTATTCTAATAGTTTCTTCTCTTTTCTGTAGAGCGTAATACAGTTCATTGAGTTGAATTTCTAATGAAAAATGAATTATGTTAATTACAAAATTTTGTTCAGATTTTTTTATTTTTTGTTTTTTCACCACAGGCTTTCGCAGACATGAGCTGTTTCTCTGTGTCTTACAGCTTCAAATCCAGGGATGTTTCTCTCCTCCCAGTAGGTGGGTCTCTCCTCCCAGTATGTGTTTCTCTCCTCCCAGTAGGTGAATCTTCCCTCACTGACAACTGGTGACATCATCACACCCACTCCTTAGTCATCATCATTCTATGTGAGCAGTGGGAGAGAGAGGATGCCACAGTCCTTATGCCTGGAGAGCTGTCACTTCCCTCCCAGCCTCCAATCATTGTAATCAGAACACATGCATTGATATAAACAATTATACATACAACCTGAAATGATGAGACAAATGTGAGAAATGCATAAGGTTGTGTTATATGTGGGGGGAGGAGGGATCTAACAGTTAGAGACTCAGTAATTGTCCAGGTCCTTCATATAGAGCTATCACTGGGAGAGGAGCAGAGAGAGCTCAGCAGCCTTTATTATACAGACACAGCCAGCACCTAGCACAGAAAGCTGGGGGAGCCAGTCTGACTTTCATTTTTGCACAGCTCAGAGAGGAGTGAGGCCCAACCCCCAGGCTGCAGGTTTAAGTGTAGAACACATAGATTAGCTCATAGCTGCTATACTAAATGATTTAGGTAATACAAACCAATTGCAAAAGTGCTTATTTTTACTGTCCCTACCATTACAGGTATGATCCTCGTAGCGAGAAAACCCCTTTAAAATCTTATGAAATATATCTTTTTATACTTCTAGATTGTACATTAATTATCATTCATCAAAATGTCAGTGGGTCAGTAGGTCAGGATTTTGTATGTTATGTAAACAGTTTCTGAATTTCTTTTCATTTAATTTTTCACATTTTACATTTTTACTAAATTATATGAAACTAATTTTAATTTAATGTTGATCACTGTTTCAATTTTATTTTCCTGCTCTCAGTCTATATTCTACATATGGCAATGGCTGGTTCCTGGAGTCTTGCTGTGACCTGAGGTACACCAAGCAAGATTACAGCAATAGTTTCTATTCACTGACATGCTATTCTAACAGCTTTTATTTTACTTCTAGCCTGCTGCGATATGTTTGCAATCACTGATAATACTATGATAACTCTGTAGCTACTCGATTCAAAATGGGATTTATCATAGATGCTGTATTGGTTTAATAATTTTATATTATATAATTTGATATTCATTTTATATTATTTAGTTTGATTTTATGTCATTTCAAATTCATGTTTTATGACATTATATCTAGTTTTATCATAACTTAGTTAATATCACTTTAGTGGTGTTATCTGGGTAAGAATTAGTATTTTTGGGCCTATTGGCAATAAGAGTTTGTTTAGTTAAGTCTTTTCTGGCACCCCAACCATGGCACTTACAATGTGCCACATTTATAAATGACCCTGTAACACTTTCATAGATACTGACGAATGCTACACTCACCTAATGAGAAATACGACTGTCGAGGCTGCGTCAGTTTTCATACATGTCGCCCTCGATGTTTTGGCATGTTAGCATTAAAATGTTTAGCTTGCTATGACAATTCTGAGATAATAATTTCAGTTTCCCAGCAATTGTATATTAAAGGGAACCTGTCACAGACTCTTTTCTGGCTGAAAACTGCCAGATTTGAGCACTAAATACTCTAAAACTACAGCATCTTACAGAATAAGGGACACAGCGCTGGAAACAGCAGGTCTGACACTAGCTTGTGCTGTCCTCAGCAAGGTGGCATAACCTATGTGACAGGTTCCCTTTAAGTTATTAATCCAAAAACATGACCAGAAGATATGGAAAATGCTTTGAAAAACACAAACATTACACTGGTTCCATAAGAGAATCCCCCATCAACATAATCTATGGTAAGTAACTCAATTAAACCTGCAACATCTGAGAAAAGATCATTATTTTAGCTATTTTTAGCCCTTGGAGTTTAGAAATGCCTAACAATTTTAACCCCTTCTCAACATCGATGGGAGTATGACGTGGGCCCAGGAGCTCCATTTATTAGTCATAGCTGGCACCATCCTTCAGCACCTTGAAATCGAAGATAATTCTTATCTTGGCCGTTTAACGACTAAGATGCTGCAGTCAGTGGGAGAGTGGTATTTAAGGAGTTGGAGACAAATGTGGTGCCTCCCATCTCCCAATTAGCCTTCTGTGAAAAGATAACAGGGTGCCATTCCGTTGTCATGAAAAAGGCCCATAAACCTGCCATGATTGTGCTCCTAGTTCACCCACCCTCATACAGTTTTGTAGATGTAAAAACAAAAAATGAAAGCATCATTACCACAAATAAGAAAGGGTTAAACACTACATTTTTGCACCCCCAGGAATCATCCTTACACATTAGCCAGTTGTGCTTTACATTTTCATATAGAAGGTCATTAAGTTATTAATATTTAGATTTTTTCCTTTCTCTTCTCCCTTCTTCTGAATTCTTCTTCTCCCTTCTTCTAAATATTAATATGCCCTTTACCTCTACAATCCTCCTACAAATACCTTTGTTCTCCAGATCCGCTTTAAACTCCAACTCCAATCCTGGTTCTTTTGTTTGTTATTTTTTTTTTTACAAGTTGTGTTGTCTTGTGAGTGCCTTCTAAATCCCTTCCACAGATATGGCACTAATCTGCCTACCATGCTCGCTCCACCTACTCAGATAGCTCCAGCCACACAGAGAGCTCTGCCTAAACCCATAACTCTAGCCATAGTGCTGGCTCTGCCCCAGACCCTAGAGTCCTGGCACTTTTTTGTTTTCAGAACTTTACCTATGATTAAAATATAAATACATATTTCTGCTTTCGTATAGAAGAATGTGTTTCCAGAATAAGGATATTTTTTACATCAGATTTTCTAGACACAGATAATATAAAGTGGAATTAGTACGAAATCTGTGTCTAAAATCCACACCTTTCCATGCATAGGTTTAGGGAGCCCCTCTCAACTACAAGAACATTGCTCCTTTTTGTAAAAAAAAAACAAGAAGTTGGTGGCTTTTTGCTCTCCAGCACTACTATATAGGTTTTTAAACCTTTAATTACTAGTACTTATGCTGCTGTTTCAGTATCTGGTCATTAGTTGGAGGGGCACCATCTTGTTTTGCTATGGGGCCCTCTGAATTCAAGTTACACCCTTGATGTGGACTGTAAAGTGTAGCGGCAGATTTTGCCACATTTCATGACACAGATTAACCCCATTGCAATGGGGTTAATCTGCATCGTGACTGTCCAACATGGAATCCAAACAGATTCAGCATCTAAGAACTTTTTTTCCTGCAATTTAAAACTTTTGTTGGGAAATTCCATATCATCTGCCCTGACAAACAGATTTCCCATTTTAAACAATAGAACGCAGGTAGCAATCAGAGTTGGTCAAGAAGTCTGCGCTGAAATCAACAGGACATAGCAACAGCTCGTCTCCTCCCTAAGGCAATGTCTATACAGCACAGGAATACCATCGGATTTTCGGTGGTTTCAGTATTTTGAAACCGCCGAGAACCCTGTGCTGCATAGACAGCAATGAAAAAAACGTGCTGTAGTCTATACAGCACAGGTTTTTAACCGCCTCGTTACAAATCCGGCGGAATATGTAACATGTTTGCATGGAGGTTTGCGTTTTGCCGTCGGTTTCCTGTACATTAAATTTTACGCGCCGACGGCAAAAACTAAAACTGACAGCAGTTTTTACGCAAATAAGTGACAAAAACCGCAGTCCTGCATAAGACAAAAAGCCACTGGCTTTCCGACGTTTTTTGTCCTATGCTGTGTGGCCCTAGCCTAAGTATTCCCACAAGTCTTTAAGATAAGATTTCCAATATCTTGCAGTATTGAGAGATTGAGATGGAGTGCGCTTTAGAAGAAGCTGAGCAGGACAAGTGGTCCTTCTCCATGGCCTGCCCATTACAATGCTGTAAAATAATGTAAAATATAATATTAGGCTTCTGTTATGAGTAAATGCATTAAAATGAAACAAGTTCTCTTTAAAATGAATGTATTAAACATTGTGCTCAGACTTCTATTATCTCTCTTCTACCGACTCAATCGTCCAGGATTATAATTGACACGTCTAAATGTCATTTTATATTAGCGATAAACAGCTAGTCTGACTTCAGCCTCTGCTGTGTCATGGTTGCTACTAGGGCCCACCAGGCATGAAGGCCACCTGTTGATCTGCTAGCAAAAACCTAAAGATGTTTTATATCCCCAAGCAAATGAAACCGGCTGTCATCTCAAATGATCAAGGTCTTTTAATAAAGTAAGCAATTTTTACACCCTAGCAATAGCTAATAATTCAGTTGATGTCACTGGCATCCATGGCAGCAAATGTTAACTTGGCATTTTTTTAGCTCACCCTTACTAGAAAGGCATGTCCTAATTCTGTCTAATCCATCCCTCCTACACAGCACACTACATGTTATAGCAACCGGGACCACAAGAATATTCTATGGGGGAACAACATAAAAAAAGGATATTACATGTCCATGGAGGGAGTAGATTATTGAAGAGTTTACAGAAAGGGAAACTATATCTAAAATGCAGACCTAAGGGGAATGTATTAGAAATTAAGATGAAGTTATTTGCAAAATATAACCATTTGTTTTATTTGGAATTATTTTAAAAAAATGTGTAGGTTTTGCTATGAAATATTTGGAGATTCCCTCTGAAAGCATCTCGAGCATCTACTCCCAACTACACTTATCGTATATTGAAGGATATGCTATAAATGTCTGTTAGCACCTCATCTCGAGAGTGAGGACTCACTTGTTTCCTGCCCTTGCCTGTGCAGCTGTTACACAGAATGGAGACTGTAAGTGTGAATCTGCAACCTATTAGCCTATCAATCGCTGCAACCAAGTATTTCGCCTCTGTCTGTGAGCCATAAGGCTATGTTCACATGGCATAATTGTGGGGCGTAATTATGCCCCGTAATTACGCCGGGACTTTGGAAGCTCACGCCGATCCCGCAATCCGCCGGCCCCATAGACATTCATTACTAGCGGCACGTATTCGCCGCTAGTAATTGACATGTCACTTATCTCCCCCCGCGGCATATTGTCCGAGCGGGGAGAGGAGGCGTAATCCATAGTTCTCTATGAGAACTGTGGATTACCGTAATGACTGGGACGTATCTCGCCCCGTATTTAGCGCAGTACGGCGCGAAATAGTGGCCCAAATATGTCCTAGTTTAAGCCGTGTGAACATAGCCTAACACTTACTGAACTCTATATATGTTAAAAAGCCTTAAGCCATGTCCACACAGCACTGGTCTACAGTCAGATTTTTAAGCGGATTCAGTATTTAGAATTCACAAAAATCCTACTGTAACCAGTGCCCAAAGACTGCAAGAGAAAATCCAAGCTGTAGTCTACTTAGCACGGATTTTCTATTGTCGGATTTCTAAACCGCTGAATTCCGCCAGAATATAGAACATGTTCTATCTTCTGGCGGATTCTAGTACAGTTCTATGCGCATGTTAAAATACCATTGGATTTCTGATGGCATTTTAACATTGCTGTGTAGACATAGCCTTAAAAGAGAAGACTATGGATGACATGTATGATTATTGGCGCCCGGGTGCCATTTTTTGGCGCACATTTGTAGCATAGAATGTGCCTAAATCTATGAACCTGTTCTACTGCAGGTCATAGATTTAGCACTTCCTAGCTACTAAGCGACACTTCTGGCTCAGATAAACCACTTTTAAAGTGCTCTACCTGTTCCAGCAGTAATGCATCTGGGTTTGCCGTTCAAAAGTCATAAATGTGTAGAATTGTACAGTTGTGGTGCAACACACCTCCAGCACGCCCCGCGGGCGCTTTCTAATGCGCCTAATTTTGGAGTGTGCCTGATTAAAAATATAGCGAACAGGGCTGAAAAGACGCCAGACTTCTGCCGCAGCCCTGTGAATACATGTCGCCCTATGTGAATGTCACACATCGTAACACGGCCCATTCCCTCAGCCACAGACTCACTCGTGTACCTCGTGCCTCACTGAGGGACTTTGATTCTCCTTTTCGCTCTAGATACCATGGCTTTAGAAACCTGTGTCACGCTACTAGGACCATACTGAGTCACCTCCAACCCGTCTAGCTTTTGTATGTGCTGCACATGGCATTTACGCCAAATATTAGCTACTAGTAATAATAATGTGACTCAACTGTGTATTTCCTGTGTGCTGTTTATCAGCTTTTACCTTTGGTTTGTTTCTGACCTCTTCATTTGTCTGCTGCCTTTCCTGACCTTCTGCTTGTGACCTGAATATGCCTTCTGTCTACTCCGAGTCCTCACTTGTGAGTCAGCTTTCACTGTGAATGACCACATCAGGGGTAGCGACCTGGAAATTCCCTGCAGATCCCTTGTATAAGGGGTTATTGATGAATACCAGGGGACTCATTAGACTCCACTCATTGGTGTGGTTCTATTGCAAAAATGAAGCCCTGCCCATTGGATCCCACTAGATAATGATAGTAAATTGTGCAATTGCTGAAAGACTCTTCTCTCAAAAGGGAGACGACAGGAAACTTTGAGGGCAGTATAAGCAGTAATAATTAATTATTTGGATAATAGTGCCATATACACTATCTCAGAAAAGTGAGTACACCCCTCCTATGTTTGTAAATATTATATTATATATGTTCATGGGACAACACTGAACATATGACATTATGATACAATGTAAAGTAGTCAGTGTACAGCTTGTGTAAATTTGGTGTGCTCTCAAAATAACTCAATACACAGCCATCAATGTCTAAACTGCTGGCAACAAAAGTAAGTACAAATTGTGCCCAGTTAGCCATTTTCCCTTCCTGGTGTTCAATATGACACCTCATGGCAAAGAAGTGTCTGAGGATCTGCAAAAAAGAATTGTTGCTTTACATAAAGATGGCCTAGGCTAGAAGAAGATTGCCAACACACTGAAACTGAGCTGCAACACGGTGGCCAACACTGTACAGCGGTTTAACAAGACAGGTTCCACTCACATCAGACAATGGTCGTCCAAAGAAGTTGAGTGAATGTGCTCATCGTCATGTCCAGAAATTGTCTGTCATGATCGTGCCCGACAGAACCTCAGCTGTGTGCTCTTGTCACCATCCATGGCTGTTGCAATGAAAAATGTGGTTTATGACATAATGCTTTCACTAGTGTGAACTTGGTTTTACATCTCTGCAGTATTGATTCCTGGCCGACGCCCTTTGTCAGGAATCATCCAGCACTCCACTAGTTAACCTGGTTCCTTGCTGATCTTGTTGATTGACAGTCCTGTATTACAATCTGGTCTTGTGTTCCATCCACCTATCACCTCCATTCTGTTTTCTCTTGTTCCCTATATAGGGAGTCCTCTACCTACCATCCTTGCCTGCTATAGAGGTCTTTCTGCCTGTAGCTAGCCCTTCCTTTTCCGTTATCCTTTCTGGTATTTGACCCTGCTGTTCTACTGACTATTCTCTCTCTCTGTGATTCTGTACTGCTTTGCCCGACCGGTATTGACCTGGCTAGTCTGACCCCACTTATTTGTGATCTGTCTTTGTTTGTCTGTGTCTTGTGTCAGCACTTAATTAGTATAGCTCCTAGTCTTCTGGTTGGGGCTGACCTATTAAGGAGTCGGGCACCCCCAAAAGGCAGGAACAGTGCTTGGGACCAGTGTCAGGGCCTCACTCTGTTCGTGTCTATTCGTGTGCCCCTGACCGGTCCCTGATATTGTCTTTTCAAAATCGATATATGACTGGTGCCAGCATTGCTGCAGAGTTTAAACTGGTGAGGAATAAGCCTGTCAGTGCTCAGACCACAGGCTGCACACTGCATCACATTGGTCTGCATGGCTGTCATCCCAGAAGGAAGCCTCTTCTGAAGATGATATACAAGAAAGCCTGCAAACAGTCTGCTGAAGACAGGCCGGCTTAGGATATCGATTACTGGAACCATGCCCTGTGTTCTGATGAGACCAAGATAAACTTTTATGGTCCAGATGGTGTCACGCATGTGTGGGGCAGCAACCAGATAAGGAGTACAAAGACAAGTGTGTTTGCCTACAGTCAAGCATGGTGGTGAGAGTGTCATGGTTTGGGGCCGCATGAGTGCTGCCAGTTGTGTGGAGCTACAGTTCATTGAGGGAACCATGAATTCCAACATGTACTGTGACACACTGAAGCAGAGGATGATCTTCTCCCATTGTAAACTGGACCACAGGGCACTTCTCCAACATGATAATGACCCAAAACACACCTCCAAGACAACCACTTCCTTTCTAAAGAAATGAGGGTAAATGTGCTAGACTGGCCAAGCATGTCTTCAGACCTAAACCCTAGTGCGCATCTGTAGGGCATTCTTACATGGAAGGTGGAGGAGCGCAAGGTCTCTAACATCCTCCAGCTTTGTAAACATAGAGGAGAGAAAGAGGATTCCAGTGGCTACAACCTTTGAAGCTCTAGTGAACTCCATGCTCAAAAGAGTTAAGGCAGTGCTGGAAAATAGTGGTGGCCACACAAAATATTGACACTTTGGGCACAATTTGTCCAAATTAACTTAGGGGTGTACTCACTTTTGTTGCCAGCGATTTAAACATTGATGTTTGTGTGTTGAGTTATTTTGAGGGCACACCTGATTTACACTGTTATAAAAGCTGTGCACTGACTACTTTACATTGTATTAAAGTGTCAAATGTTCACTGTTGTCCCATGAAAAGACAGTGCAATATTTCCAAAAAATTTTAGGGGTGTTCTTACTTTTGTGAGATACTGTATCTAAGAAATTGCTTAGTAGTGCTATACAGCAGAGGTTCCCAACCCTAGTCCTCAAGGCACACCAACAGGTCATGTTTTCTGGCTTTCCTTAGCATTGCACAGGTGAAGTCATTATTGTCAGTGCATTCTGCACAGGTGATATCATTATTGTCAGTGCATTCTGCACAGGTGATATCATTACTGTCAGTGCATTCTATGGGAGATCCTGAAAACATGACCTTGGGGTGGGTCTTGAGGACTGGAGTTGGGGAACACTGCTATACAGCATAAAACTACCATCTTGTTATTCCCTTTACACAGATACAATGTTCTTTCATTTGAGCTCTCCTCCTAAACTCCTGGATCTGATACCAGCTGATTTGGCTAACTATAATTATGCCCGCAGCCTACATATTTGACTCAATTTTTAATGTTACAGGTTTGCTGTAATGTATTAAATGCTGGTGAAAAGAAGTTACCTTGAGTGTGCTGATTCCTATTAGCCGGTATACATAATAGCAGAGATCACTGCAATGCCCATGTGCAAGAGGATCCAGGCTACTGAGCATGTGTGACCACTGGACACGTCAACTAGATGTTCTGATAGGAAATCAAAAGAACACTGGAGGGCACCATAACAAGTTTCTAACAACAGAATAACTGTCCTAGGCATATATATTTATTAAATTCAATCGACAAATTGCTATGTCAGATTTTGTCTTGTATTTAAGCCTGACTGGGATGTACAAAAAAATAACATTTTATTGATGAAGTTTATGTCAAAAACATTTCTATTGTATTTTGTGACAGACTTCTGCTACCTTTTAACTAGTACATGCTCATAATGGGAACAGAAATTGCAATACACATATACATACACACACACACACAAATACAGTTGGAACCAGAAGTTCACATACACTATATAAAAAGAAACACCGTGTACAGTTGTATATAGTGTACTAGTATGTCTCTAAGAGAGAATATCCAACTGATACAGCATATTCCAGAACATGCCACAGGTTTTTCTCTCAATATGAGATTAAATTATATGGATATAAGATAATACACACAATTGTGTGTACAAGATCCTCCAGCTTCATCCATTTTTATAGATTGTGGAATAAATTACAGACTGTCCAAGAATTTACAGACTCAGGGTGCAGTAAGGCAACAGACATCAATGGAAGTTGTAAAAAAAATGTTAACCCTTAATTATTGGACCATGGGGGTCGCAATAATAAGAGGGGACGCAGGAGGAGATCAGCCTGCCTTCTGACAGACAGCACGGAGGGCAGGAGAATGCCTTCCGGGTTGTCTGTGACGGTCACGATGCCGCGGCGGTGCCTGTGGGGCATGGCACGGGCATCGTGACTGACCAGTTGTCATTAGGAACACTGCACAAGAAACAAGTGTGGCAATGATTCCCTAATTGAATGAGAGATCTAAGATCTCTCAATTCAAACCCCCTATGGGGAGAAGTAAAAAAAAAATGTGAAAAAGTAAAAAAAAAAAAAAAGTGAAAAATATAAAAAAACAAACACGAAAAATAAAATAAAACACGTACACCGCCTTTTTCCCTTTACAAACGCCAATCGCCCAAAAAAGATCAAAAATAAATAAAGTACCCATATTTGCTATTGCCAGGGGTGTGTAACGACCTGCCCTATAAATCTGTCATGTTAATTTATCCATACGGTGAACGCCGTAAAAAAAAAAACAAAAAAACAATCACAGAATTAAGATTTTTGTTCATCCCCCCAGCACATAAAATGGATTAAAAAGTGATCAAAAACCCCTATAAACGCCAAAGTTGTACCAATTAAAAACGTAAGTTCATCCCGCAAAAAAAGAGCCCAAAACACAGCTCTGTATACGGAAAAATAAAAAAACGTATGGCTCTCAGAAGACAGCGATGCATAAATATTCTTTTACACACTAAAAACACTTTTTTTTTTTTTTTTTTAAATTGCTTAAACATAAAAAAACTATATAAATTGGTTATCGCCATAATCTTATCGACCCACAGAGTAAAGCTAACTTATTACGGATACTGCACAGTGAGGGCTGTTAAAAATAAAAATAAAAAAACAATACTAGGATTGCAGTTTTTTTCTTCACTCTGCCTTCCAAAAAAACAGATTTAAAACTGATCAAAAAGTTTTGTCCCCCCAAAAATGATACCAATAAAAACATAAAACTCATCCCGCAAAAAAAAGCCTGTATACAGCTCCATAACAGAAAAAAAAAAGTTATGGGCTCTCCGACTATGGCGATGCAAAAATGTGTTTTCCTATTTGAATAAAAGTTTTTTTATTGTATTAAAAGCAGTAAAAAATAAAAAAATATACAAATTGGGTATTGCTGAAACCCATATCGACCGGGCTGAGTAAAGCTAGCATGTCATATCTAACGCACAGTGACTGCTAAAAAAAAATAAAAAAAAAAAAACACTACCAGGATTGCTGTATTTTGTTCAAAACGCCTCACAAAAACCTTAATAAAAAGTGAACAATTGTTGTATGCACCCCATATGCACCAATAAAAGCATCAGTGCACCCCGCAAAAACCAAGGCCCTACACAGCTCTGCACACAGAAAAATAAAAAAGTTATGACTGTCAGAATAGGACAACATAAAAACGCAATTTTTTATAGACCTATTTTTTATTGTGTAAAAGTAATAAAACATAAAAACTATTAAAAATTTATACCATTGCAATTGTACCGACCCCCCAATAGTAAAGTTACCACATCATTTACACTGCACGGCGAATGCTGTAAAATTAAAGCCCAAAAAACAATGGCGGAACTGCGTTTTTTTCATGGCCCAATGCTAAAAAAAACAAAGGGAAACACCAGTGCACCCAAAATGCCCAATACACCCTAAATGAGATCCCTGGGGGGGTGCTGAATCTAAAAATGGGGCAACTTCTGGAAGGTTTCACCTGTTCTGGTACTTTGGGGGCGTTGCAAATGCGACATGGCCCCACCAAAATCTGCGTTCCAAAAGCCAAATAGCGTTCCCTCCCTTGTATGTCCTGCCATGTGCCCAAACGCAGTTTACACCACATGTAGGGTATTCCCGAACTTGGAAGAAATTGTTTAACAAAGTTTTGGGGTTCTTTTTTTCCAGGATTCTTGTAAATATGAAACATTTTAAGCTAAAAAATTTCAGTTATTGGAAAATATTTTTTTTTAATTTTCACAGCCTAATGTTAATAAAAATTTGTGAATCACCTGTGGCGTCGATGTACTCACTACACACCTTGTTTTATATTTCCTTATAGGGTTTAGTTTCCAATATGGGGTCTTTTTAGGGGTGTTTTTAAGTTTTAGCACCTTAGGGCCTCCTCAAACCTCAAATGGCGCCTAAATAAAATTGCATTGAAAATGAGACCCCAGAGTCCAGTAGGTGCTCCTCCTATTCTGGGGCTTATGGGTGAGCCAAATAATGCTCTAGGGCCACATATGGGATTTTCTAAAAACAGCAGACCTTTGGGGGAAATGATATTACATTGCATTTTACCTAGTTTAAATTTACCGTATTCCAGTGAATAATGGATAAATATTGAACATCTGCAAAAATAGTGAAATTTTTAAATTTTTTACCTCCACTTTGCTTTTAATTTCTGTGAAATACCTAAAGGGTTTTAAAAAACTTCCTAAACACTGTTGTAAATACTTTAAGGGGTGTAGTTTCTTAGATGGGTCATTTATGGGGGTATTTAACATACAGGCCAATCAAAGCCACGTCAGAACTGGACAAGTCCCTAAAAAGATGTATATTGCTAATTTTCTTGAAAATGTGAGAAATTACTACTAAATTTCTAAGCCCTCTAATGATATAAAAAAAAAAAGGAAATTTAAAAAATGATGCCAACCTATAGTGGACATATGGTAGATGCTAGTTATAAACTATTTTGTGGTGAATAATTATCTGTTTGTACGCAGAAATTTTGAAACTTTTCAAAAATCACAGATTTTTCAAATTTTCATGAAATTTTGATATTTTTCACAAAAAAACAAGGCTTGTATGGATAAAATTTTCTTACTAACTTAAAGCACATTGTGTCACGAGAAAACAATCTCAAAATCGCATGGATAGGTAAAAGTGTCAAAAAGTTATTCTCACATTAAGTGACTCATGTCAGATTTCAAAAATAGGGCTGGGTCAGGAAGGCCAAAACTGGCTGGATCCTTAAGGGGTTAACTTCCTAGCTGATGTCTTGAGATATTTCTTCAATATTTCCACATAATCTTCGTTCCTCATGATGTCATCTATTTTGTGCAGTGCACCCGTCCCTCCTGCAGCAAAACAACCCCATAACATGATGCTGCCACCCCCGTGTTTGACAGTTGGAATGGTGTTCTTAGGCTTCCAAGCTTCTCCCTTTTTTCCTCCAAATGTAACGATGGTCATTATGGCCAAACATTTCAATTTTAGTTTCGTCAGATCACAGGAGATGTCTCCAAAAATGTAGGTCTTTGTTTCTTTGTGCATTTGGAAAAATTAATCTGGCTTTTATATGTTTTTTGGAGTAATGGCTTCTTCCTGGCAGAGTGGCCTTTCAACCCATGTTGATACAGTATAACTCCACAAATACAAGGGTACTATCGATACAAGGTTACAAGAAATACCCCCGCAGCAAATACATAAATTATCAAACAAAAAATCATGTACCTAAAACTTCAGTTTTAATAATAATATATAAAAGAGAACAAACAAAAAATCACACAAAAAAATTCCCCAAAAGAGCCCTCAAAAAGAAAGAAATACCCTAGGGAGCAAAAATAGAAAAGCCAAAACATGCCAAGCTAAAAATGGGACCTTTACCAACCCTACTAGGCCTAACTTGCCCTTAGGTAAACACAGGGAATATGCCCCGAAAGGGGCGGCCCTGTCAGGAACTTAAACCCTGATTAAACTTGCCCTATTAGTATAATTGTCCCTACATGTTTCAATGTCCCACCAAACATTTCATCAGGGGACTTAGTATGGAAAAGGTTACTACCAAAGGCAAACAGGTCCACAGTTATTATAAGGACCACAAAAAGGGGGTACATTAGTACATAGATATACACCCCAAAACAAGAAGGCAAATGGAGATACAGTTTTTCTCCAAAGAAGGGGGTGGTATGGTTTCCACATAAAAACCCCTAAATGTTAATAGAAACCCTATACCTTTTATATACCTGGCAGGGTGTTATACAGCAAGAATAACCCGTGGTACAAGTATACATAGCAACATAAGGACCCAAATATTCCCTTTTACGATCCTGTAAAGATCTTGTCCTTAAATTCTAACAAGTTGCAACATATAAAGCAGTCCGTGTAAAGAAAAGGGGCTATAACATATTTCAAACAATTAGCCTGTCCTGCATGTTAGTATTACTAAGCATGTCACCATCGAGAATATGTGCAATCAGTAGAGCTATCAGGTATCGCTTTACCCCCAAAGTTATAATATATAACCAATAAGGCACAGTCAATTTCAATCCAATACCTGGTTATTACATACAGTCAAGATAGCCTTAGCATATAACTCCACTATAGATCTAAAGGAGACAATATATTACAGAAAAAAAGTCCCCATTACAAAAATATATCCAGACATACTAGTTAAGGAACTGCTAGAAACACCCCTGTATGGGTATGAATGCTGTACTCACAACCTGGCACAGTTGCTATACTTGCGACCCGATACGTCCTCGAGTCGTTTCCCCGCCAGTATGGTCTCCAAATATAAGGTATATAAGGTCCGTTCCGAGGGGCAGCTGCCATGTTGATACACTACTCTACACTGTGGATAATGACATAATCTTACCAGCTTCCACCAGCATCTTCACAGCATGCTTTTGTTCTTGGGTTGATATGCACGTCACACCCAAGCACGATCAACTCTGAGACACAGAAATCGTCTCTTTCCCGAGTGGTATGATGGCTGGTCATCCCCATTTTGTTTGTACTTGCATATAATTGTTTGTACATATGAACGAGGCACCTTCAGATATCTGGAAATTGCACCCAAGGATGACCCAGACTTGTGCAAGTTCAGAATTCTCTTCCCGATATCTTGGATAATTTCTTTAGACCTTCCCATGATGTTACACACAGAAGCAGTGTGTTTCTGGTGAGCTTTAAAATGCATCCACAGGTGTGTCTCTAACTCAGATGTTGCCAATAAACCTAGAAGCTTCCAAAGGTATGACATCATCATATGGGCTGTCCCAAACTGCTTAAGGGCATAGTAATCCTATTTTATGTAAACTTTTGACTTTGCAGAAAGTAATGAAAATTCCTTAAAAAATTCTCTCTTACTATTCTGGCATTGGCAAATATAAATAATTGTGGTAATCCCAATTGACCCAAAATGGCTAAAATGTATTCTGATTTCATGTTAGGTAGTGAGAAAAACATGCATATGTGTTTTTTTTATATAGTTTATGTAACCTTATGGTTTCAACTGTGTGTGTGTATATATATATATATATATATATATATATATATATATATATTATATATATATATTATATATATATATATATATGAATGCTAGATGGAGAATTATCAAACATTAGCATCTTGTTAGCCTTTTTATATGCATTTTTAATTGTTACATTTTTACAACTTCCATTGATGTCTGATGCCTGAGTCTGTAAATTCTTGGACAGTCTGTAATTCTTTATTCCACAATCTATAAAAATGGATGAGGCTGGAGGATCTTGTACACACAATTGTGTGTATTATCTTATATCCATATAATTCAATCTCATATTGAGAGAAAAACCTGTGGCATGTTCTGGAATATGCTGTATCAGTTGGATATTCTCTCTTAGAGACATACTAGTACACTATATACAACTGCACATGGTGTGCCTATGGCTCTATAGTAGTTATGGCTGTTGCGGTGGAGCAGGTCAGTTAAGACTCAAAAGGTGGATGCCGGGTATTAGTGGATCTTCTGGGCCACCAAAAGTGATGTTGATATAGATGCAGACCACGCCAGGGAATGAAGTCTAAGGGACCCCCGCTCTTCACAAGAGTCCGATGCAAGGCCAGACGGACCTCGCTGTGGGAAACCCCCAGGTCGCTACCCCTGACATGGCTACTTGTGGTGACAGCCAAAGTGCAGGATGTAGGACAGCGGGCACGGACAGAGGTGACGGGCAGTATTGGACTGGGTTGCACAGGGCCCACCGGTGAAGTTGACTCTAGGGCCCACCAGTTGAGCTGTTTCAGGTCCCACTGGCGGAGTTTATTTTAGGGGCTCACCCTAAATGACTGAACATGCTTCCTATACGCTGCCTCTTGCTGTTTGACTGCTTTTCTATGCTTTTTTGCCTCTTCTGAGTATGTATTCCAGTTAAAAAGCAACTTCAGGTTTTACATGCCTTGGGGCCCATCGGGGGTTTCCCTTATTCTCCTGTGGGCCATTACAAGCCTGGTGACTGGTGACAAGCAGGTTCAACTGTAGACTTAAAGCAGAGTCCCAGGCAGGTAGCAGACTGGTATAGTGGCAGGTAACAGCAGTAGTGGATAACGCAGGTAACACAGAGCTTAACTTGTGAACAGCAACCAACTCAGCAGACAGAGGTCAGGATCAATGTACATCAATCACCAGACATCATCAAACATCAATGAACTGTAGCTGGAGCAGCGGAAGTTCCTTAGATCACAGTAGGTCATAGGTCATTGGTCAGGTAATTGATACATTGTCTCTTTAAATTGTCATGAACTGCTAAGCGCACGCCCTTGGGGGACTGCGTGCGCGCACAGAAAGCCACAGGGCACGAGTGCACACCGGACGCCACGGACCAGGAACAAGGATAGGTAACAGGAACAAGGATAGGTGGCAGGAAACACAACGTGAACCATGACAAAGGGACTCTATACAGGCTGTGTTGCTGGGTTCAAGATGATCATTTTATAGAAATTCTTAGAAGGAGTATATACATAACTGTGCAAAAGTTTTAGGCAGATGCAGAAAAATGCAGCAAAGTAAGACTTTTTTTTTTTTTTTAAATAAAAGTGTTAATAGATTATTTGTATCAATTAATGCAAAGTGAATTAATAAAAGAGAAATCAAAATCAAATCAATATTTGATGTGACCACCCTCTACCTCTAAAACAGCATGAATTGTTTTGAGTAAACTTATACACAAGTTGGCAGCAAGGTTGTGCCAAACATTTTGAAGAAGAAAGCACAGATTTTCTCAAATCCTTCTGTTTTTTTTACATAATCCCAGACAGACTTCATGATGTTGAGATCAGGGCTCAGTGAGGGTCATATCATTACTTCCAGGACTTAAAGGGGTTTTGCCAAGAAGCGAGTTCCTTACCTAACAGGCTGATACTCCCCTCTTGAGGATTGAAAAAAGGGGGGTTGTGTTTCTGTGTTTAAAAAAACAAGTACCTCCTCTGTGATGTCATCGCTCCACCTCCCATGCACGTTCCTGATACTCAGCCTCTGTATTTGAACAAACATTGGCTAATCCACAGAGGAGAACTGTATTGTGCACAAGCTATATGCCTTTAATTTCTCCCTCTTCTGTGCTCAGGAGATAAGATAAGCTCAGCAGGCAGTGTCTTTCATTCAGGCTGCAGGGGGAGAGGGAAGGGGCTGAGCAGTGTTGCAGGGAGTGTCTGCATGTTTACTAAGATAATTACATTACAACCAGTGGATTCTCTATACAAAAGACAAAGCATCTTTCTCCCAGTCCCTTATAAAGAGAGGGAGCATCTGCATGTTTACTAAGATAATTACATTACACAGTGGATTCTCTATACAAAAGACAAAGGATTTTTCTCCCCAGCCCCTTCAAAGCTCATTGATGTTCCCTGAGGTCAGATATGAAGTGCAAACACGCAAGCACAGCCAGATCATCTCCTGTCAGCTCCTGGTCCTTTCTAATGTAGACTGTCAGGAAACCAAGGGCATGTAAGGAAGGCTGTAGCTCTCAGAGGCTTCACTTTTTTTAATGACATATATTTAGAAAAGTGATTAAATACCCATTTTGGAGGATTCCACGTCAACATTAGATCGTGGCAAAAACCTTTTAAGCAAAGGATGGTCACACCAAATATTGATTTGATTTCTCTTTTGCCCATCCAATTTGTTAATTGATAAAAAAATAAACCATTAAAACCTCTATTTTTCAAAGCGTTCTTACTTTGCAGTATTTTTCCACATCTGCCTAAAACCTTTGCACGGTATTACTTACACATATGGCTAGATAAAGGTCTTTCAACAGAGCTAAATTGTTGCTGCACATGGGGAAATAAGCCACTGATTTCCATCTGAATCTATATAAGACTGCTGTCATTTTTCAGATAGATGAATAATGAATCAGAAGAAAATAGAGCACACAAGAAACTATAAAAGATGGGTGTTAGGGACACGTCCTGACCAAGACCAATATGGATATGTCCTAAGAGCTGAAATGTTTTGTTGGTTTCGGTTACATGAAGCACACCACTTATTTTTTTTTTCACAAGAATCAAAGAGTGCTGCTACCTTTTTAATTGATAGATAAATAGCTAGATGGATAAACAGATGGTTAGATAGATGGACAGATAGACAAATAGATGTATAAATAGATAGATAGATAGATAGATAGATAGATAGATAGATAGATAGATAGATAGATAGATAGAGATAAATAGCTAGATGGATAAACAGAAGAATAGACAGATAAATAAAAAGATAGAGGATATATAGATAAATAGCTAGATAGATAAACACATGGATGGATATATACATATAAGATTAGATAGATGGATAAACGGATAGATAGACAAATAGCAAGATGGATAAATAGATGGATGGATAGATAGATAGATAGATAGATAGATAGATAGATAGATAGACAAATGGACAGATAGATAAATAGATAGATAGATAGATAGATAGATAGATAAATAAAAAGATAGAGGATATATAGATAAATAGCTAGATAGATAAACACATGGATGGATATATAAATATAAGATTAGATAGATGGATAAACGGATAGATAGACAAATAGCAAGATGGATAAATAGATGGATGGATAGATAGATAGATAGATAGATAGATAGATAGACAAATGGACAGATAGATAAATAGATAGATAGATAGATAGATAGATAGACAGATGGATAGATAGATAGATAAATAAAAAGATAGAGGATATATAGATAAATAGCTAGATAGATAAACACATGGATGTATATATAAATATAAGATTAGATAGATGAATAAACGGATAGATAGACATAGCAAGATGGATAGATAGACAAATGGACAGATAGATAGATAAATAGATAGATGGAAAAACAGATGGATAGATAGATAAATAAAAATATAGAGGATATATAGATAAATAGCTAGATAGATAAACACATGGATATATATTATATATATATATATATATATATATATATATATATATATATATATTTTATAGAAAATAAGGTAGATGGATAAACGTATATATAGACAACTAGCAAGATGGATAAACAGATGAATAGATAGATAGACAGAGAGACAGACAGACAGAATAGATAGATAGATAGATAGATAGATAGATAGATAGATAGATAGATAGATAGATAGATAGACAAATAGACAGATAAATAGCTAGATGGATAAACAGATAGATAAAAAGATAGAGGATAAATAGCTAGATGGATAAACAGATGGATGAGTAGATGAATAGATAGACAATAAGTTAGAGTTAGATGGATTAACAGAAAGATAGACATTTAGATGGATAGATAAACAGGGAGATGGACAGACATAGATATATAGATAGAGAGATAGATAGATAGATAGATAGATAGATAGATAGATAGATAGATAGATAGATAGATAGACGGATAGATTGCTTTGCAAATTAAAGAATCATTCTTCAAGCAGGATTATTTTTCCCTAATGAGATTACTCTGAGCAATTGTAATAAGCCATAAATAACGTGTCTGGTTCACCTACAGAGGTTGTGTCAGGCTCAGGTAACAGCATTGCAGGCTGTTATATTGTAGCCAATCAGTTATGTGACATTATCTAACCTGCTTCCGTCAAAAACTTGGCAGCAGTGGATTCAGTACAAGTGCTGAGAAGCAAACACACAGTTCCAGTAGTTCCCAGTGCTGGGAGGAGTTGTCACTGGCAGAGTGGGAGTGCTCAAGGCTTATGAAAAGGTGTCACCAGCTCCTGCTGGGACAACAGAGGTGACTCCTGGGCACACTGGGCACCGTCTTGCTAGCCATGCACTGAATACCAGCATTTAAGGCACTGCATGGGCAAAGGAAAAGTGAGACTGCATGACCATGAGCCTGGAAAGCTGCAGCCAGGAGCTGGATCATGTAAGTGAGCACTAACCATATGTATTTATACAGGTGTTAGATTTGTACACTGTGTAATGGTTAGTAATAGCTAGCCAACCAGATAGATGAGTAGATGCTTAGATAGATGCATAGATACTGTGCGTATTGTCACTTTAGGGGCTGTCTATATGATATAATTTATAGGAACGCATTGTAGTGTTGAAGCTCTGTGCTCATAGAACTATGTAAATTTACCTACAGTCCTATGTGAAAGCATATGTAACATAAACTGTGCCCATGACAATCTCAGCTCTGCTGCTTCTGCATATATGTTAGCAGTGTGTGTATACATTCTTAAATGCCTCATGCTTTCTTGAGCAAACATTGCACACAGATTGAATTTCCAGCCCAGCATGTCAGAGATAGCAGTATCTTGACTTCTCTGTATAATCTGGATAAAGATTTCAATACATTATGATACTGCTATTCATTCACTGCATGTGTACATTTCTCCTCTGGCGGTTAGTACTGTTATGTTGTGACATTTAGGGGATATCATTTTGCATTGCCTTTACGTGGAATTATTTTCTGTTATCATTAATCCTGGATTTGTTATGTATTTATTTTTTAGTGAATGTGAAAGTCTAGTCTGAAGACCCTTTAAATGTAAATGTGTGCCCGGGGGATCTTTTGATATGTCACAGATACATATGTGAAGATCAGCTGGTGCAGTGATGTCAGGTCACCACTGATTTCCAGAATGACAGAGCCCTTAGTTTCTGTGCAGAGATTTCCGTTACTTCAAGTTTCAGAACGCTCAAAGCAAATAGCTATTGATCTTTATGGTCCATTTGCTTATAACATGTGATGTTACTAGTAACGAAAATCTCTAATAAGTACCAAAAAGTTTTCCAGTTTAGTTTAGAAGTCAGTGGTTACCCTGATGTTATAGAAACAACTGCTTTTGCTTGCAGGAAAGATCAAATTTTAACCATGCAGAAAGGCAGGAGATTGAAATCCCATGAGCTTCAGATCCCATCATCAGACTGTGGGCACATTAGGCTGTTTTTGTTTTGCCACAAGTGTTTGTGCTATTTTTTATACTTTTGGTTATAATAAAGTATTTTCCTTAAATTTTTACCAAAATATTACTACAAAAACCACTGCAAAACATTATAGCCAATTAATGATGCTGACTTCACATTTTATCCATCTATCCATCTGTTTATCCATCTATCTATTTATCTATCTATCTGTCCATTTGTTTATCTATCTATCCATCTATTTATCCATCTTGCTATTTGTGAAAGGAAGTAATTCCAGTAATAACATTATACGAGCACATTGCTAGCTCTTTAGTTCCTTCAGGGTGGTTTTATACACAGATTTAAAAAAAAAAAAAAAAGAAAAAAGTTATCCCACTGGAGTTTTTTGTGTCAAAGACAGAATGGATTAGAAAGAGGGAGAAGTAATTCATTGTTTTTCCCACTTCTTTTAAATTTGCTCCTGCCTTGACTCAAAAACTGCATCAAAAACTGCAATGACATTTTTCAAAAAAAAAGCTGTGCGTAAAACCACCATTCAAGTGGATTCCTGCATTGTGACATACATTTTTGTCATGGTTATCTTGTGGATGATGTCCGTGCACATGTGAGATCAGCTGCAGAGGTGGAACTGTAACTGCCGGCATGGGAGAGAACGCTGATCCTGTCATAGTTACATAGTTTGTCAGGCCGAAAAAAGACATACGTCCATCCAGTTCAGCCCATTTGCTAAAGTGTTGCTAAAGTGTTAAAGTGTTGATCCAGAGAAAGGCAAAAACCACCATAATGTAGAAGCCAATCGTACTCGTGTTAGGGAAAAAATTCCTTCCTGAATCTGGCAATCAGAATAAATTCCTGGATCAACGACCCCCCTCTCCAGAATCCTGGTCACTATAACTGGTTATATTACATCTAGAAATGTATCCAGACCCTTCTCCAGAATCGTAGTCACTAGAACTTGTTATATTACATCTAGAAATGTATCCAGACCCCTCTCCAGAATCCTAGTCACTATAACTTGTTATATTACATCTAGAAATGTATCTAGACCCTTCTTCAGAATCCTAGTCCCTATAACTTGTTATATTATCATGCTCCAGAAATGCATCCAAGCCCTTCTTGAACTCTGTTAGTGAATTCACCATGACAATTTCCTCTGGCAGAGAGTTCCACAGTCTCACCGCTCTAACAGTAAAGAATCCCTTTCTATGTTTATGTAGAAACTTTCTTTCCTCAAGACGTAGAGGATGCCCACTTGTTCTAGATATAGTCCTGAGTATAAATAAATCTTTAGTGAGATCTCTATATTGGCCCTTAATATATTTAAACATATTTATTATGTTCCCTCACAGCCATCTTTTCTCTAAACTAAATAACCCTAGCCTTGCTAATCTTTCTGGGTATTGTAGTCCATCCAGTCCTTTTATTATTTTTGTTGCCCTCCTTTGTACCTGTTCAAGCTCTACAATGTCTTTCCTGTGCACTGATCCCCAAAACTGTATACAATATTTCATGTGTGCTCTGACCAGTGACTTGTATAATGGGATAATAATGTTCTCATCATGTGCATCTATGCCCCTTTTAATACAACTCATGATCCTATTAGCCTTGGCAGCTGCTGCCTGACACTGGCTGCTACAGTTAAGTTTACTGTCCACCAGGATTCCCAAGTCCTTCTCCATGTCACTTTTACCCAGTGTTTTTCCATTTAACATGTAGTCATGTAATGGATTTTTCCTCCCCATGTGCATAACCTTGCAATTATCAGTGTTAAACCTCATCTGCCACTTCTGTGCCCAGGCCTCCAACCTATACAGATCCCTTTGTAATAACACATTATCCTCTATTGTGTGGATTCCTTTACAGAGCTTAGTATCATCTGCAAAGATTGATATTCTACTGTGCAATCCCTGTGTAAGATCATTAATGAAAATGTTAGAGGAAAGGGCCCAATACTGACCCTTGTGGTACCCCACTAGTAACAGGGATCCAGTCTGAGTATGTACCGTTAATTACCACCCTTTGTTTTCTATCAGTGAGCCAGTTGCTTACCCACTTGCACACATTTTCCCACAGCCCAAGCATTCTCATTTAATTTACCAACCTTTTATGTGGAACAGTATCAAATGCTTTAGAAAAATCCAAATATATGACATCCAGTGCCTCACCCCGATCCAGTCTGGAACTAACTTCCTCATAGAAGCTGATGAGATTAAAATGACAGGACCGATCCTTCATAAACCCATGCTGGAACGGCGTTATACATTTTTTTTCAGTGAGATAGTCCGGGATAGCATCTCTTAGAAAACCTTCTTGGTCTAAAACTCACTTTGTTGCCAATAGCAACCAATCAAAGCACCTCTTTAATTTTATATAGTGCTCTGGAAAAATTAAAGGAGCGCTCTAATTGCTCTGGGCAGCAAAGTGAGTTTTAGACCTAGACAGCTTTCATGCATGTGGCCCTAGGTGTCTTGGTCAATGGCGTCTAACATAAGGAGGGAGCAATGCAACTGTGGGGTGTCGATGCTTTACTGTAGCAGCTGGCGGACTAACAAAGGCCCCAAGTCTGTCAACGGTATCTGCCTTTAGGCTGCCTGTTAGTTTCACACTGATAGGTAGAAGTGCTCTGAAACATTTCCTATTGCAAAGCAATAGAAAAGCGATCAGATGATCTCTGCTTCAAGTCCCCTATAAAACACGTCCATCCCCAAAAAATAACTGAAACATAACTTTCATTAATAGTGTATTTATTTATTTTTTAATACTTTTCCTAAAAAATATATATTTGGTGTTCTTGGAATTGTAATACCACATAGAATAAAAGTAGTTACAGACAGTCTCCGGGTTACGAACGGGATAGGGACTGTAGGTTTGTTCTTAAATTGAATTTGTATGTAAGTCGGAACAGGTATATTTATTAAATGTAACTCCAGCACAAAAGGTTTTTGTTTTCATTTTGGATAGTGCATGGAAGGCTTTTTACATTTGTTTTGCTGTCTATGCCCCTGTTAAGAAGATTTCACCTCATTTTCACCTCATTTGCTGCTGTGGCATGCTGGAACTTGTCATTCCACAGCTACTATCTGCTGCAGAACATGAAACTACAAGTGCCAGCAGGCCCCTAAAGTCTCCGTTTGTAAATAGGGGACAGATGTAAGTCGAAACGGTGAAAGTTGTGGACTGCCTGTATTTATGTTGCAGAAAATGGTGTTAAAAAGGTTTTAAAAAATGGCATATTTGCATTTTTTTTTTATTCAACACCCAAAAATATAAAGTAAATATCCCCAAAATAACACCATTTCCACAAAAAAAAAACATATATAACTATGCTAGCAAAAATATTTTTGAAAAAAGTTACGGATCTCGGAATACAGCAACACAAAATTCCTTTTTTTTGCCTAAAACGTGAATTGTAAATGTATTGGCTGTTGTCGCATTCATACCAACATGTGGATTTGAGTTAATTTGTTAATTTTACTACACAATAAATAGCTAAAAAGAAATGCAAAAAATCAATGGTGGCATTGCTGTTTTATCGTCATCATTCCCCTTTTAAAAAATTAATAAAAAATAATAATGAAATTACATATTTCTAAAATTGGTGTCAAGGTAAAATGCAAGTTGTATCATAAAAAAAGCCTTCATGTAGTTTAATAGACAGAAAAATAAGAAAGTTATGACTGTTTTAATGTGATGATGAAAACGCTAAAAAAAAAAATGATGGATACTTACGAGCTTGAAGGGAAACTGTCTAAACATGGAACTTTGGTTGATGATGACGTATCACTTGCCATGACTCTGGAGCTCCTAATGGTAAAGGGCAAGCTTCATAGATTTAAACCTCCAGTTGTGTCATGGTATAAGTAGATGTTTATGAACAACGTCATGTGGCAGTCTTCTAAAGTGACAGTCACTCGCTTTACTGAGCCTTTACGCAGTGCACTCAAGCAAATGCCTGACACCTCACAAGATATTGGGCGTTTGAGAATAGGGAGACTTTGTAGCACCACAATTATCATTTGCAGTCCACAGGAACAGACTGAGTTACATGTGTAGACAAATTTCATACGATTTTGCGACTACTGTGACAAAGTGTATCAAGACATTTGGGAAAAATGTAAGACTGATGTGTAGTTTGTGTGACAGTTCCACGTGAAGTTGTTACAGAACAATATGTCTGTGAGAAGCCCCAGGCTAACAGTCCAGTGGTTCAACTCTTAGGACCTCTGCCTGAGCAGGAGCTGTCCAATCACATTTTGGGACACTTTACTCATATCTGAGTTCCCTTACATGACAGCGCCTCTTGAAACTTCTTTATAGGAAGACACAACAGAGATTCTGAAATTATCAAATAATAACTAATCATACACATTTTTATTATCAGTAATTAGCAATGAGACTTTACTGTAGAAATATCACATAGTAAGTGCCTGTAGTGGAGAGATTGATAATTTAGTAGAATTTCTAGTGTCACATAATTGAATTATGCCTATCTGTGGAGTTTATATGTTCTCATTGTGTTTGTAGAGGAGTCATCCAAGCTTTACTTTGCTATCTTATATTATATTATTACATTAAATTGATTGACTTTCTATAACACCAGACCTATGTCAGAAATTAGAAATTGTTGCACTTCTGGGAACATCATGTGTACATAAAAGGGGTTGGCTAACAGAGAAAAATTAACCTTAAATGAGTCCAGGATGGGGAAAGAAAGTTATTCTTACTTTCCTGTCCATCACTGCTGCTGCGGAGCCCCCGGGACCCGCTCCTTTTCACTTCTAGGTTCTCGCCCCGAGACACAGAATAGGCTTAAGTAAATAGATTACAAGCCTCACCTTTGTGTCAGCACCAGAACCCAGAAGTAAAGAGGAGCTGCTTCCTTGGGGAGCTGCGGAGCGGCAGCGGCAGGGGACAGGTAAGTAAGTATAACTTTTTTCCCACCCCTGAGCCCATTTCAGATAAATTTTCCTCTGCCGGTCAACCCTTATGTCATACACGTCAGTGCCATATTAAGTGAAATAAACATCACATTCTTGTTAATTTTAATGAACAAAAACCCTCTGACATGCTGGGAGATCTATTAACCTTTGAACAATGTTTGGGCTCACAAACAACTTTTGATACATCAAAATGACATTTTAGAGACCGAGCTATTGCATTTCGTACGTCATTACTGGTGGATAACAGGAGATCAGGAGGACATTCTATGATGAGGGAGATGCTCTACAATACAAGAGTAGGGTCATGTTCTTGCTTAGGATCCCTTTGCTGTCCATGTGCACCCATGTTCAATGTATAACCTCTCATATGACTTTATTTTTTCTTTTTCTTTCTAATTTTCCATATATTTCAGTACAGAACAAAAATCATTTCACATTACTTGTATTATGTTCAAAACAAATAATTAGTAGTCACACTACGTGCACACTTTTTTGAAAGATCCCTTTGATCTTGCCAAGCTTTGACAACTGCTGTTTCCTAAAACCCTTTTTCCCCTTCCCCATCACACTTCTGACGTACTACTACAGAGGTGACGCATGTATTTTCATTCATTTTTATCAGTACTGTGAAGCTATTCACATCAACTAAAGCACAATAACGACACTACATCTATACCGCTTCTTCCTTCAAGTACCTGCTGCATTTATGTTCCCTAACCCCTTTTTCTTCCTGCTTACGTCTTTGATGGTCCTTCGCTCAATTTACCACTGATGGGGTTAAGTGGTTCACTTTTTGTAAACCAGTGTTGAACGTCATAAGGATTTAGCTCCAAGAAAGAAAATACTCACATAGTGAACTGCATTGTAACTGTCTCCTGAAATGGTCCATGGGATGTTCAACTCTCCTGTTTGCTATGCAAACATTCTTAGACAGGCTGATTTAAAAAATCATTCACAGAGGATTTAGACCAATGAGCTGATGTATTGTGAGATGGCCAAGGGACGTAGAGAAATTCAACATTGGAATTAAAGTTAGCACAACAAGGTTTATATTTACAGTAAAACTGGTTGGACACCAATGAAGTAAGTTAATTCCTCTCATAAAGCGACCATCTACACTACATAGAAGTGATACTAATCTAAACTTCTAACAATAATATATTTTGAATGGTATTGCATATTTAAGATCATGAATGTTGGTGAATTTTCTGTGTTTCTGCATAAATTTAAACTAAAGCTACATCATAATTTCACTCAAGTCCTAAAAGTAAATAGAGCCAAATCAAACAAATAGGTAAAAAATATTAGACTTGGTCATTTATTTATCAAGGAAAATTATTCAATATCAAATATCGGTGTGTGGCAAAAGTATGTGAACCTTTAGGATTAGCAGATAATTTAAAGGCGAAATTAAAATGAAGGGGTTGTCAATTAACGGATATGAAAAGTGTAGTAAATTTGTTACGGGTGTCATGGAAACCCGTGTCGGGTCGCGTGGGGCACACCCGCACTCAGAGCGTTTTTATCCTTGCGGCACGGGTGCCGCAGCCAGACGTCGGGCTGCGAGTAACTCCGGCGGCCTGCATTGATTACCTGCCACGGCTCCTGTGTCCGTCCCGGCGCGCGCTCCTGCTGGTTTCCGGGTAGGCGCGACTCCACTGAGAGGGCCTGTGGCAAAGTGAGCGGCTATCAGGAAAATTTAAGGGACAGCTACGCTGGTGATTGGATCTCACCTGGTGCTGTTCCTTTTTTAGCTTCTGCCCCTCTCCATAGGCAAGGGCCGAATTCGATAGTGCCCTGTGCTAGAGAGGAAGCGTTTATCAAACTGCCTAGTTCCATTAACGTGTACCGTACTCTTGCCTCCTGTCCGTGACCACGAATCCTTGCCGCCTGTTCCTGACTTCTGCGCGTCCTTGACCAGAACCTTTTGCCGGCCTGCACTGACATTACTGCCTGTCCCCGACCACGGAGCTTGCTCACGATTCTGTACGCAACGGCCATCGGCTCGCCCGCAAGCAAGTCACGTCAGGGTAGCGACATGGTAGTAATCCGCCGCAGCAAGTCCATCACGATTTGCGGGGGCTCTGGTGGGAAAACCGGACCTACTTAGATTCCATCGCCCTGGCGTGGCTTACGCCATCGCCTTGCGGTGGTCCAGCCAGGATCCATCTACCATCTCTGCAACAGCGATCGATTCGGCCCATGGATACGCAAGGTGCCATCTACCAAGTGGACTCTAAACCTCTCGCCATTGTGGCCAAGCAGTCCATAGCAGTAGCTCAGCAAGCCCAACAGCTTAACAGCTATCATCATGAGCAGCCAGCTTCTCACCAACCCTGCAGAAGCAGTCAGCTGACAGTCTGGTGCTTCCGCGGCAGACGATCCCGCTATGTCCGCGTTGTCCGCAGGTCCGATAGCTCGGTTCGTCTATGACAAAAGAAGTGTGATGGGGATTCTACGGCCTGCAGGGGTTTCATCACCCAAGGCTTACTTCCATCGGGGTATACTCATTGGCCGGACTGTTCCACACTAAGAAAGGCTAAGTGGCTTCACGTGGTCAGTCTTCTGTATGGAGGCCCTAGCTTGGGAATACCCAGCTGTGGGACCGAGAGATGATCCTTCCACGGCCAATCTGGGTACGTTTTTCAGGGTTCCGAAGTGTCTTCGAGGAACCTGGCCGCGCTTCTTCAGCGGAAACCGCGTTACTGAACCTCAGGATGGGAACTCCTCAGTTAGGTGACTGCTATGGCTGTGCAATTCCGCCACTCTGCGTCCCGATTGGCATGGAACGACGCGGATTATGCGCTACTTTCACAGATGGGCCTGTTACAGCCAGGTTATTAAGACGCCTCTCCACCCGGGTCACCGTCTCATTTAGTGGCGCTGATCCTTCTGGGGACCCGGATTGATATCCGGTTTTCTCGGAGAGAGGCGTGAGGAGCTCCGCCAGGAAGTGGCCCAACCCTAACACGTCGGCCTACCCCGTTTGCACGGTCGTGTGCCTTACGGCCTCCACTGCCTCTTCCAGCCTGCCTGTGGTAAGTAGGACATTGCAAGTGGACTGAGCCCACCTAACTCCGCAAGCATTGAACCGACGACGTTGTAGTGGGGAATCTTCTTGATCATACTGCGGCAGTCCCGAACCACCTCTCAGTGGTTGTCCGCTCCGTCCGCTATCGGCGGGAAACGCACGCACTAGGCTTAGTGGGAGAGCGTTCCTAGCGTCGTGCAAGATTACCCTCTCTGGCTCATGCTGCAGTTCTGGTCACAACTAACTCGGCTGTCTCGTTCCTAGTGGCTGCCTTCCCTGGATTCCGGATTCCTGCCCGGGATTTTTTATGGACGCTGCATTGGTGACCAATATCGTCTCTCTGTGGTTCCGCCTGGACCAACCCTTGGTCATCGCGTCTGTCTCGTGAGCTTCTGAACGACCCACTCACCTTTCGGACTGAACCGGGTGTGATTCTTCAAGTAGGAGACATAACACAGAAAAGATAGCTATTCTTCGTTCTTTACCCGTTCACCTCAGGACTGCCTCCTGGGGACTTACTTGGCTGCAGTGCCATGCCCCTCATGCTGAATGGCAGAACGGCATGCTGAAGTTTTGCGTTGGGGTCGCGGATTGCCGTCCGGTGTCTCAGAGGTAACCTCGCCCGCCGCGGGGCGCCCCTCATTTTCTTCTTGCTGGCTCACAAACCCACTGTCAGGTCTACCTCAAGCCTACCAGGCCTCCAAGATGTCTTCTCTGAGAAACACGCAGATACTCTTCTCCACTTAGTCCCTACGATTGTCTATTTGGACCTGCCTGCCTGGGCTAGTCCACCCCGGGCAGGGTCTACCGACTCTCGGTCCTGAGATAGGTTATGTCGGCCTACATAAAGGAGAATCTTCAGAAGGGCTTCATCCGTAAGTCTACCACTCCTGCGGGGGTGGAGGTTCTTCTTTGTGGAGAGAAGGATGGGTCCCTCACGACCGTGCATTGATACCGTGGCTTAAACAAGATCACCATCATGAACGGTATCCATTGCACTGATACAGAAATGTGTTGACACGTCTCAGGGGAAGCTAAAGTTTTCTCCTTGATGGCTCTGCGGGGGGCCCTACAACTCATCGGATCGAGATGGGTGGACGAGTGGGAAGACCGCCTTTAATACCTCGTGATGGGCACTTTGGAGTACTCGTGATGCCTTTCGGTCTATGCAACGCTCCAGCTGTTCTTCAGGTGTTGTTAACGACATTTTCAGGGATCTCCTGTTTGTATGCGTAGTTGCCTATTGGATGAACATCCTGGTGTTTTCGTCCCCAATTGGAGGACCCACAGTAACTGTACGCTGGTTCTAACGCCTGCGTGAAAACCACTCTACGCCAAACTGGGAAAAGTCCAGTTCCCACCGAACACAGCCTCCCGTTCCTCGGGTACATAATCCGGAAAGGGGTATGCATAGATGGACCCCGCCTAAACTGTCGGCGTCCTCCCAGTGGCCTCGGCCCTGTCGGTTCTTCGGGGGGCCATCCAGTTTTTTGGGGTTTGCCAACTATTACAGTACAATTTCATACCTCTTTTCTCAACGTTGGTCGCACCTCAATTGTGGCTCTAACCAGGAAAACTCGCCAAACCACGACTTTGGCGCCAGACGCCGAAGTGGCCTTCTCCATATTAAAAGCAGCCTCGAGCCTCAGCACCTGTCCTATCCCAGTCCGGTTACTGACTTGCCTTTCTTTTTTGGAGGTCGACGCCTCTTCCCCCAGTGGGCGCGGGAGCTGTTCTCACAGAAGAGCCCTAAGGGCAAGATTCGGTCTGCGGGGTTTTCTCTAAAACCTTTTCGCCCGCAGGAGTAGGGAACTACACATCGGTGGATAGGGAAGTTTGCTGGCCATTATGCTTTGCCTTGGAGGAATGGCCGCCACCTCTGGAGGGTTGCCCGACACCCCGTCAACTTATTCACGGATCACAAAAATATCTTTACTCCAACATACTTGCGCAGCGGCTGTACCCACGCCAAGCCAGATGGTCACTGTCTTTTCACGTTCGATTTTGTTATTCACTTTCGACCGACAGAGAAGAACGTTTTAAAAGCAGATGCCCTGTCTCGTGCACTACGTTACTGCGAGTGAGGAGGAGGCTAAGCCTCAGCATCATTGTACACCCAGAACGGCTTAATCTACATGGCTCCCGCATCTATCCAGCACGCTCCTCAGGGCAAGACGCATATTGCGGCACGGCACTCGGAAGAGGGTACTGAACTGGGGGACACTGCCATCCCGAATTGCCGGAACCCTGGGGTTCGAAGGTCCATACTTCTCTATTTCCACGTTTTTATTGGTGGCAGGAACTAGCCAAAGTCGTCGAAGGAATTCGTTTTGAGGTTGTACTATTGTGCTCGAAAACAAGTCACCTGGCACCAAACGGCGGGCATGCTCGCAACCTTTGGCCTCGTTCCACAACAGGTCCTTGGGCCCACATCGACATGGACTTCATCACCGACCTGCCTCCTTCTGGACGGTAACCACAGGTGATCTGGGTAGTGTCACTGACCCGTTTTTCCTAACACATGGCCCATTTCATTCCCTTGCCCTGGTCTCCCTTCGGCTCCTCGACTTGCCAAGCAATTTTTTAAACATATCTTCCGTCTGCACGGACTCCCCTTCACATTGTCTCAGATCGAGGAGTTCATTTGTCTCTAGATTTGGCGGGGCCTCTGTCTCTCACAAGTGGAACTGGACTTATCTTCTGCATACCACCCACAGTCAAATGGACAATGAGGTGAGAGGTGACCAAGTTTGGGTACCTATCTCCGCCACTTGTAGTCCGCAAGACTGGGATGATTGGTACGGGCTATTGCCATGGGCGGAGTTCTCTATTTAACTCCTGGACTCTGACTCTACTGGGGCATCCCCCTTCTCAATCGTCTTCCGGTCGGCTTCCCAGCACCACCCCTCCGCTTGCCCTCTGGCCTCCTCGATGTCCCTGCGGTGGATAGGTGGATAGCCTGGATTCCGCGGGGACCTATTCTGCCTGTTTGGAAGGAGAACTCGCCGATCCCTGCTTTCAGGCCTCGGCCCGTTATGGTAGGTACAAGCGGACAAGAAAAGTGACCTCCGCCTTTCTTTTCCCCGGGTGATAATGTTTGGCTGTCTGCCAGGTAATGTCCGCTTTAAAATTCCAGCTACAAGCTGGGTCCCGATTCTTAGGTCCCTTTGAAATTATCTGGCGCATCAATCCTGTGGCCTTCAAGTCCGGTCCCTCCGACATGCGCATCCCAAACTCCTTCTGTCCCCTATGAACAGTCATCCGTAAACGGTTCTCTAGGCCTGTGGTTCGCCCGTCGCCGTAGTACCTCCACAATGTCTTTTGCCGTCAAGGAATTTTGGCCACTAAGAACGGTTAGGGGGAGACGTTTTTTTTGGTCGACTGGAAGGGGTTTGGGCCAGAGGAAAGGTCATGGGAAGCCGGAGGAGATTATCCTGGATCGGGGTTCCTGTCATAGTTTTTGTGGGCCAGAAAGAGGGGGAGGCCATGGGGGGGTTATGTTACGGGTGTCCCTGCGACCCCAGTGTCGGGTCGCTTGGGCACACCCGCAACTCCGCAGCGTATCATGCTGCGGGCACGGTTGCCGCAGGCCCGACGCTCGGGTGGCGGACACTCCGGCGTGCCCCAGCAATGACTTACTTCGCCACGCTCCTGTGTTCCGTTCCCGGGCGCGCGCTCTGCTGGTTTCCGGGTGCGCGCGCTCCCCTAGCGGCGCCGCGGCGGCACTACTGGAAAAATTTTAAAGGGACAGCACGCCAGGTGATTGGTTCTCACCTGGTTGCTGTTCTATTTTTGCTCTGCCTTCATCGGCACAGGGCCGATTCGTTAGTGCCATGGGCATATGAGAGGAAGCGTTCTCAAACTGCCCTAGTTCCATTTCCGGTGTGAACCGTATACTCTTGCCTCAGTCCTAGTCGACCACGATCTTGCCGCCTGTCCTGACCTTATGCCCCGGTCCTTGACACAAGAACTTTGCCGCCTGAACTGGCCTTCGGCCTAGTCCCCGACCACGAGTGCTTGCTCCACGATTCTGTACCGACACACGCCTCGGCTTGCCACGCATAAGCAAGTCACGTCAGGGGTAGTGTCCTGTGGTAGTTTTCCGCCGGCAGCATGTCCATCCAGCTTTGCGGCCGGGGCTCTGGTGATAAACGGACCTACTTAGTTTCCATCTCCCTGGCGTGGCTTACGCCATCGCTTGCGGTGGTCCAGAGGATCCACTACCATCTCTGCAATAGTAATGTGTTTAATGTAAAGCACATGTACCTATTAAAGTCTTATCTTCCCAACACATTTATAGAAGTGTATTACGGCAACAAAGGAGATTTCTGAGGACCACAGAAGAAGAGCTGTTGATGCTCATTAGTCTGAAAAAGGTTAGAAAATCATCTGTAAAGAGTTTAAACCAATCCACAGTCAGACAAATTGTATACAGTTGGAGGAAATTCAAGACGATTATTACCCTAAGGCTATGTTCACACGGCCATATTTTTCGCGCCGTACTGTGCGAATTACGGGTGAAATCCGTCCCAGTCATTACGGTAATCCACAGTCTCATAAAAAACTAATGGATTCCTTCTCCCTCCCCCCCCGCCGCGAAATACGGCGAGCGGGGAGAAAGTGACATGTCAATTGTCACGGTGGTATACACGCCGTGGATAATGAATGTCTATGGGGCCGGCGAGCTGCCGGCTGCACCGCCCCCGCTGCCGAGCACACGGCGTAATTGCGGGCGAAATCCATCCCACAATTACGCCGTGAATAAGCCGTGTGAACATAGTCTAACTATGAGTGGACGACCAACAAAAATCACGCCAATGCCTTTCACTCTCCTTCTCTTCGTCTGTGTACCTGCCTCTGCAACTTCTCTCTCCTCTCCCCTGTAAGCACTTTCCTGGTAGAAGGAGGAAGCGGACCCTGGTTTTTGACAAATTGACCCTCTGCTAAACAAATGGAACTGGAGCTCAAACTCTGTAACTCTCTCCCTTACTTTGACTCTCACTCAATCTGCATCACTTGGCAGCCCCCTACTTATAACTGAGTACCTGCATCTCCTCCCTTCACTTTACACTAACTGACTGCAGGCCCAGCCATGCTATTTTCCTCTGCCTCTACAGACTGCTGAGTTGCTTAACCCCATTCTTAACCTATGTATACTATACACAATATACATATATACACATAATATACATAGCATAACATACGCCACTGTTCCTAGGGGGTGGTCCTACCCCCTACAACAAGACTAGGATGTATAATAGTCTGCAACACCACAAGGGAATTCAAGCTAACCTATAAACATTAAAGGCTTTTCTCATATTTGCTTATGTTAATGCGTCCACTATTAGGAGGACACTAAATGAATGGTGCTTATGGCAGGATTTGCACACAGAAAGCTGTTACTCCCCATTTGCAGTTTGCTATAGATCACATGGTCAAGCCTAAAGGCTATGTGAACAAAGTTTTTGATAAGAATGGAGCATTTTGGTATGAATGAGAAGTGTTATGTCTAGAGAGTAGAAAACATTGAATTCCAGCATAAAAACCTCACACCATCTGTTAGAAATTGTGGTGGTATTATAGTTTGGGACTGTTTTTCTGCATATGTGATAGTTTGCCATCATTGATAGAACAATGTATTCGGAATTATACCAGAAAATTCTAAAGGAAAATGTCAGAACATCTGTCCATGAACTAAATCTTTAGAGAACTTGGATCATGCAGTAAGACTATGATCCAAAGCACACAAGTCGTTCTACCAATAGAAATGTAGAAGAACCTGCAGCAAGTAGTTGACAGGAGCAGCCTACCAACGTATCAGAGTTGAAGCTGTATTGTAAAGAAATTGGTGTGCAAAAATTACTAAAAATGTTTAGATGTAAGTTCAAAGTATAGGTTCACCTATGGAGAATCTGAGAGAAAATATAACAAAGTTTCCTGATACATTATTATTATAGTCATCTTATGGAGTGCTGTTGAGAGAAAAGAACAGAAATGCAGCATCGGGGCGCACTTCTAGTGCAGCATATCAAGGTGGTATACTTATAATATAAAGTGGTTTGGTGGTCACTGACCTGGTGGTGTTGCACATCCAGTGGTGCAAAACACTGTAATGCGTTGAAATATCCAAAGCAGGAGTAGATCCTCTATTGCCAATTTTGCCTCATATTCCTTATGGCGGGCTGGTGGAGCTGTATATAAGGTGCAGTATACAATTTGGGACCATATCTTTACTGTCAATGTCACCTCCTAGATCTCACGGCTGGCTACTTGCAGTAGGGCGCATTCCAGTATTATAAATGGTCCCTGCCAAAATTATGGGGAAAAATTATTTCATGTAAAGCCCGCTCAAAAGACAAAGGGACATTCCCTTCGGCTGGAGAAAAAAGGATTCAATCTCCAGAGGAGAAAAGCATTCTTTACTGTGAGAACTGTGAATCTGTGGAATAGTTTCCTGAGGAGCTGGTCACAGCAGGAACAGTTGGGAGTTTCAAGAAAAACTTAGATAACTACCTGAAACGAAAGAATATTAATGCGCATGTAGCCATGTAAAATTCTGGATCTTGGCTGATGGCGGCTCTGGAGTCAGATATGGGGTCTCCCCAGAAGTAGATTGGTTCTTGCCTTCAGGGCATTAACCAGTGGGGAGGCTGGGCTTAAAATCCTTGTCTTCCTCCCTTCACCCACTTTTTCCCCACCCTTGATTGAACTTGATGGACACGTGTCTTTTTTCAACCGTCCTAACTATGTAACTATGTAAATAAAATAAACTCCTTTTGTATAGGAGAAGGGATGAGGGAGGAGGCTGGCGCTAGATAATTATTACAATGAAATGCATTTAATATGGACTTTGATAATCTAGAAAGTCTCATAATCCAATATATTACCAGCAAAGAAAAAAGGAATAATAGAAAATTTAGTATTTTTTAGTACGTTTTCTTAAAGTATTTAGGTACTTTAGATAGTTTTTAGGATTATGGGATAATATAGATATTATTCATGAATACAGTAATCATCATATTTAATTGCTGCTGGAATACATGTAGCAATATCTTTATCATTATTAGTATTAGTAATAGTTCTTTCATAGGAATGTTTCTATTAACTCATACGCAGACAGCACCAAAGATAAAATTCTTGTAATTAAGAAAGTACATATGGGCTGTTTAATCACTGCCTATATTCTGAACATCTCCCTTTAGTCTTCTGAAGGAATTGTACACCGACAGTGCAAACAGAAGCTACCGGCTTCTTTAGTTGACATTCAATTCCAAACTTGACTCAGCTGTGGTGAAATTCTCAGCTGATTGTTTTGGTGAGTTTAGATACAATCCATTTTTGTTGGAAGAATAACCAAATGATAAGCAAATCACAAGATGTCCCTGCTGCCGGGCAGCAAGTGTCCAATTTCTCTGCAGCGCCGCACTAAGGGAAACAAAGCATTACACTAGGAAGTGGTGAAGTGGTGTAAGGAAGTAGTCAGCACTCCAAGAGATGGTGAGTATTGCAGCTTTCACATTTTTATAGCCAATAGTGCAATTCAGAAATGTTCACGCTCTTTTTTAGGCTTTGAGTGGTTCAGAGAAAAAATTAATAGTACTCTGTAGGTGCCTCATTAAAAAAGCCCTATATTCACCTTCCTCCGATCCTTGGTTCCAACATGGTCATCACTGTTTGGAGCTGTTTGTTCTGAACGGTATTGTAAATGAATGGCATGTGACCACTACATCCAATCAGTGGATGCAGCAGCGATGTACCCATTCAGAAGTAGAAGTAAGAAAACAGAACTGCTGGAATCAAGGACTGGAGAAAAGTGAGTCTGGGCCCCAGCAGCTTACTATACATTTCTTCTATGAACTCGAAAACCCTTTAATAAAGGTAAAGGAATGTGTCGCAAATTGGCTTGAAACATACTGCCCATAACTAAAGGCAGCCATTAGGCACAGGCTTCAGGAGGAGCCAGGCTCGGACTGCCCATAGGGCAAATCGGGCATCCGCCTGGTGGGCCGCTGGGGTCCGGGCCGCAGCGCCGACTCGGAGCACCCGCCGAGTGCCAAGTGCTGGTGCATGGCACACGTACAGGGGCCGCAACGGTCGCATACGCCCCCCTCACCACACGGCTGCACAGTCGGTTCACAGACCCAGCCATGCAGCCATCACGGCCGCAGCCTGCACCGCGCGACGCAAGCAGCGGCTGAGGCAGAACAGCCAGGATCTTCTGATCCCGGCCGTTCGGCTCCCAGGAGGCCGCGCAGCAGGGACGTGATGTGATGACGTCATCGCGCCCCTTGCTGCGCGGCCCGCACTCTGCTGCCAGCGGCCTCCGGACGAGGAGAGAAGAGGAAGCAGAGACATCAGGTGAGTATTGTTTTTATTTTATTTTTTTAAACTACTAGCCCTGCCTACCTATATACTGGCCCTGCCTGCCTATAAGTGTCCCTGCCTACCTATATACTGGCCCTGCCTGCTTATATACTGGCCCTGCCTACATATAAGTGGCCCTGCCTGCCTATATAATGGCCCTAAATACCTATAAGTGGCCCTGCCTGCCTATATACTGGCCCTGCCTATTTATAAATGTCCCTGCCTGCCTATATACTGGCCCTGCCTACCTATAAGTGGCCCTGCCTGCCTATATACTGGCCCTGCCTACCTATAAATAGCCTTGCCTACCTATATACTGGCCCTGCCTACTTATAAAAGGGCCTTGCCTGCCTATATAATGTCCCTGCCTAACAAAAAAATGCCATGACAGCCGATATTCTGGCCCTGCCTACATATAATTGGCCCTGTCTGCCTTTATACTGGCCCTGCCTACCTATAAGTGGCCCTGTCTGCCTATATACTGGCCCTGCCTACATATAAATGGCCCTGTCTGCCTTTATACTGGCCCTGCCTACCTAAAAGTGGCCCTGCCTACCTATAAGTGGCCCTGTCTGCCTACCTATAGGTGGCCCTGTCTGCTTATATACTGTCCCTGTCTACCTATAAATGTCCCTGTCTGCCTATATACTGGCACTGCCTACCTATATACTGGCCCTGCCTACCTATAAATGGCCCTGACTGCCTATATACTGGCCCTGCCTACCTATAAATGGCACTGTCTGCCTATATACTGGCCCTGCCTGTCTATATACTGGCCCTGCCTACCTGTAAGTGGCCCTGCCTACCTATATACTGGCCCTGCCTATCTCTAAATAGCCATGTTTGCCTATATACTGGCCCTGCTTACCTATAACTAGCCCTGCCTGGCTATATACTGGCCCTGCCTGCCTACATTACTGCCCCTGGCCCTACCTGGCTAATTACTGGGTGCAGCCCTAGCTAACTGGCTAATTACTGGGGGCAGCCCTAGCTACCTTGGCTGATTACTGGGGGCAGCCTCAGCTAACTGGCTAGTTACTGGGGACAGCCCCAGCTACCTGGCTAGTTACTCGGGACAGCCCCAGCTACCTGGCTAGTTACTGGGGGCCATCCTATCTTCCTGGCTAATTACAGGGGTAGGCCCTGTCTACCTACCAAATTAATGGAGGAAGGCCCTGTTTACCTACCTAATGGGGGTCTAACTATTTACATGCCACTTATTTGACATTTTTTAATTTCTAAATTTTAGGGTCTATCATAGGCTGTTTGGGGTACAATTACTAACTTTTTACTGTGTGGGGCACCAAAGGGGTTACTATTACTATTTGGGGCTCTATTGATAGGGAGCTTGTACAGATTTGGGAATTGATAGGAAAGTGCTGGAAAAGAGAGGAATCTAAGATGTATTTGTGGTAAATTCAACAGGGACGAGTAGTGACCGGGAGAAGAAGACATTGCATGCTGTACCGGACAGAGAAAAAATGGAAGGGAACAACTCATCAGGGAAGACACCATGGAGGTTTGGGACAGATGGAGAAGAAAAGAAGAAGAGAACAACTTCCATCAGAAATGACGTCTCCTGTGAGTCCCTGCTGTCAGCGGTCTTTTTACTTCTGTGTTGAATCAGTGCTGTATTCATGTGATGGTGACCTGACTACTGGTGATGTGATTGGTGGGGTTGTAGGTTATGCTGGTGCTTATGTAGTGTCAGTGTAGGCTTGTCCCTGATTGTAAAGCAAGTGCACACCTGACTCTGTGATGAGGGGTTTCTCTGCACCATGTTTTCTTTTTTGCTTGTGTTTAGGTGCGTTCACACGGAGCGGTTTTTGGTGCATTTTTTTCAATGCCTTTATGCACAAAAACGCACCAAAAATGCTCCGTGTGAAAGCACCTTTATAGTGTAATTTATTTTATAAAGTGGCGATGTGCGAGAACAAGGGAAATTTTTTAAGCAGATATTGTATGTGGGCTGGTGTGGGCTTTGTGCCAGGGCTGATTTTTATTCCCAGTCCGGCCGTTTGCCTAGCATTTGATGGTATCTGAGTTAAACCATCCTAGTCTGGCACTCATATCCATTACTAAATGTAACAATAATAACGAAGGACCAAATAAAATATTGAACAGTGTCGGAAATGGAATAGATTTCCATTGATCTGCAACGTTTTATCCCCATCAACAGTGTGACTGCTTATTACCAATCACACATAAATTTTACAAAAGTTTTCAAAACCACTGGGAAAATTTATCAAAAGTAGAGCAAAGGAAGAGAGTAGATATAATCTGTTTGGCTGCAATTTCCTTTGTACTAGTTTTGATAAATCTTCTTAATGTGTTTCAGAGGGCTACCTGTCTGGAAAAACATTTACTTGTCAGCTGTCCACAAGATAGATAATTGATGGCTGGGAGTCCCACTGCTAAAATGAGGGCCCCGAGTCCTCCATCTTCACTCACTATGCTCATGCAGTGAGGAAGGCTTTGAACAAAGCAGTTGCCAGCCATGGATACTGCTACTCTATTCAAAGCCAAAAGACATATAGTATAGGTAATAAATGTCTATGGTTGCACAAGTTAAACTCGTTAACGACCACCCACTGATTATAGTCAGCGGACGGTGCAGGTCGTCTTTCTGCAGCGACTTTTTTTCATCTCCCAACGTCGCAGCTATGCTAGGAACAGAGCTATACTTAACAGCTATGTTCCTACAGTAGTCTCTGAGAGCATCGAGAAGTGGAGGAAACCTCCGATCCCCAGTGTTTAACCTTTTGATTGCCGTATAATCAAAAGGCATTCCCCTGCTCCATCGGGTGCTCCCAGTGACCCGATAGAGCCCGAGGAGCAACTGTACAGTCAGTCCTGGGGAACTAGAGTATCCCTAGGGCTGTGATTAACAAGCCTGCAGTCAGGGCACACTGTGCTGCCCTTACTGCTGCCTGTGTCATACTGACACAGAAAGTAAAGTATTAGCATATATGAATATGCTAATACATAACTAAGTGTAAAAAAGATTGTAAAATAGTAATCCCTTCATGGCATTTTATCGTCTGTTGCATGGTTTTGGGGGATGTTTGTGTCCGTGGTTTGCTAATTCGCCCGTCCCCCATAACCATTGAATTGCACATCTTTTCGGACTGCCGGCAGTGTAAACTGCTCTACTGCTGTGGAATCCTGAACAGATTTTCTATTAAAGACTATGGGGATGGTGGTTACTTGACGGTTTTTAGGCAATTTCTAAACCATCTGAAAAATTGACCAATAAAACATGCCGTGTAGACTGACCCTTATTGTGCATTTTAGACAGTTTTTAGATTTTTCTGCGCCTTGTCTGACAAAAGGGGCGTTGCCTCTGTAATAGAGGCATGGCTTCCTGGAAAGGGGTCCTGGCTTAACTATAAGTATGAACCTTGCAGTAAAAAAAAATTATAATATGGCTGTGGATTTTATACTTTGTCAATAAAAGTTTTTCTATTTTATATACCTCAGTAGTGCCTTTCATCTATTTTTTTAAAAGTTTTTTCAGTTTCAGTGGAGAGGCCAACGAGGTTATGTTTGACACTTTCTATGACCACAGTTTCACTTATGGTGAGTTCTTTTTTCTCTTTTTTGTTTAATTACATATCCACTTGCATAAAAAACATGCATTTTTGCTGTGTTTTTTATTGCATTTTCTAGATGTTTTGAATGCAGTTGAGAAACACATGCAGTATCACAATGTGTGATCCCAGCCTTAAATGGAATTTATATTCAGAAAATTACCTATTGTTTAACCTCTTAATAATGCCCTTTATTTTGCAGTGCCATAAAAACACAGTGCTGCAATGTAGTGGCTGCATGCAGGATCATGCAGCTAGTAATTGTATGCCTGGTCAGAGATAGCAGGGAACCCAGAGGAAAAGCAAAGGCAAAATAATTTTTTTTTACATTTTTACTATCTGTGCTTACCCAATCGCTCAATGAGCACCATCTAAACAACAGAGGCCATGGCAACACCAACTGTCAAATGACACAGCTGCTGGGTGGAACTAGACCCAGCACTCCCCTAAGGGTATGTTCACACGGTGTATTTGCAGGGCATACTTTGGGGCATAATTGCACTGCAACGCGCGCTATATGCAGTATGAACCTTACCTAATTGTGACAACTATCACATCATCAGGGTTTATTCCTTGTAACTATACTATGACAGACCCAGTCTTATTTTTAACTTCTTGGGAGCAGGGTAAAACATACAAAAAATAAGTATAAATAAAGGAAAAAGAATAATAAAATAATTAAAATTAATATTAAAATAATAATAATAAAAAATAGAAATAAACTGCCAACATGTTTGAAGCCCTAGCACTAATGTAGTTCCACTGACTAGGCCCTGTTGACACTGGTGGACATAAATGATTGTGATTTAAAAAAAAAAAAAAAAATTAAGTTAAAAAAATAAACTTTCACCCATTAAGTTTAGTGAGCCATATGCATACACAAGTTTCCATGTTGCTGCTGTAAAGCATACCTTTAAAATATTGTTAACAGAGCAGTCAATAACAATTTAAAAATATAAAATATAAATATCTAAAAAAAATAAATTATTTAGTATATAAAATTTATTATTAAAAAAACTATGCAGTAGATGATGAAGTACATTTCCTTAAAAAATTCCTGTGCAGTCCTGCAGTGATATCATAAACAGTTGTAATAAAAGTATAAGTAAAAAAGTATGTATAAAAGCATATAGGTATATATGAAAGTGATACTATTAAAATTGGATGCACCATAATAGATGTTTATGACTTACTAATAAGGAATTGTGGCCACTGAAACCAAATTGGAGAACAGCACCAGTATGGACCACCAACGGCACAATGGTCACGTGTGTTGTGTCTTACAACTGAAATGGATTCTAAGCTGTTCAAATACCAGAATCTTATTCTTTTTATATTTTCTTAGACAGTGTCACACATGCATATCTGCTACATTTTAGGTGAGTTCTAGAGAGTATCCTGGTGATTGGACAAACAACTAATTTATGATTTTCTCCGATTTGTAAAGATTTTTTTCTGACAACCTCTTGGGAAGAGTATTTTTAAGGATTATAAAAGTATGGCTGCTCTCTTTTAAAACAGTACTACCTCTGTCCACAGGTTGTACATGTGTCCACAGGTTGGGTCTAATGAAAGCAAACTGCGATACCAGATATAACCTATGAATAAGTGGGGAGTTGTGTTTGTAAGGGTATGTTCACACGGCGTATTTTACACACTACAATACGCCGGGTGTTTTAGAAGTACGTGCTGGCCTGTGGGTACTTCTAAAGCGCCGGGGGATGGGGAGTCCCCTAGTCTTCTATTATTCTCCAGTATGTAAATGCCAGGAAGAAGTGATATGTCACTTCTTTCCCCCAGCGTTCAACATGCGTAGGGTAAGATGGGCATAATTCATATCTCTGTATAAGAGCTATGAATTTTGGGCTCTTTTCGGGCATATTGCAGCACAATTCCGCACCAAAATAGGCGCTGCAATTACGCAGTGTAAACATACCCTAAGAAACTAAAGCTACAATCACATCTGTATCAGAGGTTCCGTTTGCAGCAGTCGGTCAGGTTTCCATCATGGTGTCTGTCATTTTAAAGGAGAAAATAGCGCTGCATGCTGCAGTATTGTTTCCGAATCTCAGATGCAGATGTGAACCTAACCCAGTTCTGGACAACCTCTTTTAGTAACTCCCTGATAGATTCACTAGAGGTAATATTATTCCTTCACTGCACAGTTTCTGGTGTTACATGCTGATATTATAATCAAGCAATTTTCTTATCTAATGCTGACTTTGACTTAGCGTAGTGATTTTCTCATGGATAGCGGTCTTCCCTATTTCCTGCTATAAAGTGAGCTAAATAGGAGAATCAAACATGTGCACTCTGATCTTCCTCTATCTTGCTCATCATCTCAAAATGCTCATGTACCTTGCAGTTATTTACTGTGCAAAATAAGAGACAGAGAACGGAAGTGCGCAATGTCCTCTAGATAAGGCATAAAATATGCTGCTATAGTGTAGGTCATATCATTAGGTTATTACATCGTGTCATCTCAATATGGTTAAGTTTTAAAGTTCTAATAAACTTGGTGACAGTTTGACAGACCAGCTACAAAAAGCTGTCAACATTGTAATTAAAGCCAAGTAACACATTTTAGCTTCTTAAGGGCATGTCCCCACGACACAGAGCCGGATTATCCAAACGGTATTTGCTCTGTTTTGGGGCCGTGCACACGGTCGCAGGGGGACGGCTTTTCTCCATGGTTTGTGTAGAAAAGCCCTCCACCTTCGCATTGACATGTTCATGTTCCGCCCGAAAATCGGGCAGAAGAATGAACATGTTCTATGTTTTTCGGACCGCAGGCGGGCTAAAAAACCGCGTGGCGGAAAATCCGTGCAGTGGGGACCTCTACGTGGATTTTCCATTAAGGTCCGTGATAAAGTTTGTCAGCTGGTTTACAGATGGCTTTCAAAACCAAAAACCGTCTGTAAAACCGGCTGAAAAACAGTGCCGTGTGAACAAGCGCTCATACTGATTCTGGTAAAATGTAGTCCTTTTAAGGTGTTGTCCCATCTGGCTGTTTTCACTTGTTGTTGCCTCGTTAGGCCATGTCTACACAGCAACGGTTTATGGTCAGATTTTCTGCAGATTCAGTATTTAGAACCCACAAAAATCCGACTGGAACCAGTGCCCATAGGCCACAATAGAAAATCCGTTCTGTATTCTACACTGCACTGATTTTCTACCGTTGGATTTCTAAACCGCCAACCTTCGCCGGAAGATAGAACATGTTATATCTTCAGTCGGATTCCTGTATAGTTCAATGTACTGGGCTGGCGGCAAATCCCGGCAAACCGCACAAACCTGTGCCAAAATTGCGGTATGGCGATGTTAAAACACCTTTAGATTTTTTGACAGCATTTTAACTTGTGCCAAGTAGACATAGCCTCAGGCTCACACTTCCTGTGCAGGCTGATGGTGGATCTACACTGACTTTACAGCTCTTCTAACTTCTATTCCTAGCTGAGCCTGGTAGCGGGACATAACTGATGGAGGGGTTGCTGAAAACAATGACTCTGTGTGAACCCACCCTTACACACCCTTGTGTTTTAGCAGAAGCAGGTAGCACTCACAGTTTACCACAAATTACTAGCTTATATCTGGATTTGCTATTGTTTCAAGTTAGAAGTCCAGGGACAGCACAGAAGTTGGTGGTAAAATGCAAGTGCTATTCAGGTTAATAACATCCTGATATGAAGATTTTTTTTTAAAACACATTTAAAAAGCATGTAACAATATTAATTAATAATTTCTCAAAAAAAAAATGCTTGTTTTTGCATTATTATTGTTACAGTATATCCTAATCCTATCCTGATAGCATTCTGATTCTCTACTTGAGTTAGGGCACCAGTTTGTGGTTGGTAAAGACTCCAGCAGATCCTCACCAGTATTGCTTTGTTCACATATCCACAGGGGTGTAGCTACATGGGGTGCAGAGCTAGCAGTCGCTACCGGGCCCTGCTGCCGGTGGCTGGGTGGGGGGGCAAAAGCCCTTCTGCCACATAAGGAGATACCAGCATTGTAAGTGGCACCTAGTAGCTTTGGGTCCATTTCACTTTTTGCACTAGTGCCCGGAGCTTCAAGTTAACCCTCTGCATATCCATCACAAAGGGCACCACTGTGGAAACTCAACGGACTCATTGTAATCAACGGGTCTGTCAGACAACATTGGGGTCTGTTGTGCAATGTATTCTTTGGCGGCCGTGTGAACAGAACCTCTGATGTAGATGTGAACCAAGCCTATGGCTATTTCTCCGATTTGCGAATTCAGCAATATTCAGCTTTTTCAACAAAGATTTTCAAAATTATGAAAAATTGCAACAAAAAGTAATTAATAAAATGATTTTCATAATTTAAATTATGAGACTGTGATTGATAAGCATATGTGTACTGGCCAACTGGAATGTCCAGGAAGCTCCCAGAAGAGGAAATTTCCTGGCTCTCCGAAACAGTTGACAAACCGCCTGGGAGGCACTCAGATGGTTGGTCAACTCAGTATAGGTTTTTGGTTGGATTTTTGGTGGATTCAGTATTTTGAACCCACTGAAAATCCAACTGAACCTAGTGCTGTGTAGATCTCAATAGAAAATCCGTGCTGTAGTCTACACAGTACAGATTTTTTTACTGTTGGTTTCCTAATCCGGTGGAATATAGAACATGTTCTATGTTCTATAGGACTCTCATCGTATTCCTATAGCCCCAATATACTGGGGATGCAGGAAATCCAAAAACTGACTGCGTTTTTTGCGCAAAAAATGTTGGTGCGGCGCGGTACAGCAATGTTAAAATACCGTCGGGTTTTGGATGGCATTTTGACATTGCTGTGTAGATGTAGCCTTACTTCACAGTCATGGGGTGCCGATAGTTGCCATAACTGGCTGAGGTCAAATAATGGATTCTGTGTCTGCCATGTATAGAAGCCTATTAATGACTGTCAGGGACAGAGTAACCCCCATGTTCACATGGCTTAAAATGGGCGATATCGGTCCGTAATTACGCCCCGAAGTCCAAAATTTAACGGGGCGGGAAAAAGGGCCCATTCATTAGGGAATCCACATTCTCATGAGAAATATGGATTACTTTCCCTCTCCCTTTCTCGGCAACACGCCAGGGGGGAGATAATTACATGTCACTTTTAAGGGCTTTAAAAACCCCGCGTAATGATGGCTATGGGCCGGGCGAGGTGCCGCCCCCCCGCCCCCCCCCCTGCTCCCCCCCGCCCCCGGCCACACGGCGTAACATAACCCGTGTGAACATAGCCTAAGGGTGCTTTACACGGTGCGCTTTTGTGGTGTTTTTGGTGCATTTTTTCACTTGCAGTACTGCACAACAATTAAACTGCCGTTATTATCTTCTTTAGTTTCTTTCAGTTATCTATACTGTTTAGAAAGGTGTTTCAAGTGAGTAATCAATTACTGTGATTAGAATCCACAAGACTTCACTTCTTACACAGCTCCATCATCAGAAAAATGCAAATGTTAGGGATCTTTTGAATTTTGTGACATCAAAACTTTTTTTTTTTAGTGTTTTCAAGTGGCAAATATGACTGATGATGTGAGGAGGGGCCTGTAAAAAAGAAGTGCAGTCTGCAAAAACATGTAAAAGGGCATGAATTGTAAAAAGAAAAAAAAATCGTGCACCAGCCTTCCTAAAGCCAATTTTTTTTAAAAAGTATGCTGATTAGTCACAGAGGCATAGTATTCCAAATTATAGTGAAATGACCTAGCCAACAATATGGTAAAATGATCTATAAAACGGAGATTAAAAGAAGCCAAAGATAAGAGGATATGTCTGATAATAAAATCCTCTGCTACATTTCTATTTCCTGTTTCTCATACTCTGGATGGTACTTCAAATGTTTGGTGTCTTTCCAAGTAATGCTAAGAAGCGGCTTCGCTGAGACTGTTTTTATCCATGTTATTTCCCACATACAAGCAGTCGCGCACCATCTGCAGATCTGCTATTGAAAGCATAACAATTTTTGGTTTTCTGATTTAAATACTTAAACAGTGAATACATTTGTCATTTGTAAACTGGAAGTTAAAACAAACTGTGTACATGCCGTAAGCAACATCGACTTTTACTGAAAATAGGACGACCATCTGGCCATGTATTTTCAGGGACATTGTATTTTAAACTTTAAACCACTGATAGAGTGAAAATATTACTGGATATATAATGAAGAGTTACAATCTCAGTAGTCCGGCACTCTATATATAAAGATTAGTATTACAGTGGCGCCCATTGCCCAACAGTACAGCAAAAAAATATTTTCAACGGCACTCACATAAATGTTTTAAATTGCCAAAAACTTTTTTATTTTATGTAACAGTGTCACGTTTTCTTTTCATATTCAAAAACAATTTTATTGTGAAGTCACAGAAAAAGGTACAATAAGGCAAAAACAAGATACATCTGCTTTCAATCAGAAAGATTACATGGATATCAGACTAATCTGCAATATCATTCTCATGACAAAGAGAAGAGTACAATCATAGATGGTAGTGATGAACCTTTTCAAAAGGCAGATCAATTAGTAAACCCTTAGCTATGTTTCCTGCAGTAAAGCTAAGTCACTACTCATACAGAGATAGCAAGACATCCAAAGAAAGAAAAAGAAACCTTATTGCAAGTCAGATAGTTTCAATAACCCAAAACAGAAAAAAAGGGTGTGAATCCAAATAAACATCCGGCATCCGAGAAGGGCCCGATGGGCCCCCCCGCCCCCAACCCACCCGCCCCAAACTTATAGCACATTTATTTTCAGAGAGCGATCCAATATCCGTCACCATGCTATTTAAATTTCGGTAAAACCGACAAAGGGGTTAAATGCATCCAATCTCCCCAAATTATAAAAAAACCGCTCAGGTTAAAGAATTTCCGCCCTGCTCTCCCCCCATACGCTGCAATTTGCAGAACCCCCTTAAACCCATTCTCCCCACTGGGGGAGCTAGCGAAGACCCCATTTTCTGGGGAAATCAGGGGCCTTCGCTCCCAAAGGGGGGGGGGGGAAAAAATTACAGTTTTCCCCTTGAGTGTACTTAAACTCATCTGAAGCATGTAAAACAAGACAGCAGACGGATAAATTTTTGGAGCTGGACCCCCGTAACCAACCTAACCCCAACCCCCCAATAAACTTTCCCGCCAGAAGGGGCGCATTTTCCTCACAACCCCACCAATATGAGACATGTCTCCCGAGCCTTTCCACACCCCCAAAAGAAAGGGGGAAAACCGTTTGAAAGGGAAGAATGAAAAAAGCGGGGGAACTCTATACCATTTAGTGAGAAAACCAAAAAAATTTTGGAATCTCGCAAGAGAACAAAGAGTGATTTTTTGATCACAAAATTTTTACTATTTTTGCCATAGGCAAACTTAAACTCTATCATTTCCCCTATCTATTAAACACTAAAACAAAATTTTTTATTATTTCAAACTTTTAAACCTCTATACAAAAAAAATTTAAAAAACCCTGATCTCTATCCTCATCTTTTAAAACCCTTTTTTGCTTCTGAAAGAGGGAATAACTCCTTTCAATCATCAAGTCTGGGGGAAACCCCCACCTATTAACAGGAACCCTTTAAATTTCTATAGCAAATTTACAAGCTTCAAAAAGGGATCCCAAGCCAACTACTTGGCAGTCGCCCCCCTAATCTCATAACCAGAAAAAAATTTAAGGCCCCCTTGTGACACCGCTGAAAGCAGGGGGAAAACTTGTAGACAGAGGGGGGGGGATCACAATTTAAAACGTCATGCCTGACCCCCCGGCCGACATGTTTTTCGCCAGCCAACCTGGCTTTATAAAGGGCTTAGAGGCCCGACACATGGGGGCCCTGAGCCCCAATTTTATTTTATATAAAGTTAGGTAAACACCCCATTCAGGTGCTCCCCAAATTAGCCACAGAAATCCACTAAAAGCCCACCCCCCCTTTCCCCGCACCCCGCACACTCATAACATTTCCTGAAAAACCTGCCCCCCATGCCCCATGACCCAAAAAAAAAACCAACCTTCAGTCAAACCCACCATCCCATAACGGGGCTTGCCCCCCAAAAAACCAAACTGCCCGTGCCAATGCACTGCCCCCAACAAAAAACCTCAAACTGACTTTTGAGGGGGTTTCCCATCTCACTTCTCTCATATTATTGCAACTGCAGGGCTCCCAAGAATGAACAAGCAAAATTAGGAAATCACTTAAAACAGCACACGGGCCATCTTTGCCCTTTTCCCCCTAAGCCCCTTTTCCCCTTCAAAAATCATGCTTTTTCTTTGGGAATATAAACTCCACTGACAAAAACCCACTGCCCCATTTTATCCCCCATAAAGCTTTTTCTCCTATGTATTAATATGCATATTCATTTCCAAAGAGCTCGGGCCCCCATTAAATACATTTTCCACTGCTTTTGAAATATTTTTTGTCTAAAGACTATTTTTCAAAAACTACTTCTTTTTCCACATGTAATATTCTTTAACTCTTTTTTAATAATACTGTAGGCTCTATGGCTAGCCCCCCCTCCCTCCCACAGCCCTGACCTCACTTTTTCCCCCTTTAAAAGATTCCTCCTCCCGGCCACAGCCACCACTCAACCCAAACCAAAACACAAGGGGAGCAGGGTAAAAACTCCATACCCCAAAAACCCACCACATCCAGCTGCACCCCGCCTCGCATAGACAAGCCCGCCGCAAGCAGGAACAATAAATTTTTCAAAAAATAATAGCCCCCTTGAAAAACAATTTTCATCACCCCTAATTTTTAAATAAAAACCGGGGCCCAAAAGGATGAAAAACTGTCATCATTACGGGACCCAGGGACAATGGGGGAAAAAGGGTAGAGGCAAAAGGGAGAGAGGAGAGGGGGGGGGAAGGGGAGGGGAGGGAAGGGAAGGGGGGGGGGAAAAAAAAAAAAAAAAAAAAAAAACCCACAATATGAACAATGATCTTTTCCATAAGGTTCAAAAATTTTTCCCCCCCAACTGTTCTTATACCACCTTTAAACCCGGTTCTTAATCCTTATCATGTTTCTTAAAAATTATTATATAGAAAAACGGGAAAGATCAAATAAATTCCCGAAAATGAAAACCCTTTCTTTTAGGCCTTTAGTTTTTCAATGAAATTGTCGTGTATCCACCCTTGCCCTTTTTCCCTGCAACAAAACTACATCCAAATCGCCCTTTCTTTCCCCTACTTTTTCACAAATATCCCCCAAAAATTTTAGCACCTCTATTTCCCCTTTTTATTATTTCCCAAAAATTTGGGTCCTTCTGGGGGAGTGCCCACCTCTAGTTTTAATAGTACCCCAGAGGGTTTTCGAGATCCGCCACGAAACCCCTGTAGGGTTTTTTCCCACATGATCTTGGGGCAGGTACACATAGCCCCATAAACCCCCCCTCGGGTTTTAAAATTTGATAATTTGGGTTTTATCCAAACCCTTCTCTTATAAAGGGGATTAACAAAATTTTATTTTCCCCCATATGAATGGACAGAATGAACATTGGAAACGGGGAAAATGACCTACCCCCCCGGAGACGGTAACCATTTTTTTTTTGGCCATCCCCCTAAAAAATGACTATGAAACAAACCCCTTTCCCCCTAAGTTTTCCCTTTCTTCTTTCAAAGGGGGGACACTAGGGTATTTAGAAACACCTCAATAATACGGATCTGCCTTCAAAATGTCCCAATGTCTTCTAAGAAATGTTCTCATTTCATTAGTTTCTTTAAAAGGGTCCCTTTAACAACGAATTTAAATCTTTTTTTTTCTTTCTTTTTTTTTACTTTTAAATAAATGTCCTCTTTCACTGGTCAAAGCCCAAATTAAAACGCCTTCCCAAAATTTTTTAGGGTAACCCCTTCCCCGAAAACGTCTTTTTAACTTTATACTTTCCCTTCTTTAAAATCCTCTAATGTAGAAAAAATTCTACGAGCCCAAAAGAAATTTGGGGCCAAAGGGAAAACCCCCCTTTTTTTGTGAAGTGGATGCCAACTAGAGAAATGTAAAAAACAATTGGTAGCCGTTTTTTTTTCCAAAAATTTCTTTGTCTGAATCTGTTTATTTTCACCCAAACAAAAATTTTCCCCAAGACCCAAAAAAAATTTTTTTTTCCCATTTTTGGGTTAAAATGTGAATTTCACCCAAATTTCATTAACATTAAGTCTAGATACAAAATCCATGTTTAATTTTTAAACTACCTTTCCCAAAAAAACCCAAATTTTAAAAAATCAAAAAGGGGGGGGCCCCCAAAATAAAATCCCGAATCTTTAAATTTTAAAGGGTGTTACAGAAAAAACAAAAAGGGACCCTTCCCTTCCAACCTAAAAAATTTAGATTAGCAAAATTTGGTCCCACAGACATTTTTCCCTTTGGGGGGCGCCTTTTACCTGGTGAAAAAAAGGGGGCCATCAAAAAAAAAATAGTATGTTTTCAAAAAAAAATTTCCAATAGCTTAAAAGAAAATCATTGGGGTTCCGAAAAATTGTTTTACCTCTTGGTTCAAAAAATACTTGATTGTTTTCAGGCCCAGGTCAGGGTCAATGTTACTGTAAAAGGGCCTTCAAACGTCAAAAATTTTCCCAAGAAGTGTCCCTCCCCACTCCCCCACTAGATCGTTAATTCTCATCACAGTGCCCCCTTCGAATCTTTAAAAATATAAAAGGAAGGCCAGGGAAAGGGCATCATATACGATCAACATACGTGCGGGGCCCCTTTTTTTTAAATTTTTTCTCCCTGAGCCCTACCCGGTTTTCCCCTGGTATTGGCACAACCTTTTTTATGAAATTTTTTGGGAATGCTAAAAGGTGGGCCAATGGGGTAAGGGTTCCCTTTTTTGTACATAAATTTCCCCTTTTCGGGGGCCTTCTATAATTAAATTTTTCTAAACCCCCAAACCCTTAAAAACCTTTTCCCAAAATTTTTCCTTCCCAAAAACTGTGAGGTCAGAGGGGTGGGAGGGAGGGGGGGGAAAGGGGGGGAAAGGGAGGGGGGGCTACCATAGAGCCCTACATAAAAATTAAAATGATTTTGAAAAAATTACAGTAAAAAGAGAATATTTTTATGAATATGCCCTTGAGACAATACTAACAATGCAGGGGAACATTTTTTAAATTTGGGCCTGCAGCCCCTTTTGGGGAAGAATATGAAATTTTACATACATAGGAGAAATTTTTAGGGGAAGTTTAATATGAAAAGGGGGTCTATTGTACAGGGGATTTTAATCCCCCCAAAATGAATATGCATATTAGATATTGAAAAAAAGGGGGCTTATGGGTTTGGGACAAAGATGGCATTGGGGCGGGTGTAATGTGATACCTATCGGGTTTTTAGTTAAATTTTTGGGTGAGCCTTTCAGTTGCAATAATATAAAGGGGAAGTGAGATGGAACCCCATCACAGTCCGGCTAAAGGTTTTTTGCTGGGGGCATTTGGCATTTGGCAGGGGCCCATTACGGTAAAATGGGGGGGGCAAGCCCGTTATGGAGATGGCGAATTTGCTAAAGGGTTTGTTGGCCCCATGAGAGCATGGGGGCAGCTTTAGCGGGAAACATGTTATGGGGGGTGCGCGCGGAAGGGGATGGGGTTTATGTGGTTCCTGATGGCTAATTGGGGAGCACCTGAATGGGGTTTTACCCTAACATGATTATAAAAAGGAATTTAGCTCAGACCACATGTGGATCGGAAACCCCCTAAGCCTTTATAAAAACCAGGTTTCTGGGGGAAACAAGTCGGGGAGGTTTAGGGATGACGTTTTAAAAAATTTTGATTTTTTTTTCTCACCCCTGTCCCACAAGTGTCCCTGCTGCCCGACGGTGTCAAAGGGGGGCCCTTTTTTTTTCCCGTTCAAAGGGGAAAATTTGGGACGACTGCCCAAGTATTGGCTTGGGATCCCTTAAAGAAACTTTACTTTGCTATAGAATAAGGCTCTCCGTTTTAAAAAGGGGGGTTCCCCCCAGACTTTTATGATAGAAAGGGGGTTATTTTCCCCCCTTTCAGAAGCAAAAAAGGGGTTTAAATGGGTGAGGGTAGAGAAACAGGTTTTTTTAAAAAGTGTGTATAGAGTTAAGAAAATTAGATATAATAAAAAATTACGTTTTTGTTTTTTTAATAGAAGAAAAACTGATAAGTTTTTAAAATTTGGGCCCATGGCAAAATAGTAAATATACCTTTTAAAATTGAGCTCCTGCAGCCCCCACGAGGGGTTTAAGCTTTTTGAGCAAGATACAAGCCTTGCGCCACCCCCTCAACCGGAAAATGGGGCCCCACTCCCCTCCCAACTGGCCTGGTAACCGCGGTTTTGAAGAGGACACTGATGCAAACACCAAGTTATATATTTTTGGAGATTAGGGGCCCCCGGGGCCTGCTGAAGTGCGCATAGGGGACTCAAAGAACGTCAGCGGTCCCAGTCAGGGCCTTTTTTGGCCTTATTGGTGTCAAAATAAAGTCCCTAAATTGCATATAATTTCAACCAGGCCCTTAGGCGATCAAAATTTTTGGAAAGGGGATTTCTTCCCCCAAAGGATTTAAAAGAGGAAAAACGTTATAAAAACCCGGAATGTCTAAGCCCCCTATCATGGGAGGTCAAACTTGGGGGTAGAGATTGTCAAAGCAGAATTTCCTTTTATTGGGCCGCCTGGAGTAAACAGATTAAAATTGCCTCCATCAATTTAAATGGGCCTCTGAAGTAATGCACCCTAAAAGCGGCAACCCAAGTGGTGGACTGGGGGGGGGGGGGGGGTTTGGGGCCCCCAAAGCAACCAAACCACGGGAAAAGACGAGAGGGGAGACCCCCCATAGCTCCCCCCATCCGTAAAACCAAAATCTTTTTACTTTCCCCATAGTGAAAAACCCGTCCCCCCACCCCCCGCAATAGCAGCCACATAGTTTGGTTTTCAAATCTGGAAAGGGCCCAAAACCCCCTGGGCTTTTTACCAAAAATTTGAATGTCTCTGGCAATTCTCCCGGGGGTTTAAAGGGCCCATAAAAATTCCCTAATGGATTTAAATTTTAATTCCCACTTTTTTCCTGATTAAAAAAGAAAAATAAGGGAAAAATTAAAAAATTATGGGGGGAAAAGTTTGGGGGAAATTTTTTAAAAATAAACAACGGGGGAGAAACATTCAATTTTTACGAATTTGAAACCAATTTTTCCCACCCACCGAAAAAATTTTTCCCGTCCCACTTTTGGCCCCGGTCACCCTTTACCCGCTTTTTGCAAGGGCAAAGAAAATTTAGATCAAATGCCTGGGACCCCTGTACCGGGGTACGTATACCTAGGAATAAACGACTCTTTTGGGCCCCCAAAAGGGGAAAACTAGCTTTCAGCCTGTGACCCCTTTCCCCCGGGTTTTTAGGGTTACATTCAGAGCATGCTCTTTTTCCATTAACCCCTGAAAATTACAATAAACCCAAACTCGTTCCCAACACTGACATTAGGGCCCCGGGGGAGAGGGCGTTTGGGGTGGGGTCGAATAGCAGGGGGTCGTCTGCAAAGGGGAGCCATTTATACTGGCCATCCCCAACTGACATCCCCCCGGATCTCCTCAGAAAACTCGAAAAGGGCCCGCATGAGATATTCCATTTTAGATTACATTTCAGGGGGGGGAGACAATGGGCATCCCTGCCTAGTGCCATTAACCCCAAAAATTTAAAAAATCGGGAAAGGGGAGCCAATTTTAAACCCCATCTCCCCTGATTTCGACTGGGACAAGGCAAAGAACTTCTGCAGCATCAGGGCCCCCAAAAACCCACGTTCCCACAGGGCCGCCTCAAAAAAATGCCCCGTCAACCCTGTCCAATGCTTTTTTCCCATCCAGTTATAAAAGCATCAAAGGGATCCGGACCGTTTTGGGGATGGCGAAGATGGAGAACTTTTTAGCGTAAATTTTCTCTAACCTCCCTAAACTGGGAACCCAAAACCCACCTGAAACTTTAGGAGGGTATCCGGTATACTTTTAGACAACCTAAATAGCTAATAGTTTGGCGTAAAGCTTTTTGTCTTTTTTTGAGTAGGGGATAAGGCCTATTCTGGAGCAGAGTAATGGATCCTTATCTGGTTTGGGTATGACTGTTATGTATACTTGAAGAAAAGGAGGGTATGGTTGAACTTGTGAGACCGAATTAAATGAATCCAGCAAGGGAGATGTAAGATCATCCTTTAAGATTTTATAGAACTTCGCTGTTTAAGCCGCAGGGCCCTGGACTTTTTTCCTCGGGAAATAGTTATAGCTCGATGCAGCCCCCATCCGGTAGGAAAAGGGCTTCCCAGCTCCAGATCTTCTCCTGCGCAATAAGAGGGGGGGAAAACCTAGCCCAAAAATTTCAAAGGCCCGTGATCTCCTCAAGCATCCGGGCCCTTTTTCCCCCGGGGGCCCTTTGGGTATTGGGATAGCTTTTGATAAAAAGAGTGGAAATTTTTAAGAATCTCCGGTGTGAGATGAATAACCACCCCCCCCCCATAATTTTATTGCCCCCAAAGAACAGGGGGGCCCTCTTTTTCTCTAAGCGCTCTGGCCAACATCCCTCCGGGCCCTTTTTGCTCCCCATGTTATAAGCCCGCACGAAATTTTCTTTTACCTTGGGAGATTTTTTTTTCCAAAAATTGGGTAACTCATGTCCCGGTGACCAAAAAGCCCCCCAGGTCCGCCTCCCTCAAAGACCTTTTTTTGCGCCTCAAGCTTGGTTTTAAATTTGCAAGAAGGGTTTTAACCCTTTTCCGCTTTCCTCCCTCTTTTAATCTCGCACCATGCTTTAAAAGAGAGGGTTTCCCCTCCCCCAACACATTTTAAAAGAGCCCCCCACTTTTATCGATCAAAGGGGGTAGGGATCTGGAAGTTTTGGGAATCCCAAAGAAAATTCCCGGGGGGAAATACTTCCAGGGTCTTTTGGGCCACACCGCGTTTAAATTTAGCAGGGGTTCCCTTAAGTCTCCACGTAAAAAATTTTCCCCGTCTGATCGGAAAAGCAACCACAATGAAAATGGCGCGTGATCGGAAAAAAAAGAATGGGTTTCCAATTGGGAACTTTTTTGACCCTGGGAACAGGGGATGTTGAAAAAAAAAGGTATCTATGAGGCGTAAAACCCTTTTGCGGGTTTTGAATAAAGGGTAGTCCCCCGTGTTTTTGGGTTCAGCAGGGGCCAAGCATCGCTGAGCGCATCGATGAAGGAGTTTTTTTTAATTTTTTTTAATTTTTTGAGAGGGACGAACGATGCCCAGTGGAAGTGTTTCCCTCTAGGGTTTTGGGGGCCCGGTTAAAGGGCTCCCCCCAAGATATCAAACCTTGGGCAAAGGCGTTCAAAATTTGTCCAAGGGCCAAAGGAGAAAAAAAAAGGGTGACCCCCGATTCGTGCTAAAAGTTCGCAATAGTGTTTTAGCGAGCCACCGTTTCTTGTCATTTAAAAAAAGACAAAAAAACCACAGAGTAAACCGAATTTTTTTTTTCCACAAACCCGGGCGGCAAGTTTTTTTTATGGAAAAAAAGGGGACACCCCCTTTTCTTAAAAAACCGGATTTTCTACTTGTACCAAACGGATATATTTTTTTTCTGTAATTCTCCCCAAAATGCCCTTTTTTAAAAAAAAGTGTTTTTTCCCGCAAACATAGGATGAGAGGGTTTTTGCTTATGCATCGCATAAAGGATCTGGACCCCCCCTCTCAGGAATATTTAAATCCCCTTTAAAATTAAGGGAGGGGACCTGTAGGGGCCCCCATTGTAGGGTTTAAACTTAGGCTATGCCAGTCAGATATCAGGGCAGGGCGTCCCAGCCAACCGTGGCCCCAAAGGGAAAGCCGCCCCTTTAAAAAAAAATTTGTGACAACATTTTCAATTAAAAAACACAACAAAACTTAAAACCACACATAAACATAGAAGTGACATAAAACCCCCAAAAAACCCCAGCTTTGTTTCCCGCTTTAAAAAATAAACACATAGTGCCCCTTTTTAAACCTATTGGGGGGAGTCAAAAACCCTCTACGCCCCAAAACCCGGGGGCAGAGGGATCCCCAGTCCCTGAGTAAAATTGTGGTCGTGCAAACCCCGGTCCCCCCTTAGGCCCCCCCATCATGTGGTTAAGTTTAAAAATGTTGCAATAACATGAGTAAGCCTTAAAACCAAAATTAAAGTGAAATATAGAAATCCCCTTATTTTGGGAGGGGTTGGAGAAAAAATCTTTTTTAGATTTCCCCTTTTTAAACCTTTGGAAAAAAAAAAAAAAGAGAAAAAACACTACACCCACCGTCGCGAAAACCCGTCCCCACAGGCAAAAAGGATACCGATGGGCCCCAAAGGGCCCCCATAAAAAAGAGACTTTACTGGGGGGCAAATGGGGGTCCCCCCTTTTCATGGCCCCGGGGCCTCTTTCCAATCTGGTACCCATTTTTTGGTTCCTCTGGGGCCGCTGTTACTTGGGAAGCCCTGAGCGACCAGTCTCTTTTTGGGAAGGTCCCGAGGGCCCCCAAACCCCTGGAAAATGTAAAACCCCTGAGTCCCCCCCCAGGGAGGGAGACGGTGGTAATTTTTAAGGCAGTGACAAAACCGGAGACCCCCCGGGGAAACTGAAAGGTGATGTTTCCCTCCTCCGTTCCCAAAAAATGCAGGGGAAAAGGGGAAACCCCAAACCCGTAGGTATCTGATTCCCCTGCAAAACAGCCCCGAAGCGGTTTTGTGGCAGTTTTTTCAAGCGCATGGTACGTCTAGAAAAAAGTCCAGAAAAAAAAGAAATCCTAACCCCCAAGATGAAAAGTTAAAGGTGCAAGTCTCGCCCGTTTCATTATTTCCTCTTTAACGGAGAAAAAATGGATACGACATATCACATCTCTCGGTTTAGTACTGTCTATTTGATCGGGGGCGTGTCCGGACATGTGAGGTGCACGGACGTGTTTGCAGAGAGCTCCGTCCAGGGCCTGATAACTTAGCCTCTTCCAGCTTGAAACATGGGCAGCAAGAGAGCGACAAGGGCTGCTAAAGCCTCCAGAGAAGCCATAGGAGAAGAAATTCTTATCTCCAACTACTTCTCTCCGCTATTGGACCTTGTGGAGGACCCGCGATGTTCCCGCGCTCCGGGTGCAGAGGCGCCATCTTGCCCGCCTTCTTCCCAGCGCAAAGGAAAGAAAACATTGCGGGCAGCTCTTGCGCTGAGGCCAGCTGACTCTAAGACGCGGCAGCCGCAATCGGACAGCCATCACTTACCGGCTCTGACCGGCCCTCCAGCAGGGAGAAGCGCTGCACCACAGCCGCCGCGGGAGCTGCGGCAAAGTGCCGCGCCGACACTACAGCCGGCGTGCTTGGAGCGGGAGACGGAGCGGGACCCGACGGGCTCATGGAGTTCCCACAGTGACTGCCCGCAGGACGCAGACACCACGGCACAAGGTGGGTGTATAGCGCAGCATTGCAACTGCACAAAGCCAGCGGAGGCTCCGCAGCTGACAGCCGCCATCACACCACCGCTGAGAGACAGCTCACCACTCCGCGCCTTAAAATGGCGGCGACCACCCCTGCTACACCACTCCTGCCTGCAGCAAGTCCTGTTGCCGCATCCAGGCAAAACTCCTTAATCAACTGGGCTGCTGAGGACCCAGGCCCGAGGCTGAGGCCCTACATCAATCCCCCTCCGCTACAGAGCGCAATACTCCATCACCACTGGAGTTATCACAGAGGGAGACAATTCAGAAACACATGCCAGCCGCAGCGGAAGCTGCAATATTTGCCAAGGACTACGTCCTGACCCCCTCAGGATCCATGGTGACCTCTGGGACAATGCCTCTGATAACTCACTATCACCCACAGCTGCCCCTAATTTCTACTCCCATGGGGGCCCTGACAACAGCTACGGAATCCCCCGCCAATGCTCCGGGGCCACAGGAGCTTGCAGGGAGACCGCACGTCACGGATTCAATGAATACTGTCATCAAAAGCCGCTCTATGCAACAGCCAGCTGAGCAGCTCAGCCCGTCATGGCACTCCAATTCAAGCTCACCCACATGGGGAGGAAGTCCCATTCGCCGTGCCGCCAGACCCTCTGCTCCAGCCGAGACTTCTGCCTATTGCCGGGACAATCCTCAAGTTCTCTCCCAGACAGTAAGCCTCCCCCCGCCGGAGGAGGCGATCCACACTCTTGCGGCCCATCCGGAGCTCCGAGCGCTATTATCACTACGTCTCACCAAATCTGACATGCATCAAATGGCGCTTGACATGCAACATACCTGGAGGCAAGATTTAGCCCCTGTTAAATCTGATATCGTTGTCCTTCAAGAACGGGTCCAAAAGCTAGAAGCTACCCAGACTTCCACAAAGACCGAGATTTCAGCCTTGCAGTCTTCTATCACCGAGCCACATAGACGATCTAGAAAACCGCAATAGAAGAAACAACATAAGAGTGCGGGGCCTCCCAAAAACAGTCAAGATGGCAGAACTGATACCAACTTTAACGAAGGTGTTTAACTTCATCCTGGGCAGGCCAGAAGGAACAGTGATTGCCTTTGATCGGGCCCATAGGGCACTCCGACCCCCAAGTCCAGATCCCATGAAGCCTAGGGACATCATCTGTCGCATTCACCACTTCACTTTGAAGGAAGAAATAATGCGGAAAGCCCGCATCATGCAAAAAAGTGAACTTTGAGGGTACAACACTGCACCTCTTCCCGGACCTCTCCAGAAGAACTCTCCGACTGTGTACAGTGGTCAAACCGCTCCTGACTCTTCTCCAAGCAAGGGGTATCCCCTATAGATGGGGCTTCCCATTCTCGGTTCAGGTCCGTCATAAAGACAAACTTCTTTCCTTCCGATCTTTGGCGGACCTACCAAGTTTCCTCTCAGCTCTGGGCCTCCCTGAGGTCAACCTGCCTGCAGCTATGCTGATGGACCCAACTACTCAGTTGGAACCTACTCAGGACCTGCAACCCCACTTCTCTGTACCCGTGGATCCAAAGTCTCGGCGACCTCGGCGGCGCCCGAGTAGCTTGGAACGCTCTCCACCTAAGCGACATCCTCACCGCTGATCACGGGACTGATGCTCCTTAAGATAGGTTTAAGCTTAATTGCTGGAAGTCTCTTTCTTGTTTCTCCCTCTCTCTGCTTCCTTGCCTGAGGAAAATTGTTGTCCCCCTTGCCTTAATGATTCCATGATGAGACCAGGGCTCCGATCATGCCTGGAATTTGGGTGATCCTTTGTTTTTGTTTTCTTCTCTTTCCCTCTCCTCTTTTCAATCTCTCCTCCCTCTTTCCCTCTCTCCTTCTTTTTCCCCTATGTCCTCGCCCTCCGCTTCCCCGTTTTTTTTTTTCTATCTTTCCCCTCTATCTTTCTTTATCTCTCTAATGTACCAAAGCATGACTTACAGCTGTGTCAACGTTTTTTATAGCCATTATGATAATGGGTGACTATGAAGTATATGGTATATAGCTGTGTTGAATGGCTTTTTTCTCTGCCCACGGTTGTGGTTTTGGTTCTGCCCCTTTGCTGGGGCGTGACCACCACCCCAACCGTCCAGTTGAGATCTACCCGCCCTGGGACGCCTCTGTCCATGATACTGTGTCTTACCTCACGTTCAGGTTCTTGCTACTTTCTGATAGTAATTTTACCTGCCACAAAGGTATAATGGCCTGTCTACGTACTGTTGTGGCCTTTGAAGTTTTACTTCTGATTTTTACAGAATCTCGGCCTGATTTTTATAGGCCTGTTTCGCTAACCGCGCTGTTATGGTTAAAATTTGTTTATTTTGATCTTCTCCGGTCGACCTCCGCCCCGCCCCCGGTCTCTCTTCTCGGGCTCACCTTCTTGGGGACTTGCACATTGCCTCCTAATGGCTAGCCTTCGAGTAACTTCCCTCAATGTGAAGGGATTTAATATACCCGAGAAGCGCTCTCAGATCCTTTATAGTCTACATAAACAGAGATCCCATATTGTCTGTTTACAAGAGACCCACCTGTTAAGTTCTCACGTTCAGAACCTCCATAACAGATACTTCCCTGTCTGGTGCCATAGCAGTAATCCTCTTGCCAAAACGAAAGGGGTTGTCATTCTCTTCCATAAATCCTTGCCGGTCCAGATCCTGGAAGTTCACTCTGATGAAGTTGCAAGAACTCTCTTTGTCAAATGTAATATTAAGGGCCACGTGCTCACGATCGCAAATATTTACGCCCCTAATACCGGACAGCTCTCGTTTTTCTCCAAATTCTTAGATGACCTTACATGCTTCGCTCAAGGCAAAATTATACTATGTGGCGATTTCAACATCACCCTAAACCCCACACAAGACACCTCTACAGGCTGGTCTTCCCTTCCTTTACGCACACATAATAGGATCCGAAAAATGATTCACAATATGCAGCTTGTGGATGTATGGAGACTGCTGCACCCTGAGGAGCGAGACTACACTTTTTTTTCGTTCCCTCACGGCTCTTACAGTCGAATCGACTACATCCTCCCGCACCACTCGCTACTAGCTTCTGTTTGCCGTGCCTCGATCGGAAATATTTTGCATTCCGACCACGCCCCGATTCACTGCGACTTTCGTCTCCCACATAGTAGCAGACCAGTTTTCTCCTGGAAGCTAAATGAATCTCTCCTTTCGGATTCCCTCTGCCTTTCAGAGCTCACCAGCACGACGGAAATGTATTGTTCTACACACGCAGACAACCCTACGCCTCCACTGACCCAATGGGAAGCACTTAAGTGTGTCTTGAGAGGTGTCCTCATTAAACACGGGGCAAGGCTGAAATGAGAGAGGTCTGGCAAACTACAGGCCCTTCTCTCGCACTTGCACCTTCAGGAATCCACACATAAAGCCTCCGGTTCTGAATCCGACTTGAGAGACCTGATGCAAACTCGGCATGAGATACGCCATTTGTTGGATCAGCAACAACAGAGATACCGTCAAATTTGCGCTGGCTCATTCTATGCCTGGAGCAACAAGCCGGGACGGTTCTTGGCTCGGGCGCTCCGTGAGAGAAGGGCCTCCCTATTTATCTCGTCTATTAAGAATGCAAAAGGCCAGTTAGTACACATAACTGAAGAAATACTAAAAGTCTTTAACACCTATTACACGGAACTCTACAATCTTGTTCCCCCCCAGGACCCCTCCAAATTCGGAGACGTATCACAAATCCCTTCGGGCTTATCTCTCACGCACGGCCCTTCCTCGCCTTGACCCTCAGTCTCTCGCCTCTCTGGAGGAACCTTTTACAATCAAGGAACTTGGTAGAGCTGTCTCGGCTCTCCCGGAGGGAAAGAGTCCAGGCCCTGACGGGTACATGTCACATTTTTACAAAGTCCTGAAGGACAGTCTGTCAGCCTCCCTTCTTAAGGCGTTTAACACGGTGTCGTCGGGCTCCCACTTTGATCCGGCTTTCCTAAAAGCATTTATCACGGTGATCCCAAAAGAAGGAAAAGACCCGGCTTTGTGCCAGAGCTACAGGCCTATTTCCCTCATTAATACTGACGCAAAACTTTTTGCCAAGCTGATCGCAATGCGACTCAGCCCTTTGTTAGGCTCTCTCATCCACCTTGATCAGGTCGGATTCGTCCCCTCCAGAGAGGCGAGAGATAATTCTCTGAAGACTTTTTCTCTTATACAACATATTAGGGCCTCTAAAATCCCCTGTGTCCTTTTATCCCTAGATGCTGAAAAGGCCTTCGACTGAGGTAATTGGTCCTTCATGAGGGGGGTACTGGAACGAATCGGATTGGGTCCGGCAATGATGAACAGGATACTTGCGCTCTATAAATCCCCACAAGCACAGATTCGAATAAATGGCTCTCTCTCCACCCCGTTCCAGATAGGCAATGGCACCAGACAGGGATGCCCCCTTTCCCCATTACTCTATGTTTTAGTTATGGAACATCTAATGCAAGCCCTGAGGTTAGATAGCTCCATTCAGGGTGTCCAAATTGCTAACCACCACATAAAATGCTCAGCGTTTGCAGATGACCTGCTTCTATATCTCTCTAATCCCTCAGACTCTCTCCCAGCTGTGTTTCGAACACTGCAAGACTTTGGCTCCCTTAGCAACCACAAGGTAAACATGTCAAAAAGTGTTGTGTTAGGCCAAAATCTACCTGACCACACCTTTAGACGTTGAAAAACGGCCTTCCCATTCACATGGACAACAACTTCTTTCACTTACCTGGGTGTTAGAATCCCTGCGAACCCTGAAAAAACTTTCGAACTTAACTTTGTCCCCCTGCTTTCAGCTATTGGCCAAGACTTGTTAAAATAGGATAAAAGGGACTTTTCCTGGATTGGAGGCATAAACATTGTCAAAATGAATATTCTCCCTCGTCTTTTATATTTATTTCAAACCATCCCCATTCTGCTCCCGAAAAGCTTTTTCACGGCTCTACACAAACTAGTCTCAGAATTTGTATGGGCATGTAAGCATCCCAGGGTGGCCCGCTCTATACTTACGAGACCTAAAGTGGAGGGAGGGCTTGCTCTCCCTGATTTCCTCCTCTATTATCTGGCCTCAGTCATGGTGCGCACGTTGGACGCTTTCCACCAAGCCCATTTGAAACTCTGGGCACAGTTAGAGGCGCTGATGTATGGAGCACCCACGGCAGCTTTACCATGGCTGACGCCTAGACACCTACCAAAAAGGCTCCTAAACAAGGTCCCACTAGTAGCCCGCACTTCGGTTTTGCTCTGCAGAGCTTATCCTTCTAAGGCCGTGTTCACACGGCTTATTTGGGCGCGGATTGGCGGCGTACTCCGCGCCGGATTTGCGCTGCAGTACGGCGCCAATCCATCGGAGTAATTACGGTAATCCACTGTTCTCATAGGGAACAGTGGATTCCGTCGCTCACCCCGCTCGGCGAATCCGCCGGGCGGGGAGAAAGTGACATGCACATTATCCAGGCGCAATACGCGCCGTGGATAATGGAAGTCTATGGGGCCGGCGGGCAGCGCCCCTGCCCCGCCCCTTATTCAAGCCGGAATTGCGAGCGCAATCCGGCTCGCAATTCCGTCTTGAATAAGCCGTGTGAACGGCCCCTAAGATGTCCCTATTTAGTCCAGGTGGTCAACTCACGCCCATTGTGGGTAACCCTGGAGTCCCAGATCATTTAGCGCAGGCTATCACTCGCTTACGAGGCGGGGGGGCATCTAGCACGGTCTTTGGCAGTGTGCTTTCTCCAGACTCACTGAAATCCTATCACGACCTGATAGGTGACACTGAGCCGCCTACTCTTTCGAGATTCAGCTATTACCAATTGCAAAGCTTTTACTCTACTAATAAAGCAGTATTGGATCTCCACAGACCGCACTCGACATTCGAGACGTGGTGCTTGAAGGAGTCCCCGGGGAGGCGCACACTCTCAAGGATATATGGGCTACTGACACCGGCAGACGGGGATAAATTCCCCTTCCAAAAGACTTGGGAGAAGGAATTGGGAAGGGAACTCTCAGCGGAAGAATGGGGAAAGACCTTTTTCCTGGCACACAAGTCCTCCATCTCCACCAGGGCCCAAGAGCTAAACTACAAATTAATCACACGGTGGTATAAAGTCCCAGCTCTCCTGCACTCCATCAATCCGGCAGTGCCCAACATTTGCTGGCGCTGCAAAGCAGACGTGGGAACGCTAACGCACATCTGGTGGAGTTGCCCCACTCTTCAACCCTTTTGGAGGAATGTCCTTGACCTCATTCACGACATAACAGGTCTTAGAATCAGGAACGATCCTGCCTCTTTGTTTCTCTTTGACATCCCCCTACCAATCACTTCCCTCAAAACCCATCTCCTGCGGTTCTTGATTCTGGCAGCAAAACTAGTGATTCCCCGTTTATGGCTGTCCACTTCTAGCCCGTCCGTGTCTTCCTGGCTCAGGGAAATCCACACACTGCAACGTATGGAGGAATTCCATGGTGATTCACTCTCACTAACTACGAAGCACCTGCGGACCTGTGATGAGTGGTTTATCTTCTGTCGGACGGATCGGTATCGTTCCGCTGGCTGGGATGCACCTGTAGATGTTCTTGTCAATTAGGTGCAGTTGATCTGGGAGTGGACTGTGGGACGGACGGGGATTGGCTGGAGATCCTTTTTTCTTTTTTCCTTTCTTTTTTGTTGTTCTCTTTTTTGGTAGTCCAGAAGTTAGGATTACAACTGTTCAATAGCTATGCCGTGTCAGTTTTCGGTTTGACGCTAAGAAGGAGGTCCTACGTGACCCATGTCTGTAAAATATGCAGTCGCAGCCTTGTTCTACTTGTACCTGAATCATTAGCTGATGATGTTTTGATTATGATATGTCACTGTATCTTTGTTGTTCTATCTTTACAGCTAACATTAGTATACGCTCTTCCTCTTTGAAAATTATCTTATACTTTGTAAAATCGATTGCAGCTTAATTTTTATGTTACTAGAATGTCTTCCAATACTGATTGAAACTGGTTATCTTTCAATAAAACTCATTTTTGAATTTGAAAAAAAAAAAAAAAAAGATATTTGATCAACATGTTACAGCCGACTCATGTAGAGGGGATATCACTGATAATGGTCTTACCGACTAAAATGATGAAAAAAAATGATTCACTGTGAAGTATAAGTGAATAAACATGTTAATATACATGTTCACCTGGATTACATGCATCTTGTTGGAATGCTGTTATATAAAATAAAAAAGTTTTTGGCATTTTAAACATTTTTTGTGAGTGCCGTTGAAAATAATTTTTTTGCTGATATAATGAAACTGTTAGGGCTGACAGAAAAGTTGACTTTTAACAGGAAAAATCCCGTTAAGGAGCAATACTACCTTCAAGATGTTTCTTTTGTACATAGTTTGAGGTAACATTCATATATGAACATTGAAGTGCAATAAGAAAGTGTCTGAATACTTCTTATAAGATCCAAAACATGATAGTTACAACACAATCTCCAACCTGGAGCGCTTTCTTCCCCTTCACTTACCTGTAGAGGAGGATGCAGTATTGTAGTTATAGATGGTTTTGAGGTAACAATTGTACCTAGGCCCTGAATGAGCTCAAAACCCTCTGCCACAGAAGAAGGTACCAGTAGTACAAGTAGCACATGGTAGGTTGCATTGGGCCTTTGAAGTTTCATCCTTCCCATTAGATACACTTATGGAAGGAATGTAACAGAATTTTGAGTACCCAACATGTAACATATTAATGTACAAAAAAAATTCTGGCCTACATAATGAAATGGCCTTCTTGAGAGATTTCACTGTACATCCAGTGCACAGTTTATATAGTAGCTCTTCTCTAAGACTGGACCAGAAGCACTGGTCGTGCTTGACCTTGTTGCTGGTTTACTAGCTGTCATCCCTGGGACCACACTTGGTGGGTACTATTCATTGGATACTGGGAACACCTTATTAGACCTGCTGGTTAAGTACTCTGTGTCCCAGACAGTTAACCATCACAATTTGGCCTCTATCAAAGTCACATAGATCTTTAGGTTTGCGTTTTTTTTACTCCTTCCAATGCATTAACTTCAAAGACTGACTGTTCATTTGCTGCCTAGTGTATCCCAATATCATTACGGTTACCTCTGTAATGACAAGGTCACTGTTATTTACTTCACTCTATGATCTTTAACTGTGATAGACCCTTTTTGATTTTGGATGGCTAATAAATGACACAAGCCAGGATGCTACTGCTATTATATGACTTCCAGAATCCTTTATGGTGACAGGAGCCTGGCCCTCAATATCCATAGAGGGCCTGTTCCCTTGGTGTTTGTAAAGCTTCCCATCTTATGCCCTATGTTCTCTTGTTCAGTACTTTCTGCATTGTGGGCAAGAAAATAACATTTGGTAATAATCTTTGACACATATTGTGTCATTTGACCTTCTTTACTATATGCAAATTGTATGATTCAGTGATTTAGTCCTTGAGCACCCATATTGTATTTATAACTCATACTGTATCATAATTTATAACTCATATGTTATTTTAATATATATTTTGTAACAAGTGTTGGTGGATCCTTTGTTCCAACCATGGTTTTTGGTGTAAGGCCTTGCTGATGAGTGGAGTCTTAAGAGTTCCTGGTCTTCACACACAACCCCACAAGGGGGCTTGGACTTTACTGCAAGGGAACTCCCAGGTTGTTTTTTCCCTAAAATAAGGACAATTGACTTCTACCTCATGGGGGTTTGTGACTTCCTCTGGATCTACACTATAGCACAATAGACTAAACTGGATGACATCGGTCTTTTTTTGGCTTTACAAACTATGTAACTATGTAAGAAGAGTTGTCCAAGAGCCATGGACCATCTGTGAAGATCTACAGAAAGATCTGGAATCAACAGATATGATTGTTTCAAAGAAAACAATAAGTAATGCACTCAACCTCCATGGCCTGCATGCACACTCACTATGCAAGACTCTTTGCTGAACTGCTAACCAAAAACATGTTCAAGTGTGTTTAAAGTTTGCTCAACAACATATTAACAAGCCTGTGAAATACTGGGAGAATATAGTCTGTCAATTGAACTCTTTGGATACCATAATACACACCATGTTTGGAGACCAAAAGGCACCACATATCACCCCAAATACACCAGAAAAACAGTGAAGTTTGAAGGTGGGAACATCATGGTGTGGGACTTTTTTCAGCATACGGCACTGGCAAACTTCATATAATTGAAAGAAGGATGGATGGACAAATGTACCGATACATTTTAGATAAAAATCTGCAAGACAATGATCCCAAACACACAGCCAAAGAAATTCGCAATTGGTTTTAGAGAAAGAAAATAAAGCTGCTAGAATGACCCAGCCAATCACCGGACCTGAATCCAATAGAAGATCTATGGATGGAAATAAAGCTCAGAGTTCATAAAAGGAGCCCATGCAACCTTCAGGGTTTGAAGAGTGTTTGTGTGAAAAAATGGGTCAAAATCCCACCTGAGCAATATATGCAACTAGTTTCTCCACATAGGAGACATCTTGAAGCTGCCATCACCAACAAAGGCTTTTGTACCAAGTATTAAGTACATTTCAGTAAGCGTGTTCAATACTTTTCCCGTGTGTCATTTCTCATTATCACATATAACTTAATTTATGGGAATCCATGGTGATTTCTTTGTCTGTGTGGATTGGATGGGTTGTTGCCGACATCTGGTGAGAATTTCATATCAGTAGCACCTTTAGAAATACGTTTACTTAGAAAATTGATGATGTGTTCAATATTTATGTCACCCACAGTATGTGTGTGTGTATATATATATATATATATTTATATACAGCTCTGGAAAAAATTAAGAGATCACTGCACAGTTTTTTAAAAATCAGCATCTCTACATGTCTGACAGCCAGTAAATTCCAGTGTCAGTAGAATTCCAACCAAAGTACACCTCATTCTACTTAATGTGCTTCGGATTAGGTGATCACCTGAACCAAATCTTATTTAATGAAGGAAAGTATAAAAAACACTGCTGTGGTCTTCGCGATCCTCTTGCAATAGGACAAGCTGGTTGGCAAAACAAGTTCTAGGAATAGGCCAAAAGGAATTCGAATGAAAAAATAACTGGAGTTTAAATGAAAAGTCTTGAGTGAGGAAATGAAGGGCTCAATTCTGGCTTTACTAGCAGAGGGATACAATGAGCATCATGTTGCCTCCATCCTTAAAATTTTGAAGGCTGCAGTCCATTACAACAAGGTCAAGCAGCAGACATTGGGGACAACAAAGCTACAGACTGGCAGAGAGCGAAAGCGACTCTCCAATGACCGGGATGACCGTCATCTTATTCGAATGTCACTCAGCAACCACAGGAAGACTTAAAGTTACCTACAAAATGTATGACAAATGGCAGCTGAGGTGAAGTGCACGGCAAGAACAGTTCATAATAGGCTCCTAGAGGCAGGGCTCGAGTCACGTAAAGCTAGAAAAAAGCCTTTCATCAATGAGAAGCAAAGAAGAGCAAGGCTGAAGTTTGCCAAAGACCATAAGGATTGGACCATAGAGGACTGGAGTAAGGTAATCTTCTCTGATGAGTCTAATTTTCAGCTTTGCCCAACATTAGGACGTCTAATGGTTAAACGGAGACCTGGAGAGGCGTACAAGCCACAGTGTCTTGCACCCACTGTGATATTTGGGGGAAGATGTGTGATGTTCTGGGGATGCTTCAGCAAGGCTGGAATTGGGCAGGTTAATCTTTGCGAAGGATGCATGAATCAAGCCGCATACAAGGTTATCCTGGAAAAACACTTGCTTCCTTCTGCTCAGGCAATGTTTCCCAACTCTGAAGACTGGTTTGTCCAGCAGGACACTGCGCCAGGCCACACAGCAAGGTCAATCAATGTGTGGATGAAGGAGCATCACACCAAGAACTGTCATGGCCAGCCCAGTCTTCAGACCTGAACCCCATTGAAAACCTCTAGAATGTAATCACTAGAAAGATGGATAGTCACAAGCCATCAAACAAAGAAGAACTGCTTACCTTATTGTGCCAGAAGTGGCATAAGGTCACCCAAAAGCAGTGTGAAAGACTGGTGGAAAGAATGCCAAGATGCATAAAAGCTGTGATTAAAAATTATGGTTATTCCACCAAATATTGATTTCTGAACTGTTCCTGACTTAAAACATTAGTCTTATTATGAACTTGTTTTCTTTGCATTATTTGAGGTCTGACAGCTGTGCTTCTTTTTTTTTATTATTTTGAAGATTTGTCATTTACTGCAAATAAATCCAAAATGTTTCGCTTTGAATTTCGGAGACATGTTGTCAGTAGTTTATAGTTTATATAATACAATAACAATGTACATTTTTCTCAAAAATATACAATTGAAGAGAAAAATCAGAGAAACTGAAAATTTTACAGTGGTCTCTTAATTTTTTTCCAGAGCTGTATATGTATGACTATGTGATATTTCAGTTTTTCTTGTTTAGTAAATTTGCAGAGATATCAACATTTCTGTTTTTTTCCTTTCAAGATGGGGTGCAGAGTGAACATTTAATCAGCAAAAAAATGAACTTTTTTGATCTTACCAAATGGCTGCAATGAAACAAAGAGTGAAAAATGTAAATGGGTCTGAATATTTTCCGTACCCACTGTATAGTGAAAGAGCCTTGGTGAGAGAGGTAAAGAAGAACCCCAAGATCACTGTGGCTGAGCTCCAGAGATGCAGTAGGGAGATGGGAGAAAGTTTCACAAAGTCAACTATCACTGCAGCGCTCCACCAGTCAGGGCTTTATGGCAGAGTGTGCCGACGGAAGCCTCTCCTCGGTGCAAGACATATGAAAGCCGCATACTCTTTGCGAAAAAACACATGAAGGACTCCCAGACTATGAGAAATAAGATTCTCTGGTCTGATGAGATGAAGATTGAACTTTTTAGTGTTAATACTAAGCGGTATGTGTGGAGAAAACCAGGCCCTGCTCATCACCTGCCTAAAACAATCCCAACAGTGAAACATGGTGGTGGCAGTATCAAGCTATGGGGGTGGTTTTCAGCTGCAGGACGACTGGTTGCAATTGAAGGAAAGATGAATGCGGCCAAGTACAGAGATATCCTGGATGAAAACCTCTTCCAAGTGCTCTGGACCTCAGACTGGGCCGAAGGTTCTTCTTCCAACAAGACAATGACCCTAAGCACGCAGCTAAAATAACAAAGAAGTGGCTTCAGAACAACTCTGTGACCATTCTTGACTGGCCCAGCCAGAGCCCTGACCTAAATCCAATTGAGCATCTCTGGAGAGCCTTGAAAATGGCTGTCAACTAATGTACACCATCCAACCTGAGGGAACTGGAGAGGATCTGTAAGGAAGAATGGCGGAGGATCTCCAAATCCAGGTTTGAAAAACTTGTTGCATCATTTCCAAGAAGACTCATGGCTGTACTAGCTCAAAAGGTTGCTTCAACTCAATACTGAGCAAAGGGTCTGAATACATAAGACCATGTGATATTTCAGTTTTTCTTGTTTAATAAATTTGCAAAAATATCAATATTTCTGTTAGTTTTTCTTTAAGGATGGAGTGCAGAGTGTACAATACTGAGAAAAAAAATTTACTTTTTTTATCTTACCACATGGATGCAATGACACAAAGAGTGAAAATTTGAAATGGGTCTGAATACTTTCCGTACCCACTGTATAGTGATGCTTCTATCCTGTGTCAGTCCCTGCACAGGTTGCCCATTCAGAATACAACATAAACTAATCACTCTCACTCTCCACAGTGCTGCACCTCCTCCCTCATCTCTGTCTACCACCCTACCTATTTTCTACGCTCAGTTGATGATCTTAGATTACACGCCTCAATCATTCGAACCTCCTTTGCCCGTTTCTGTTTCATCAGTTCTCTGGAACATGCTACCCCTAACAATCAGGAAAGCTCTTAACCCTCATGGTTTTAATTGTGCCCTGAGAATACATCTTCTTAGGCAGGCCTACCAACATCCCTAATCGCTAACCTCCCAAACTCTGTCACACACATTTCTGTCAAAAGAGGCATAACATACAGCTTCTGGGCCCGAGTGCAAAATCTATAGTGGGGCTCCCACCTAACCATATATCACTTATAATACTGGTGTTCTCTTATGTTGTAGAAGGCCATTTGGGCCCTCTCAAACTCTAGGGCCTGGTAGCGACCTCTACTTATACACCCCATATAACTACGACCCTGTCTGTCACTACCTGAGCTTTGGCACTCAAAGGCAATTATCTGTATACTGATGTACTGTATGGACGGCAGGTTTTAGGTAAACCACCCCATATTTATGAAACGTGGTTGGTCCATTATATAAACCAAGCACTTCTCACCCTTCATCTTACCCTCATAGACTGTAAGCTCTTGTGAGCAGGGCCCTCACACCTTGTGTCTGAGCTGTAAGTAGCTTTTTACTGTGTAATGTTTGTATTTGGTCTGTACAGGGGCGTAACTAGAGAAGCCAAGCCCCCAAAAAAAAATTTTGGATGGGGCCCCCCCTCCCCCCTCCTTGACCACGACCATGTACCAGGAAATGCTGTTAGATAATGTAGATAATACAAGGGGTGAATACCTCTCCATACATCTCACCATCATACTGCTACCAACACAAATCCCACAATACTAAGACCAACATTACCAATAACCCTACTACATATGGACCTGATTATACCACCAGAACACGACCACAAATTACCACCACATAGTGACTGAATAATACCCCTACATTAATACTGATCAGTACACAAATACCAATACTGTCTAATAATAATAATATATAATAATATAGTGACCATAAAGTGGTATATACCAGAGTACACAGGCTCTGCAGACTGTATGTAACCACCATTCAGTGACCATATAATGTTAGACACCAGTGTACACAGGCTCTGCAGACTGTATATTACCTCCATACAGTGACCATATAGTGGTAGATAGCAGTGTACACAGGCTCTGCAGACTGTATATAACCACCATACAGTGACCATATAGTGGTAGATAGCAGTGTACACAGCCTGTGCAGACATATAAGTGATTACAGTGCAGTTACATCTTTTGACTCACAGGTGACGTTTCTCTGACCAGTCGTTGACTTTCTCTTTTGTTCTGCATCCGGTCCAGTCCGCCATCTTGATGACATCTCCCGACCACTTGTCCCTGCAGATTTAGACACAAATATCTTAGAATCCTGACTTTTCCAGCACCTGCCCCCCTGGCTATATGGGGTCCATTTAGGCAGGCAGGGTTTAGATAGGATATATGGGGCCCCAAATAGGCAAGGTTTAGGTAGCCAATAGAGTGCCCATATAGGCAGGCAGGGTTTAGGTAGCTATAGGGAGCCATACAGGTAGACAGGGGTTAGGTGGGCTGTAGGGACCATATAGGTAGGGTTTAGGTAGCTAAAGGGGCCCCATATAAGTAGACAGGCAGGCTTGTGGGGGTATACAGGCAGGCATGTGGGGGTATACGGCAGGCATGTGGGGGTATACGGCAGGCATATAGGGGTGTACAGGCAGGCATATAGGGGCTGTATAGGCAGGCATATGGGGGCTGTATAGGCAGGCATATGGGGGCGTATAGGCAGGCATATGGGGGCGTATAGGCAGGCATATAGGGGGCTGTATAGGCAGGCATATGGGGGCTGTATAGGCAGGCATATAGGGGGCTGTATAGCAGGCAGGCAGGAATATAGGGGGCTGTATAGGCAGGCAGGCATATAGGGGGCTGTATAGGCAGGTAGGCATATAGGGGGCTGTATAGGCAGGCATATAGGGGGCTGTATAGGCAGGCAGGCAGTCATATAGGGGGCTGTATAGGCAGGCATTCATATAGGGGACTGTATAGGCAGGCATATAGGGGGCTGTATAGGCAGGCAGGCACATAGGGGGCTGTATAGGCAGGCATATAGGGGGCTGTATAGGCAGGCAGGCTTATAGGGGGCTGTATAGGCAGGCAGGCATATAGGGGGCCGTATAGGTAGGCAGGCATATAGGGGGCCATATAGGCAGGCATATGGGGGCTGTATAGGCAGGCATATAGGGGGCTGTATAGCAGGCAGGCATATAGGGGGCGTATAGGCAGGCATATAGGGGGCTGTATAGGCAGGCAGGCATATAGGGGGCTGTATAGGCAGGCAGGCTGGGGGCAGGTAAAATAAGAAATCCCTTACTTACCTCGGTCCACGCTCCCCCGATGCGCTGCGCTGCAGCCTCTGCGCTCAGCACGGGCGGCGCGGTGATGTGATGTCACCGCGCGCGCCCACGTGACCACAGAGCGCCGGCAGGGGAAGTAGCAGGGCGGAGCGAGTGTCGCTCCGTTCTGCTACCTCCGGTTGGGGCTGCCTCTGAACGCTCGGGCCGGAGGGCCCGGGCGTTCAGAGGGAGTATGCGCCGGGCCCCGCAGCTCCCGCCCGCCGCAGTGAACTGTTGAGTTCACTGCCGGCGGGCCCAGGAGCGGCATTACCGGGGTAGCGGACGTGGTAGCAGCTGCCCCGGGGCCCCCCTAAGCGCAGGGGCCTCGTAGCAACTGCTACCCCTGCTACCCCGGTAGTTACGCCCCTGGGTCTGTACTTATACCCTCTAAATTGTAAAGTGCTGCGGAACATGTTGGTGCTATATAAATAAAGATTATTATTATTTTTAGATATATGTAAAAGAAGGCACACATCCAAATCTAAATATACTGCCTATACATCTTGTGTACTTTCGCTTCAGTGTTTTGGAGTCCAGGTCTTTGGTGGCATTTACACCTGTGCATCTACTTACCATGGTATGATGCCATTGTTTGTTTTGGTTTTTAAATGTTTTTATATATTTTTGTTCGCTATTCTTCTTTTGTTAGGATGTATGCCTTCTTTTAATGCCCTTCATTCTTCTTTTTTTCCAATATTATCCATTTGAGGCATAAGGCTGCATTCCATGATATTATTTTGAGTGCCCACTCTCTTTTCAGTCTTTTGTTACTTGCTGAATACCCAAAGTGGCTATGCACAACACACCATACAGATGATTCTGCCTTTTTGTACAATTCAAGCATAGTTTAATCGAAAGTTTTAGGAATACTTTGCACAATCACTAACCATCAAATGTGTTCACAAATGGTCTTTTACAGGGTGGGCCTCCCAAAGAAAGTGGCCAGTATGCACAGTAATGGAACAAAACATCTTTCAGAGGAAATCGACTCCTATTAAATTGAATTTTTTACTGGTAAACAGCATATTAGAAATGAATCAAAAGATTAATATGTAAGGAGATGTTTAGATGATTGTGGCTCGATATCAGAAGTTGTTTTGTATAGCAGTCACTAAACTTTTTCCTCTTGAGAACCAAAAATAATGTCAGGAATCTTAATCCAAAAGTCACATTTAAAGGTCTATTCTCAAAACAGCTTCTATGAAGCAGCTATTAGTTATAGATTCCTGAGCATATATACAATATACATAATCTACGTATGACAGCTGTTAGTGGTGATTTAGCAAACCAAATAAATCTGCTCATTCAGAACTATTTTATCAAAAACATTGCAAAATATTTTCTTTTAATGTTTTATGTTTTCTTTCATTTGGTTTTACATAAAAACATTGTACCACATCTCTGTGTATCTAAGTCAAATAAGCTTTATTGGCAGGAACAAATACACATTAGTTAAAGCAGTGGGAAATAACCAAATGAGGGACAAGGAAAACATTAAGCGTGGAGGCTGTAATAGTCTATAGCATACATGTTTCCGCAGTGTATAGCATGCACGAACATTGCTATATGGACCACTGTGTTTCTTCATTAACCAGCAGGATGTTTTGTTTCCCTTCCTTCTCTATGGAGTTGAAGTCGGGGAACTGTTTTAGAGTCATCTCAAGTGAATGTCCCTCACTGCTGAATAGTTGGAGCATTGCAGCAGGAAGTGGGCCTCATCCTCCATGCCACATAGTAGGAATATTCTGATCTCCCTGGGCATGTACGCCTGTCTGTGCTGCTCTGATTCAATGACCAGAGTGTGGCCATTCTGACTGTATACGGACTCTGCTTGTCTTTTTGCTAAGGATATTGTGCTGGGCAAGAAAGCTGAGGACTCTGTTGCTCAGGATACCATTGAATAGTTTCTCCAGTGGATGCTGACATATATCCCTTGGTTGTATACAGTTGAAACCAGAAGTTTACATATTTTATATAAAAATACACATATGCATGCTTTTCTCACTATCTGACATGAAATCAGAATAAACCTTTCCTGTTTTAGGTCAATTAGGAACCAAAATTATTTATATTTGCCAAATGCAAGAATAATGTGAGATAATATTTTATGGCATTTTTATGACTTTCTCCAAGTCAAAGGTTTAAATACACTAGGATTACTCTGCCTATAAACAATTTGAGACAGCCCACATGATGTTGTCATGTTTTTGGAAGATTCTGATTGGTTTATTGGCAACATCTGAGTTAATTAGGCCTCGTTCACACAACGGATTTGGCCGCGGTTATGGCCGCGGGTTCCGATGCGTTTTTCGCGGCCATAACCGCGGCCAAATCGCGTCTAGATTATTAACATGGTTTTCTATGGGAAATCGCGTTAATATTCACACGCCGCGGGTTTGGCCGCGGCTCCGGGGCCGCAGCCAGACCCGCGCGTGTGAAGAACTCTCCTGTCAATTCTTGACAGGGAGTTCTCTGCGCAGCGGGCGCGCGGTGGTGCGCGGCCGGGACGCGGCTCGCGCCGCGGCTTGCCCCCTGCTATTAATTTGCATGGGGGCAAACCACGCCCCTCCCACCCCGAGACCACGCCCACCGCCCGCCCCGCAAACCTGCGTCAGGAGACGCGAGTTTGCGGTGAGGCCCGACGAGGATATGGCCGCGGGAACCGCGGCGAGAGCCGCGGCGAAACCCACGGCCAAATCTGTCTTGTGAACGAGGCCTTAGAGACACACCCGTGGATGTAGTTTAAAACACACCAGAAACACACTGCTTCTGTGTGTGATATCATGGGAAAGTCTAAAGTAATCAGCTAAGATATCGGAAAGAGAATTGTGGACTTGCACAAGTTTGGGTCATCCTTGTATGCAACTTCCATATGTCTGAAGGTGCCTCATTCATTTGTACAAACAATTATACGCAAGTACAAAAGATGGGAATGTTTGATCTTAAGGACCATAGTTACGTCTGGAGGCAAAAGGGAGAAGCTTGGAAGCCTAAGAACACCATCCCAACTGTGAAATACGAGGGTGACAGCATTATGTTGTGGAGTTGTTTTGCTGAAGAAGGGACTTGTGCACTCCACAAAATAGATGGCATCATGAATAAAGAAGATTATGCGGCAATACTGAAGCAACATCTCAAGACATCAGCCAGGAAGTTAAAGCTTGGGTGGAAATGGGTCTTCAAATGGACAATGACCCAAAGTATACTGCCAAACTGGTTACAAAATGGCTTAAGAATAACCAAGTCAATGTTTTGGAGTGACCACCACAAAGTCCTGATCTTTTTTCTATTGAAAATGTATGTGCAAAGCTCAAAAGACAGGTGAGAGCAAAGCGACCTACAAACATGGCTCAGTTACACCAGTTCTGTCTGGAGGAATGGGCCAAAATTACCAACTATTGTGAGAAGCTTGTGGAAGGATCCAAAATGTTTGACCCAAGTCATACGGTTTAAGGGCAATGCTACCAAATAGTAATGAAATGTATGGAAACTTTTGACTTTGCATTTCTTAGAATCTTTCTGTACTTATTTCCACTCATTATCAAAGCTAATGTAGTTTCATCTTTTCAAGGCAGACCTTTCTGCCATTATGTAACATACATCACAAATCACTACGCAAATAATATTGCTTTGATTGACCCAATTGGTCTGTGCAAGTGACTGTCGGAATAATATTAAAATCATCAATCAGAATCTGAATCAACTACAGTTTTTTTTTCAAAATGAAACAACTCAAAATGCACAGTTCCAAATTATTATGAACAGCAGAGTTAAAAAAAACATGTTTTAGGCTATAAAGAACTGAAAATGGTAATTTGTGGAATGTGTAGCATTAAGAGGTCATGTTCTTTAAACCAAAGTTTTCTTGTTTTTATGGAGCTAAGTATTTACTTTTTATGGAGTGAGCTGTAGTTTTTCATTGGCACCACTTTGATCACATAGCACTGTTTGATAACATTTAATTCCATATTTTTCTGGGAGGCCGGATGACCAAAAAAAAACTATTCTGGTGTATTTTTTTTTCACGGTGTTCACCATGAAGATAAACAACATTATATTGTATTCATTTGGACACTTAGAGATGCGGCGATACCAATTATGTAACTTTTTTTCAGAATTTTTTAGAAGTAGGAATATGGGGGGGTGATTTTTTTTTTAATTGTTTTTATTAAAAAAAAATACTGTAATTTTTAGTCCCACTAGGGTGTTTGAATATGCAGTCCCTTATACTAAATACTGCACTACTTATGTGCGACAGTATATGCTCAACTGAGTGATCTGCCTATGGTAGGATTTAAGAGTGTGTCCAATGGTAGCTGCATTGGGGTGTGGCTCTTGAAAACATTATGGATGTGACGAAACCATGCCATGTGTTCCCACCCTGATAGAAACACAGTAATGGCAAACCTGAGGCCCTTTATTAGGTTCCTGGATGCTATGGCAATCAAAAAGCACCCCACAATTGTGTAACTGGTGGGGTGATCAGGAAGCAGAAAAGGACGCTGCACCCATTTCTTATGGCTTAGATGCTGTGGTCGCAGCATCTAAGTGGTAAAACGTCAATTGTTTGAGTTATCTCCGATTCCGACCACTAGTGGCAGGGTCCTGCTGTAATAACAGCCAGCTGACTTGGTGGGTATATAAGGTGTGTGAGAGGCTGTCTTCCCACATATCCCTCATTTATGTCATGAGAAAAAGGGGCAAGTTATCAGAGTTGCAAAAAAGTGATGATCATTGACTTTCAGGCCAAGGGTGTGCAGTTTGGGAACTCTTTAGTGTTGCTGTGGAAAAAGTGTATTGTGAGTGGACAAATGGTACCATTGCGAATAAGTGATGTGAAAACTGCGGAGCACTATGTGCCAATGATGTGAGAGATAAAAGCCAGCTATGAAGGTGCAAGAGGCCGGATCAACACAATACAGTGGAGCAACTTACTACTAAAATGACCCAGGGGCTACCAGACGTGTGTCTAAAACAACAGTTCAGCAAACCCTATTGCATGGGACTCTAAAGCAGAAGGATGGTCACTGAACTTCTGCTAATGAAGTTGTGTCGGCATAAAAGGCTTCAATTTTCACAGTAATATAGGAATTGGAACTTCACTGATTGGCAAAGGGTCATCTTCTCTGATTAGTCACATTTTCTGCTTCATTGAACGGACTAGCATTGACGAGTTGGGCGAGAAACATCCTGAAACCATGTGGGCCTACTCAACCATGTGGAAGGCACCCTCAACCAATTTAGGAATGATTTCATCCGTACAGATCATGTACACCCATACATGCCTGATTGTCTTCCGTGGGGCGGATGGGATCTTCCAGCAAGACAATGCAACATGTCCCACGGATAGAAATGTCTGACATTGATTGAGAGAGCATGATCAAGACTTTCAAGTACTACCATGGCTCCATCATTTCCCAGATTTGAACCCAATTGAGCATCTGTTAGACCACCTCAATCAGTTGTGTTCACTCTATGAATCCTCCCCCACTCATCCTCCAGCAGCTGTGGGAGGCAGTCAGCATGGCTCCAGATACCTGTGACATCTACCAGAACCTTACCGAGTTACTCCCAGCCAGTCTGTTGTCCGTGCTGCACACAGTGGTTACTTTGGATATTACCTGGTGTTCATAACAATGTGATTCAACAACAATGTTCTCATCCATATTTACGCATACCAGTGATAGTACCCTTAGTGCTGTATATAGTGTATAAAAGTGTACTCAGCTACATTGCCCTATAATACCAGCGATGCTGTCATTAACCATAGCCGTAGTGGTTTCTAAATTAATATGTCTTTAGCTATATTGTACTCAGTTATAAAACCCCATAGTACCATGCGGTCTGCATTCAAAAGAAGCACTTGAAACAGTTGAGCTCCATCTAATGAATTTATGTAGGGCATCAATGGTCATGGAGCTCCACTTTCTGAATATATATAGTTTTTATAGTGTTTGTTATTACTTCAAGGGGTTGTCTCACTACATTGATTCTTCTTACCTCAGTCCTATTTCTCGGTTTCACTTTGAATTCAGGGGCGTGTTTACTGGCTTCCACTAAGCTGCAGTAGAAGCCAGGTCTGTAGCTATAGTGACCAGTGCTGGCAGCCTATCAGGAGAGATCAAACAGGTCTGTAGCTATAGCGACCTGAGGAGCGGATGCAGCCCATACAAGAGAGGATATCTAGGAATAGGTAAGACACTGTTAATGGACATATATTGCAAAGTGACTTGTTTTTGCAAGATATTTAACTTAGAAAGCAATACTTGTAGTGAGACAACCCCTTTAAAGGGAGTCTGCAAGAGCCATTTTCTTCATTAAGCTGCCTAATGCGGTGAGTAGAGGTTTAAGCAAAATTAATATTCAAACCTTTATTAATGTGAACTGCAGTGCTTATAAAGAGTAAATCCATAGTTTTCTGAAATGCTAACGAGCTACAACTGCCCATTGTGGGGCAGGAGGGGGTCAGCCTGCTTCAAGTGCCTACTACCTTCTTAGCTTATGCCAGTCCTGCATTGCCCCCTTGCTTGGATTGACCAGTCTAGTAAGAGTGATTTCAGACACTACAAGTGATGTCAATGAGGCAAGGAAAAAGAAGAAAGATGGATGGCACTTGTGGTTTATTAGATCTACTCTAAAATGTACACTTGGAATAAATTGTGCTGCTACAATCAGCATTGTTGTGAGTAATTAGTCCTAATGGTATACAAAGTCCCTGTGCTCCATACTACAAAGCTATGGCCACTCTATGTACCACTGTATTATTAAAGTTATACCAAGCAGCAATTAAATATATTATGGCATCCTATGAAGCATGCCCTGATTTTTGTTTCTTTCAAATTCATAAGTACATAGTAACCTAGTTACATAGTTTGTAAGGCTGAAAGACAGACGTCCATCCAGTTCAGCTTATTGTGCTATAGTGTTGATCCAGAGGAGGGCAAAAAAAAGGAAAAAATAAGTAATAAATTCTATATAAAATTAAAGGCCTATAAAAGTATAGCTGATGTCATGTTATTCTTCCAAACAAAGTTGTCACCATAATTTCAGTCTGTTTTTTTTTCTGGAAACAGCACCATTCTCATCTAGAGGTTGTGTCTGCTATTGCAGCTAATTCCAATTCAAGTGATAGGGGCTAAAGTGCAATATCAGACAAGAGTGCTATTGTGTCTGAAAATAACACAGACTTTATTTTTCTAACTCTGGACAACCCCTTTGTGACATATGACATGCATGTACACGGTCATGTTGGACAGGGTGCTGAGCCTGCTCAATCGATGGCAAGTGTCGGATGTTAATCACACCCACTGCCAGCAGCTGGGATAAGACATAACTTCAATCCTGGTCGTAAACCCTGTAGAAGCAGGGTGTGATAGGACAATATGCTGCAATATATAAGTATTGCTGTGTGTTGTGCAAGTAATCAAGCAATTTCATATTCAAATCCTTCAGGCAGACTAAAATAAAAGTTACAAAAGGAAAATAAAGGTTTTTTAAATATGAAACAACTATTTAAAATTTAAAAGAAAAAACTTTTCCCATTTATCATATAAAGCAATAACGAAATAAACATGATTGGTATCATCTTCTCCATATATGTTTGAAGCTTTAAAATGTCATGTAATTTACCCTGCACTGTGAATGCTATAAAAAAAGAAAAAAATCTGAAAATTCCTTTAATCCAGCATCCAAAAATCCAACATTGTAATGATGAACTTGTTTCTAGCCCAAAACTACAATATAATGTAAAGTTTCACAAGAGTAGAAGCAGAAGATTAAGCAGAAATAAGCACTATATAATGATCTTATGTTTGAAGAGGCAGTTTTCGGCTTTGATACAGATGCGGGCTAGCGTCATATCAATTGGGGTAATCCACATTACTCCCACCCAAAGTAAATTCGAGCAGGATCCATCACAAGAAATGGACATCTCCATTCTTTTTTTTTCTGCACCACAGATTTGAAATTCTTGGTATGGAAAATCCACTGTGTAATTCACAGTTCAAATAACAGCATGGACTGCCCACTCAAATGAATGGAAGTCAGTTTGCACAAATGATATTAATGTTGAATCTGATGCAGAATCTGTGTCAAATTCCATGTTAAATTCCATTGTTTGTGTGTATAGCAGCATATTAAGTTTACAGCAGCATTTTCTGGGTTAAAGGGGTTGTCTCATCTCAAAGTTTCATAGTATGCATGAATGATATAATGCTGCTTTGCTCTGTCACTTCCTGGTCAAGCTGTCTGTAATTAGCATATGAGCTCCGTGTATTCAGACTTCTCTGTTTATTAGTCTAGATTAAATAAATTATCTTCTCTGAGGTCCAGAGAAGCTTCTGAGCTAATCTAAACAGTAGAGTAATTAGTCTTTTGTCTGAAAGATCAGATAACACACAAGCTCTCACCCTGCTGGCCCTCAACCTGTGTGATGACCTCACTCCCTGCTATCAGATAGCACAAACAGCAGGGGATAACTAGAGAAAGCACAGAAAGTGATAAAATCATTTGTAGCTCCTTAACAAAAAAAGCTGAACAAAGCAATATATTTGGAAAACGTCTTCATTTAGTGGTCCCTACATTTTGAAAGCTGTTCTTTGTAGTGAGACAACCTCTTTAAGGGGGTACTCCCATCTCACTCCCAACATATACCAATCTGGGACCGTAACCCATTTCCAGAACAAGGTGCCGCAAAACTCACCTTCCTGTTTTGTGTTACAGTCACTGTGAATGGAGAGCTATCCCTGCATGTGCAGTTCCATTTATTTTTATGGGAAGTTTAAATGCATCTGAATACAACTGTGTTTCAAATTCCCATAGGAGTTAGTGGTAAGATCCACATATGCACAGTCACTTCTCTCTTTGCATTAGCCACAGTACCAAGCAGGACGTAGGTTTGGGGTACCTCTAGAGTAAGGTATGGGTCTCAGAGGTGGGACCGTCACCTGTCAGCCATTTATGGTATATCCTGTGTGAGATGGCAATAGCCCTTTAAAGTCATTGGACTGCGTTGCTGAATTTTATTTTGACTCCTTACAAATTAGTTTTACATTTTTAAGATTGTCCAAAAATCCAGAATAGTTGATAATCTGGCAGCAGATGCCAAATGCTTGGTTACTGGAAGTTTTCTGTACATCTACCTAGCATTCAGTAAGGATGTGTTACATACAATAAAACCAGTAATAATAAGAAATAAATAAAGATCTCAGCTGGAGCTACAGGATTTCCTGAATTATTCACATCTTTCTTTGTACTGAAAACATTTGTGCAATAATGAAAATTACGACTCTGTACACACAAGTCCCTGTACATATTGTTCTTGCTGTTCTGTTCTGTCATGTGGCACAAACTGAATGTGTCACACAGGGAATGGACTCAAGTAGATCACCTAGTGTCCCTGCCGTGAATCATACCCATCATGACATCTTCAAGCACCGTAATACTGTGCGCTGTGTTTTAGATGTTCTTGTTCTGTGTGCAGAAGCAGCCATGCTAGCTCTTGCATATTGCTGAAGACATCACTGGAGGGACTAACTTACCCTAACCCCCACCACAATTCTTCCATGATTGAAAAATAACACTCTTGCTTTGTCACCGTTGTTTCTCTTATCTGTTTATTTTGTTTGGTCATTAGACTTTTAAGGCCATGGCAATGGACAAAAACCGGTCGTTTTATCCGACCGGTATTTGTCCTGTTTTTGTGCCGTGCACACGCCCGCTGGGGGGACGGCTTTTTTCCGCAATGAGTGGAGAAAAGCCCTACCCCTTCCTATTCACATGTTCATATTCGAAAACCAGACAGAAGAATGAACATGCACAATGTTTTTCGGGCGGCCGGCGGTTTAAAAAACCCTCGGGCGGAAAACACTTGCAGTGGGGACTGCTGCAGGGGTTTTCCATAGAAGCCCGGTGTGTTCGTTTGCGGACGATTTTTCAGACGGTCTGCAAAACCGCAAACCGTCTGAAAAACCGTCCACAAACCCTTGCCGTGGGGACATGCCCTTAAGGTATATTCACACAGTGTATTTTGGCACCTATCTTGACGTGAAATATGCACAAAAATACATGCTGAAATACTCCCGAAACAATGTTCTCATAGACAATTATTCAATTGGCACATATTTGACTCTGTATTTTTGTGTGCACCTGAAAAGAATTGACATGTTGTATCCCAGCATCAAATAATTAAGTATAGGAGGCAGATATCTGCCTTGGGACATTGAACATTGTAATCGTGTTGAAATTACGCATCTGTGTCATTTCAACAGCGCAATGAATATGTTTTGTGATGCGTACCTGTGTCCACCGCAATATGCGGTGTGAACTCCCCCTTATAATGGTGTGGAGTGTGTCATGAAGGAATATGATTTAAGTAAGGAATTGCTTAATGATTTAAAAAAACGGCAATGTTTTATTCTTCTGGAATTTTGGAGTGGGCAAATGATATTTTTAATATATACATAAATAGTCAAACATGGAGCGAAAGGCATGGACCGCACATCCTCAAAATATACGTTGATCGAATGCTTCTCAGGAAAAATTATAACAATGAACATTAGGTTCTTAGTATACTTTTTGATCAAACGATATAGGCCCACTTGCCACTTCACAGTGACCTCTTTAAAGTGGGTCCCTACACTAATGGATATAGCACTGCATGGTGGCCATCGCCGCAGCAATAACCACACCAGCAAGGGGCACAACCCAGTGGTCCGCAGCAGCACTGCTGCCAGGCCTAGCCCCCCTGCTCTGGGCTGCACCACCCCACAAGCATAGCATCACCACAATAAATAAATAGATCTGCTGTTTCCTATGTCCTTTTCCTTCTGCTGGTGCACATATGGTACGCTTATCCTTTTTTTTTTGTTTTAACACTCTTGTTTTAGTTAAAACACTTTAATAACTAAACACTTATTCATAAGTAATGTTTTAAATAACATTTCAATAACTTGTAACATCATATTTTAATAAGTACAGCAACCAATTATACCTCAATGACTCCTTTTTGGGAGAAAGAGTCCCTGGAAGCTTGCAGCACCAACATCCCATCTCAGGAGTAGTTAGTGCACTGTAACCATTTTAACTGTCTCACTACATCGATTCATCTTACCTCAGTCCTGTTTTCTTGGATTCATTTTTGAATTCAGGAGCAGGTATACGGTCTTCTACTGGCCGGTAGTGACGAGCTGCTGAGCACTCAGGGTCTGTAGCTATAGTGGCCAGCGCTGGCAGCCTATCGGGAGAGATTGAACAGGTCTGTAGCTATAGCAACCAGTGCTGGCAGCCTATCAGGAAAGAGCAAACAGGTCTGTAGCTATAGCGACCCGAGGAGCTGATGCTGCCCATACAAGAGGGGATATCTCAGAATAGGTAGGATACTGTTAATGGACATATATTGCACAGTGACTTGTTTTTGCAAGATTTTTAACATAAAAAGAAAACCTTGTAGTGAGACAACCCCTTTAATGCTGCAGCAATTTCTGTTTATGTCTTGTTAATTTTTTCCTTCCTGCTTTACAAGAGCCATTACTTCTTTATTTTTCTGTCCATACAGACTTATGTGGACTTGTTTTTTGTGGGACACGATGTAATTTTTAATGGTACTATGAACCTTATCATATAATGTACTGGGAAACAAAATAAATCTTTGTGAGTGGAATGTGAAAAAAACACCAGTGTGGCAACTTTGTGGGAGTTTCATTTTTATAGATTTCATTGTGTGGTATAAATAACATGCTATCTGTATTCTGCAGGTCGGTACGATTCCGGTGACACCAGTTTATAGAGTTTTCGTTACGTATTTTTAAAAATAAAAATGCTTTTTATTTTTTAAATTCGCGCTACAAAGCTATTTTCTGCCACTAGTTACTTTTTGTTTTTTATCTCTGGACCTGGGTTTGAGTTTTTGCTAGCCAAAGTACAGTTTTTAGTGTTACCATATTTGATCAGGTTTTGGTCCAATTTTTTTAAGAATGCTAACTGACCAAAAAAAGCAATTTTGTCATTTGGGATTTACTTTTAATACAAATAGACTTTTACAGGCGTGACGATACTAATCGTGTAACTTTTTTTTCTTTATCATTATGTTTTTAGATTGGCAAATTTCATTTTTAAACTTTTTTTTATTTTTACTTGTAGTCGTACTAGGGTACTTGACCAGTAGAGGACATGTTCACTTGTATACGGTTTTGCAATAATAAGATAATATTGCAGGACAGAGCACTAATGAGCCCATTCCCTCCCACCTTCTCCAGTCCATTTCCCCAGCTGTCCTCTCTCACCTACTGCAACTCAACCTATTTCGTCCTAAACCGCCTGTCGCCATCGAGGCCTTAAACAGCTGCTTATATCTCCTCTACTAATATTTTACGTTCACTCCTGGACCCCCCCTCATGTGTTTGGTAATTATCCCGCTTTGAATACTGAATTGTTTTATGATTTATCTGCTATTAAAAAGTGCTCCCTTTACTAAAAAAGTTCTCTCTGGACCCGTCCTGCGCTGCCAACTACCGACCAGTCTCTAACCTGCCCTTCATATCTCAACTCCTGGAACGCTTGGTCTATTCTCGCCTAATCCGCTATCTCTCTGCTAACTCTCTTTTCGATCCTTTACAATCAGGTTTCCGCATCCTGCACTCCACAGAAACTGCTCTAGCTAAAGTCTCTAATGATCTCCTCACGGCTAAATCTCAGGGCAACTGCACGTTGTTGTTTCTTCTGGATCTCTCTGCAGCGTTTGACACTGTGGATCACCACCTTCTCCTCAGCATGCTCAGTGCCATTGGCATCCAGGACACCTCTCTCTCTTGGTTTTCATCCTACCTCTCTGACCGCTCCTTCAGTGTCTCATTTTCTGGTTCTACCTCCTATCCTCTTCCTCTTGGGGTTCCTCAGGGATCGGTACTAGGTCCTCTCCTCTTTTCACTCTACAAAGCCCCCATTGGTCAATTCATCAGCAGATTTGGCTTCCAGTACCATCTCTACGCTGATGACACTCAACTATACACCTCATCCCGTGACATTACTCCTGCTCTCCTACAAAACACCAGTGACTGTCTGTCCGCTGTCTCCGACATCATGTCCTCCCTCTATCTTGAACTAAACCTCACTAAAACTGAACTTCCAGTCATCCCGCCTTTACTAACCACCCCACTCTACTATTTATGTTTCGGTGTGTGGTACTACCATAACTCCTAGGCAGCAAGCCCACTGTCTTGGGGTTATACTAGATTCCGATCTGTCCTTCACCCCATATATTCAATCCCTTGCTCGTTCCTGTCACCTGCACCTCAAGAACATCTCCAGAATCTGTCCCTTTCTCACTGTGGAAACAACCCAGACTCTTATTGTTGCTCTTATTCTTTCTCGTTTTGAATACTGTAACTCCCTACTTGTTGGTCTTCCTCTCTGTAAACTCTCCCTTCTCCAGTCTGTCCTGAATGCAGCAGCCAGGCTTGTCTTTCTTTCCAGCCGCTATACTGATGCCTCTATCCTGTATCAGTCATTGCACTGGTTGCCCATTCAGTACAGAATACAACAGAAACTCATCACTCTCACCCATAAGGCTCTCCAAAGTGCTGCACCTTCCTATATCTTCTCCCTCATCTCTTTCTACCATCCTACCCGGTATCTCCGCTCTGCTGATAATTTTAGACTACATGCCTCAGTCATTCGAACCTCCCATGCCCGTCTCCAAGATTTTTCACGTGCGGCACCAGTTCTCTGGAACAAGCTACCCCGTACGATCAGGCACACTCATAACCCCCAAAGCTTTAAGAGTGCCCTGAGAATGCATCTTCTTAGGCAGGCCTCTCAAGATCCTTAAAGAGAACCTGTCACATAGTTTATGTCCCCCTTGCTGAGGGCAGCACAAGCTAGTGTCAGACCTGCTGTTTCCAGCGCTGTGTCCCTTATTCTGTAAGATGCTGTAGTTTTAGAGCATTTACCCCTCAAATCTTATTCATGAGCAAGTGTTAGCTCTGCCCACCAAAGGCTAGCCCCACCCATCTGGTAGTTATTCACATGTTTCTACCTATTCAAAGTAATAGGTTTATCAGTTGAGGTGGGCGGGGCTAGCCGCCAATTGGCCAGGTCTGAAAAAAACTGAGTCTTTGAAGGACTCTTCGAATGACTCTTCTGGCTGAAAACTGCAGATTTGAGCATTAAATACACGAAAACTACAGCATCTTACAGAATAAGGGACACAGCCCTGGAAACAGCATGTCTGACACTAGCTTGTTCTGCCCTCAGCAAGGGGGGCATAATCTATGACAGGTTCTCTTTAATTGGTAACCACCCACTTTCTGTCACACACACATCTGTCACTCCCTGCACTTGGGCTCTCGCAGGCACTTATCTGTATATAGATGTACTGTCAGGGTGGCAGGTTCATCCACTTTTTTTTTTTTTTTTTTATGTAAACTACCCCTTATTTATACAACATGGCTGGACCATTGTATAAACTGAGCACTTCTCACCCTTTGTCTCACCCATACACCCTAAAATATTGTAAGCTCTTGCGAGCAAGGCCCTCACACCTTGTGTCTGATCTGTAAGTAGCTTTTTCTGTATTAGGTTTGTTTTTTGTTTGTACTTATACCCCGTAAACTGTAAAGTGCTGCGGAATATGTTGGCGCTATATAAATAAAGATTATTATATAGCACTTCGATTACATTATACCTATAGCAGGGTGTAATAGAAGCAGTAACATGACAGCCAAGGAGGCCTTCATGAGGCCTCCGGCTGTCATGACTATATAGCTTGACAGCCTGCAATCTTGTCGCAGGGGAAGAGAGGGGCAATCAGGCAACAGAACTGTGTGCAGCACCATTCCTTGATCCTTTAGATACTGAAGGTGTGTTTGCTATGACATCTGAGGAACTAAAAGGCCCAGATAGGAGTTACCTCCATTCTCGACGGCTAGCAGTAGGTCCTAACTGTAATTAACAGCCATTACCTGCCGTGTATGGAGCATGTTTAGAAAGTGTACCAGCTCCATACTCCCATACTGACCATATGATATAACTGTACATAATGCATCGGTAATGGGTTAACCTTTGGCCACAGTCACCTGACCCAAGGGCACTTGAAAAAAAACATAGTTCCCTAATTTATACTTATTCCTGGGGCTCCAAACTACCATCAGAATGCCCAAAATTGGCTGCTTCCCAAACAGCCCAATTTTATAAATTAACCCTTTAACTATGTCTTATATCTTGCCTTCAAAGACCTTTTTCCACTCCAATTAAAAATACAACCACTGCTCTCAAAAAAGCCTTAAAAAAAAAAAAAGACACCCAGAAAGAAAGTGAGTAGGTGGCAAAAAATTCTCCTTCTGGCTCCAACTGATGTAATGTCTCCCTCCTCCCTCCCATTACAAATTAAAGTCCTAACCCTTTTTAAAAAAAACTTTTTCTGGAACATCTGGAAATTCCACTTCATATGAACTACAGCGCAGATTCCCATTAGAAATAATCGGACACATATTCCAGACAAAATACACATAAGATTGTGGCACTGAATACACATGGATCCTGTACCACAATCTTTGTGGAATTCTGCTGTGGGAACAAAGTCTTAGCGTGAATTATCATTTTCTTTTCATTTAGTTTTTGACCATACATTATAAAATATAAATGCTAAAATTCACATGACCGTGCATACCTGCCACCTTAAAGAAAGAAGGAAAGAAAGAAAGAAAGAAGAAAAGAAAGAATGAATGAAAGAAAGAAAGAAGGAAAGAGAGAAAGAAATAAAAAAAGAAAGAAAGAAGAAAAGAAAGAAAGAATGAATGAAAGAAAGAAGGAAAGAGAAAAGAAATAAAAAAGAAAGAAAGAGAAAGGAAAGAAAGAAAAGAAAGAAAGAAAGAAAGAAAGAAAGAGAGAGAAGGAAAGAAGGAAAGAAAGAAAGAAACGGTTTTATGCAAACTGACAAAATCACAAGCAAACCACAATGTATAAATGTACTCATTTAGGTAATGCACACTATACATTGGTACAGAAGTAGATAACATATAATAGTTTCTGCCACTGATGACTGTACAAAATAAATATGGCAGTGTAATTACTTTGCAGGTATTCCTACCACACTGGAGGAAGACATGTGTTTGTCATCTCACTACGCCCTCACGTTCCACTCAGGTGAACAGCAGCGTGACCACAGATTAATCCAAAAGTAACAAAAAAATCCAGCAACCTGCCTGGACCCATAAAACTTGCAGTTTCATTTCCAAATGGCAATGAATAAAACCATCACTCTCGTGGAGGAAGTTGTCACAGAGTTTCCATGGCAACTCGTCATGCAGCAGCTCCTGCTTTAGGGAACAAAAGGCTCAGATTGACAGTAATACAATCCTGTTTATTATCATGACCTGGATTTAAGATAAGCTTTAGGAGAAATCCACATGGGACAAAGTTGCTGCGGATTTTATCTGTAGATTTGCACAGGTAAAATATGCAGCTAATTACAGTACCAGGGAAGCGGGTGAAAGTTTATAAATGTCATCCAGTTGCTACAGATTATTTCCACACATAGATATAAGCTGAGGATCTGATGTGGATTTTCACTACTTTAAGAGTGAATGCACACAGGATGATTTACTGGGGAAATTTTCTGCATCAAATCTGCAGGTAAAGCCACGCGTATAAATCTACAAAAGATTGTGCGGATTTTGGTGCAGATTTTCTCCCATTTAATTCAAAAGGGCAAAATTCACTGTAAAACATCATGTAGACCAGCTTACCTGTCATACGTAAATCACTGGTAAAGTGGGTGGGGACAAAGATCCCCCACAGGATTGTAAGGACACTCGGAATCCAAAACCAAAGTGTGATCCAGCTCCCAAAGTAAAACTCCAAAATTATTAGTTCATATGAAGTTCATATTAGTTCTCCTACATTCATGACCTTATCTCATGTAACTTATCCTTCCTCGATCTGATGGAAACCTGGCTTGCACCCTTTGACACAGCTTTCCCTGCTGCACTCTCTTTTGGTGGCCTCCAATGTACCTATGTTCCCCGCCTCGGTAACAAGTATGCCGGAGGTGTTTGTCTTCTCCTGTCACATGCCTGTTCCTTTGTTCCCATTCTACCTTTCCTCACCCTCCCCTCCTTTGAGGTGCACTCTATCTAATACACCTCCAACCTCCAAGTGACCATCGTCTACTGACTGCCAGGCCTTGCCACCGCCTTCCTCAACCATTTTGCTTCCCTGCTTGTCCACTTCTTTTCCACTGATATCCCCAATATCATCATGGGGGATTTCAATATCCTTGCAGAAACTTTCCACTCAGCTGCCAGCAAACTGATTTCCCTCTCTTCTTCCTTCAGCCTCTCGCAGTGGATCTCTGGAGTCACTCACAAAGAGGGACACACACTGGACCTCGTCTTCACCCACATCTGACTCTTATCTAACATCTTAAACTCTCGTCTCCGTGTCTGACCACAATATACCTACCTTCTCCACCCTCTACCCTTCACCTGCCCCTCCTATCCTGAACCTAGTGCACCCCAGCAGGAACATTCAAGGTCTTAACCCCCCACACCTTTGACTTCTTTGCACCTTCTCTACTATATCCTATTGAGGGACTCGATCAGCCACTGCTTTTTACAACAACCAATCCCCCCACCTCAATTGGTTGCCCCTCTCATGCACAACAAACCTGAAAAATCAACAGAAAACTGTGGCACCCCGATGACAAAAAACCGAGGAAAGCCCCCAAAATTGCTGGAAAAAAAAACCCACTCCACCGTACCTTGCCACATAGAAACAACCACTCCTCAAATTCATGTCTGCTATCCTTTCTGCCAAACAGGATCCTTTACCACTCTCATCTCTCCTATCTCACAACCCGGGACAATTAATCAACAGCTTCAACTCTCTCCTCCCTCCCCTGGTCCGCCCTGCTTCATCTTTTTTCTCTCTTCAAAAATTTTGACAATCACTTTTTAAAACCCCTTAACGCCCTTTGGGGCTTGAAAAACGTCCGGGCCCCGCAAGGGGCTTTCGGGGGGATCGCGCCCGACCCCCTCGCGCAGCTGCCGGGGTTTTAGGGGCAAATCGCCGCAAACCCCGCAGCAACAGCGCGGGGGGTGGCTCCGCCCGCTGGCGCTGTTTTACCCATCAAACCACGGCAAAGAGGCGCGGCGTTGAATAAACGCCAATTTCCCGCGCCCCGATCGGTCGGTCATCGGCACTGCGCCGACCCGACGACCGGGCATGGTGGTGGGGAGCCTTGTGAAGGCCCCCCAGTCCTTACCCTGGCCGGTTTCCCCCACTTCCTCCGCGACGGGAAGTGGGGAAAACCGCCATTTTGTAAACCCTAATGCTTGCCTAGAAATGCATTAGGTTTTTTAACAATCGGCCCCTTTGGTCAATACCATAGGGGCCTCAATGTTACAGTAAAAAAAAAAAAAAAATAAAGTTTTAAAGTAAAAAAAAAAAGGGGTATTAAAAGTTCAAATCACCTCCCTTTCCCCATTTTACAAAAAAAATCATTTAAATAATAAAAAATTACACATATTTGGATCGCCCCCGTCCGAAAAAGTCCGATCTATAAAAATATAACATCTTTATCCCTACACTGAACACCGAAAGAAAAAAAAAATTCCCAAAACCCAAAATTGCGTTTTTTTGTCATTTTACTCAACCCAAAAAAAGAATAAAAATTTTCAAAAAATCGCAGCATTCCCAAAATGCTAGCAATAAAAATACACTTCAGCCCCCCAAAAAAAAACCCCCCCACTGATTCCGAGGTGTTAGTACAAAAAGTTATGGTCTCACAAAAATGCGCCGTGGCGAAAAATTTTAAAAATAGAAAATGTTTGGGAATTTTTTTTACGGGACCAAAACATAACGGAAACCCTACACATTGGTATTGCCGATGCTAACAACCTGTGAATACAGTAACACATTATATTTACCCAAAAAATTTAACGCCGTAAAAGCAAAACCCCCCGCAAACCCGGGAAAAAAACATTTTTTTTCACAATTTGCCCCCCCTTGGAATTTATTTTCGGTTTCCCAGTGTATTCTTTAGTATAGTAAATAACACCATTAGAAAGTACACTTTTCCCCCCCAAAAAAAAAGCCCCCATGTGTCCCTTTAGGGGGCAAAATAAAAAAGTTATGGCTTTCAGAAGGAAGGAGGGAAAAAAAAGAACGTGTCACCAAAAAAAAAAAACGCCCGGGCCTTAAGGGGGTTTAAAAAAGTCAACCTCATCAAAGAAAGCTTCACTCCACAGTCCCCACCGCCCATCTTTATACCTGCACAATGCTCTTCTCCCTTAACTTGGTTCTTTACTGATACTCATAACAAGCTTTACACTCCAAATCCAACCTCACTACCTGTAATCTTGACCCACTGCGATCCAACCTCAGCCCAGACCTTAATACTGTTATTATCCCAGCCCTCACCCCATTTTTTCAACCATCGCTAACCTCTGGCATCTTCCCCCTTCCCCCCCTTTAAACACCTATCCCCAAAAAACTACCTCTTGACCCCTCCTCTCTGTCCAGCTATTGTCTCATGTCATTTATTTCATTTGCCACAAAACTCCTTGAATAGCATGGCTCTCTTGACCTCTCCTCCCATCTCACATCTACCTGTCTCATTGACCTGCTGCAAACTGGTTTTCGATCTCACCACTCTACCGAAACTGCCGAAACCAAAGTGATTAATGACCTAGTAACTGCCTCATGCCACTGCTCTGTGCTTCTACTGTTAGGGCATGTCCCAACGGCACCGGTTTGCGGTCGGTTTTTCAGACGGTTTGCGGTTTTGCAGACTGTAATTGACATGTCACTATCTCCCCGGGCGTACAATACGATCGCCCAGGGAGAGGAGGCGTAATCCATAGTTCTCTATGAGAACTGTGGATTACCGTAATTTTGGCACGCATCTCGCTCATATTAGAGCGCAAATACGACGCAAAATGCACGCCGAAATTATGTCATGTGAACATAGCCCTAAGCAGCATTTTTCCGTTTAACAAGTAATCATGGAATGGGTTTTTCCTTCTCATGTGCATAACCTGGCATTTATCCTTTTATGTGGCACAGTATCAAATGCTTTTGAAAAATTCAGATATAAAGCATCTAGGACGACATGTATGTAAACGGTTTAGGTCTAAGACTTTCTTTGTTGCCCATAGCAACCAATCTAAGCTCCCCTTTCATTTTTAGAGCGCTATATAAAATGAAAGAGGAGCACTGATTGTTTGCTATGGGCAACAAAGAAAGTCTTACACCTTAACAGTTTTCATACATGAGGCCCATAGTACCTCAACCCTATTAAGTCTAGAACTCACCTCCTCATGATGAGATTAGTTTGACAAGACCGATCCTTTATGAACTCATGCTGGAACAGTGTTATACATTTATTTTCAGTGAGATACTCCAGGATAGCAATTCTGAGAAAACCTTCAAACATTTTACTACAACGGAGGTTAAACTTACCGGCCTATAGTTCCCAGAATCACTTTTCAACCCCTTTTTCAATACTTACACCGCATTTTCTATGCGCCAATCCTCTGGGACATACCCCGTTATTATTCAGTCCATAAATATTAAATGTCTATCAGGACCTGGTGATCTGTCTATTTTAATCTTCTTTTTTTTTTAATCACTTTTTTGCAGCCCATAAATTGACACAGTTGTATGATATATAGTAAGATTGCACTCATTGTTAGCAATACTTTTGTATCCTTAAATTGCAGGAATTATATACTGTACAACAGAAAATTCTTCCATAGGCCCAAAGATTATTAAAATCTGCTTCTTTGATAATCGCCGGTATGTCCAGGCTCAGTTTTTATAGTGTTTTTTCATGATGGAAGTGATTGTTCTTGTGAAATTGATTCCTGCAATATCTCTATATATATTTAGAGGTAGCATAGACAGTCATTTTAATAATACTGTGGTCTTACAATAGCCTCAGGATACAATATTTTCACCATACAATGGTCTTTCCTGTGACGTTGGATATTAAAATCAGACTGATCTGCGTCTCATGGGATTGATGGAAGAGCCAACCAATTATCATGAGCATTTTATTTGTAAAACATCTGTATTAGTGACTTACTTGCCGTGTTTGGTTGACGAATATCACCTTTCTACAGTATAATACGGTTCTGTATGTCCTGTACTACTACTCTTCCATGTATTAGTGAAGTACATGCAGTGATTGGCGGTCTAATAGCACCTTTCTACAGTATAATGTGGTACTACCTGTCCTGTACTGCTCTTACATGTATTAGTGAGGTGCATGCAGTGATTAGCAGTCTAATAGCACCTTTCTACAGTACAGTGCAGTACTACATGTCCTGAACTGCTCTTACATGTATTAGTGAGGTGCATGCAGTGATTGGCAGTCTAATAGCACCTTTCTGCAGTATAATGATATACTACATGTCCTGTACTTCTCTTACATGTATTAGTGAAGTACATTCAGTGATTGGCAGTCTAATAGCACCTTTCTTCAGTATAATGTGGTACTACATGTCCTTTACTTCTCTTACATCTATTAGTGAGGTGCATGCAGTGATTGGCAGTCTAATAGCACCTTTCTGCAGTATAATGCGATACTACATGTCCTGTACTACTTACATGTATTAGTGATGTACATGCAGTGATTGGCGGTCTAATAGCACCTTTCTTCAGTATAATGTGGTACTCCATGTCCTTTACTGCTCTTACATGTATTAGTGAGGTGCATGCAGTGATTAGCAGTCTAATAACACATTTCTACAGTATAATGTGGTACTACATGTCCTGTACTGCTCTTGCATGTATTAGTGAAGTACATATAGTGATTGATGGTCTAATGGCACCTCTCTACAGTACAGTGCAGTACTACATGTCCTGTACTACTCTCTACATATGCCAGGATGAGCGGCTCCTTTGGGCACCAAGTGGGGGCCCCATTTTCTTTTTTTCTGGTATATTCTGTATAAAGTACGTGAGCCTAAGAAGCTCCTGTCTTCAACATAGAACATGATTTCCAGCCTCCAGCAGCTCTTTCTAACTTCTATATAAGGACTTACTTTATATGTATTGGTTATCTGCTTCATTTTCTTTAATCTTCTTTTTGTATTATGCTGGTGGTGACAGTTTGGGGCTCCATTATTCCATAAAGTTATGGTCTCCGTATACAATGGTCACACCAGAACCAATTAATATTTTATGTTGAGGGAACACTGTATAGTCTTGCGACATCAGATTGTTCTCCCTGTGACTTAACGAGTATACATGCAATTGGTTCTTCCTGGCAGTGCTCTCCGTCCTGGACAGCTCATTCGGGATTCTTGTGCATTCCAGTAGATGGGAAAACAGCAGCTCCTCATCAGTGGCATGCATTACAATCCTCCTATCACAAGCTCCATGACAGCCTGACTGCAGGATGCAGAGAAGAGGGCTCCTGAGATAAAAAGGGTGAAAATGATGTGTAAATGGGACAACGCCTTGTTGCTTTCCAGCAAGAGGAGGAGAAAGCAGCAGCAGCAGTAGTGGCAGTGCTGGGAGGGCTCAGGGGAAGGCAGCTCTAGAGCTGTGCATGAAGAGGATCTGCAGGCTCCAGCGAGGGATTCTCCTCTGTCATCACTATCCTGGGATCTATTCTATGCTCTGACCAGAGAGATCAGCTGTGCACAATAGGAGATGTATATCACTGCAGTACTGGAGAGCCGCAGGCACCACTGATGAGCTGGTAAAGACAGATGTTGCTACCTTGTGTCGCATGTATCTAGTGCTGGTGCTGTGATCTGATGCGTTGTGTTCAGAATGGAGGAGTATGAGTGTGCAAGGCAATGCTTGTAAGACACACTCTGTGCAGGCTTCTGTCATGTCAATGCATTGCAGACGTAGGGACGTGCTGGGGAGAACTGTTGCTTGCTGAGCAGAGGGAAGCATTTGTCCATGCCAGCCTGGTCCAAAGGTATCACCATCTCAGGGAATCCTTCCTCATTTAATTCAGTCTTTTTTCTGATTGTGCAACTGGTGGGAGGAAGGCGCTACTGCTGTCTGATGAGACACCTGTCTGGGTAATAGGCCATAATGATCCTGAGCTGAGCAGGGTTGGCACATGATTTGGGTTGGCATGCAAGAGTATAGCAGAAAGATTTGTGTTAGAAGTTACTACTGTGATCTTTAATCTATTGGCACAGATCCCATATGCATTCTAGGAAGTCCTGTAAGCTCCTTGGTTATCATCAGGTTGTTATCAAGTGGCATTGTTAGGTTGGCATCATTTCTTAGTGTTAGTACCGTTTCTGATGTAGAAAATTGAAATGATAACCTCTTTATAGTTTTGTTGTCATTTGGTTTACCTGTGTGCTCTACATGATAGACTGATATCCGGAACGATTGAATCCGAGTAGCATCACCAAGTACATGGTAGGTCTGGCATTCTGCGAAATAGATAAATGACCCTGGCACAGGTATGGGCTGCGCTCCCAGCATACACGTATCACAGAGCGGGGTGATTTACTGCAGGGACTCAGATGAGTCCAACTCCCCGCACCAGACCACCACCATTTCCCAGGGAACAGCCGCCACCTTACATGGGCTCTTCATCAAAACTGACGCTGCTGATACCATCCCTTCTGTACTCGCCTACCAGAGCCGATACCCACCAGCAGCCCGCAACAGCTCCCGCAAGGAGCGTAAGGAGCCCGGGCCACACAGCTGCATTGAGGCCGAGACACAGACAAGCCACACCAGTGTGAAGGTGAGTGTCACCCTGTGTATGTAGTGTTAATGGGCTGTGGGTAATAAACTGATGGAGACACAAAGTGGCGTTATTGACCCTATCAACCAAGCACTGGGCGACATGTCAGAAAAGAGGTGCCACCACGCCAGCTTTAAGACACATTGATTGAGTGTATAGTGCACGTTTAGTGCATGTATAGTGTATGAATGAACCTGTCAAAAATCTGGCGTGTGGTATAGAATGCATAGCATATCTTAGGTGCATAGCTAGTATATTTTAGGCGCATAACTTAGGCACATTCAAATGTGTTGTGCCTGGTGCAAACTGCTCCTAGTTTTTGTATATGCCTGTTCATACATATATAGAATAGGGCTACAACAGTTTTTTTGGCGAAAAAATACATAAAAACAATTGAAAAGCCAAATTATGTAATGTTGCCCACTGTGTCTAAATATGGCCATACACATTAGATCAGTAGTTGAACAACCTCTAAATAAATGAATGATTGTCTGGTGCATAACTATTTTGCAGATGCAGTTGTATACATTTAGGGTTTCTCACATCTTATTTTCAGTGTATATTGCGCCTGAATGTATGAAAGTGGTGAATGGGCGCTTATAAATGGCACCTAAAGTTTGTGTTTGGCGCGCCGCGGTACTTTTGTGCATTACTAATGGGCCAAATAAGTGTATAAATGAATGCCAGAATTAAAACAGTTAATTGATTACAGGATTTATGGTTGATGCTGTACTGGTTTCATTCATTTATATTATTTAATTTAAAATTAATTTTACGTTAATCTTAAATACATTTTATAGGAGATAATTTTATATTTTTGGATTTTAAATAATTTTATATTTATTTTACAGAATTTAAAAATTAAAATTTATTGGGAAATTAATTTTTTTATAGTTTGAAAAATTATCCAAAAAAACAAATTTTTTAAATTAAATTTTTGTGGCAAAAGTTGGGGAAAAAAAGGGCCCATTTTTGCCCTACATAGCAAATCTAGTTAAAATTTGACTAAATTGGGGGTTTAAACAGACCACATTTTTTTAAATTGGGGGAGGGGTTTTTCAGCCCTTTGGTTTTCGCCTCGTATTGCTGTCCCAAAATCTTTGATATTTTACAAAAAGTCGGGGGGCCACGCAAAGGCGGCAAACATGTTTTTCGGGACCATACAAACGGCAAAAAGGGAGACTACTGACTTTTTTGGGGGCATTTAAACCGCCAGAACATTAAAACTGACCTTCCCTTTAGTCACCTTATCCTTTAAATCCCCTTACAGTTGTCCAGGGCTGGTCCCCCAACATGGGTCAATGGGCCCCAGGCCAAAAAAAACATTTTAAAAAATAAATTTTGAGAACATTCTTTCCAAAAAGATTGTGCATGGTCAGAAAAATTTTTTATTTATATGCCCCGATCTGACTTTAAGGGTTCCCAAAATCCGATCTGTAATATGTAGCCCGACATTTCACGGGTATTCCCAAAGGAAAAAGTAGAAAAAAGCCCGCCTTTCCAGACACCTCTGGTGGCAAAATTAACCCCCTATTGGGAAAAAGGAATTTTTTGGGGAAAATGAAGTCAAATAATTTTGAATTTTTAGTTTTGAAAGTGGCAGAAAAAGTGCAATTTTGTTGTGGTTTTTATTTTTTTTGGAATTTTTTGCACAGATTTTACAGGAAATTTTTTTTACAGTGACCACAAGGGGTTTAACCCCAAAGGGCCCCCATGTTTTGGGAAAATGTTTTGGTCTAAAAATAAAATCTTTTTCCCTTAGTAAATTGTGGGCAAAAAAAATGAGATTTAAAACCTTTAAAAAGGGGTTTATACATGTGGCCCCAAAATCCACTACAAAGTAAAAAAAAACATAGTAAATACGGGAAGGGTTTACAGCTAAATTTGTTACAAAATTTCCCAGCCACCCCCCCATTTCGAAATGGGTCTTAAAGGGGGAGGTTTTTTTTTTTTGAGTCCTGGGGGGGGCCTTTCTCCAGGGGGGTAAAATTTATAGAATTTCATTTAAAATGAACATCATCAATTTAAAGCAAAATTTTTTTACTAAATTTAAAAAGAGGGTACAAAATTTTTTTCCTTTGTAGGTTTTTTTTCTGACTGTAAATTTTTTTATTCTGTTTTTGTAAATGATTTTTGAGGGCCCGTCAAACTTGCCCGAGCTTCTTTAAAAAGATTTAGAGAGATGCTTTAAAGGCTTGATGGACATAAGAAATGTGAACAGGAGCGGACCCTTTAATTTTAAAAGGACAGTTTTTAGTTTATTGGGTCTGTTGGGCCTGGAAAAAAGTCCGTGTGCAGGGGGAGGGGGAAGGTTTAAACTGTGACCTTTCCCATTGTATTTGGGGTTTTTTAAAACACATTGGTTTTTCCCCCTTTTAGTGTAATCCCCTTTCCCGGCTTTAAAATGAGGAGGGGCTTTTGAAATTTTTAAATTTTTTGAATAGAAAAAATTTTCACTATTATAAAGGGCCAAATGGCCAAATTGGGAAAAATGGCCCGGATTTCAGGATTTTTTTATAGTTTATTGAAAAATTAAAAAAAAAAAAAAATCCCAAATTTTTGTTCATTGAAAAATTTTTTGACATTTTTTTCCATTTAAAAGGGCTCACCCAGTAAAAAATTTTGCTTTTGATTGTTCCCCTTTTCAATTTTGTTTTTTAAACAAAAAAACTATGGTTGCTTTGAGGTATAAAATTGTTGTCCCGCTTGAAGGGCTGTAACGATCCAATTCTAACAAAATTTTTTGTCTTAAAATCCCTTTTAAATATTTAAAACCCACTTTGGCTAATGTATTTTGGGCCAATTTAAAGGGGGCCCGGGACCCATTTAATTAAGGGGATCACAGCTATAACCCGCCTTTAAAATTTTTTTTACATTTCATGGTTGTTATCAATGTCCCTTTTCCCTTTGGGCCCAAAAAAAGATTGTTAGGGTACACCTTAACAAACATCTTTTTAGGGGGCCGTTTTACGGACCAAATGGACCCAAAAAAACCCCGGCCCGGGTATTTTTTCCGTTTTGCGGCCCCCCCCCCACAGCCCCCTGGGGGAAACGGCTTTTTTCCGCGGATGAGCAGAGAACAGCCCCCCCCCCTCCCATTTAGAAATTTTACATCTTGCCGGGAAACCGGGCGGGAAAATTGTGCTTTTTCATTGTTTTTGTCCCCCCGGGTTTTCCCCCCAGCGAACAAAACCCGCCCGGGGGGAAAACCCCTGTTTGGGGGGGGTGGGTGCAAAAGGGTTTTTTCCCTAGAGCACAATAACGCTCTTTTTTTTTTGGGCCCGGTTTTACAGGCGGGGGTTTAAAAAAAACCGGGAAAACCCGGGTGAAAAAGGGCCCAAAACCCCTGCCCTTTTGGACCCTGCCCCCTTTCTCTATATTGTCCCAGAAAAAAAACAAAGCAAAACCGTGCAAATTTCCCCAAAAAATTTTTAACAGTAAGGCCCATTATAACCTGTGGGGGGAAAAATTAAAATTTTAAATAATTAAAAGACAGTGAAACTTAGACTAAAGGGCTTAAAATGGCCCCGATTTAAACAAGTATTTGTATAACTGGCCCAAGTTTAGATGCCGCTAAGTTTTTTCACCTATATTAAATTTTGGCGTAGCTTGTGCAATCAATTGCGGCAAAATAGTGTGCAAAGTGTTGCGCATTAAGCTATGCCCACTATCCACAAAGCCATTACCCACTTTTATGAAGGCACACCCCTTTTGTCAGATGAGGCGTAAAATTGTCTATAAACCCATTAAAAAACGTAATGAAATGTGGTGCCTCAAAAAGTTCATTTGCCTTTTAACATAAATTACACCAGAATTCTGGCGCCCCCCATTTTTTTTTACACCGGGGTTTTGGGCAGTATTTTTTTTTAAAAAACCCCCCTGAGGAATGGATCCCAAAAAAACGGGGAGGTTTCAAGCCCTTTTTTATTATACCCCTTTTTCTCTTTTGGAGCCCTTTTTAGTTTTGGGGTTAAATAATTTCTGCAAAAAACGCAAAACAAAAAAATTAAAAAAAAAGCCCTAGCCTTTTGGTGATTTTCCAAAAAATTTTTTCAAATTTTTTGGCAAATAACCTTTTGTGCCTCTTACAAGATGAGTTTTATAGTTGCTAAAAATTGGAATGTTCTTTGTATTCAAGACAAATTTTAAAATCCTTTTAAAGAACCCCAATTTTACTTTTCAAAAATTTGCCCCCCCAAAAAACTAATCCCTTAAAATAAAAATTAAAACCCACAACAGAGAAAACCCGGGGAAAATTCTTTAAAATTTTCCATCAAAAAATTTGAAGAGTCTTGTAATTATTTGAAGAGTTGTAATGCATGGACAATCAGAGGGATAGCGCCACAGTTCATTTTCTGGAAAAAAAAATAAAATTTCCCTAGTAATGATATCCCAAGTGGTCTCATAACAACACCTACAGTGCCTCATCATGACACCGACTATGCCTCTAAGGACACCCACAATGTCTCTGACAGCAATAGTACCCTCAAAAAACCCGCCACATTACCCCATAAAGTTAGCCATGATGTCACCCTAATGGCAGCTACTATGCCCCTATATGGTTATCAGACATAAGCAAGGAATGAATATTAATTCATAGGAGCAGTGTAGGACAGACATGTTACTTTTCCATACTACTGCTCAACTATGACTTAAGTTTGCCATTTAGTTAATAATAAGCCATTATTATATCAGTGATTCTGCCTGTGCTACTCAAACAATGGGATACAATTTGCTGAAATCCTTCCTTGTATTTGGCAAGTAGTGAACAATGGTGTGCTGAGGATCTTTGACTCAATGGCCATGGACTTTGCAGATAACAAGGTTCTACAAAACTGAGAATAGGCTACAGAAAACTTTAAAATTGATAGAATGCATGTACAGAACTACATTCAATATATGTCAGGAATTTATTGGGGAAATTTACATGCATTAGGGTGCATTTACCAGATTTGATTGGGACTGGATATGAATAGGATTTGCGGACACACATGTGCCTGTCACCAAAACATCTCCGTTTGGATAAATAAAACTGATTTTCCAATCTGCCGTGTGAGAAAATTCAGTTTTCAGTTTTCTCTGGCTAGTTTTTCAAGGGTGATAACAATAATATCAGCCTTTACTCTGCCCATAGCAGAGCAATGGGACATGAGTATATTTATTTCCCATAGACACATTATGAATCTATGAGGAAAGCCTCTATATGCCACCATATAAAATCTGAGGCATACAGAGGTACAGTAGCACACATAGATTTGTATGTATTACCGATCTATACAACATGGATCCATAAGGGCATGTCCCCACGGCAAGGGTTTTCGGCCGGTTTTTCAGCCGGTTTGCGGTTTTTCAGACCGCCTGAAAAACCGGCCGAAAATGAGCACAATTGTGCTCTATGCAAAACCTGTGCAGCAGCCCCCAACTGCACGGGTTTTGCCGTCTGAAGGTTTTTGCCGCCAGCAGTCCGGCGGCAAAAACATTGTAGAAGCACATTCTTCCGTCCGGTTTCCCCGACGGAAGATGTGCTTCTCAATTTGGGAAAGGGGGGGGGGCTGTTTCTGCTCATGCGGAGAAAAGCCGTCCCCCCCGCGGCTGTGGGGACGGGCGCAAAACAGGACAAATACCGGCCGGCAAACCGGCCGGTATTTGTCCTGTGCAGTGTGAACGCGCCCTAATACTGCCATGTGCATAAGCTTTTATACTGAGTTTTGCTCCATAATAATGTATATGTCTTCCTGAAATGGCTGTCCTTTATGATTCTCACCTTTTAGATGTTCACCATCCCTTAGCCTCTGTTCGTAGCAGTTACTACCCTGTTTCCCCGAAAATAAGACACTCCCTGCTTATGCTAATGTTTGTGATGAAATCACTACAGTATATTAATACATGTTGATGTTTTTTTCAACAATAAATGTGAATTATTGTTCATAGGAAAAAAAAAAAACATCCCCTAAAAATAAGTTTTAGCTCGTCTTTAGGAGCAAAAATTAATATAAGACACTGTCTTATTTTCAGGGGAAACAGGGCATGTATATCAGAGGTTACATTAGACAATATTCCCAGTGTATACCACCATCTGAAGCTTTTGAAAAGTCATATGTTGCCCCAAAAAAGCCAGCAAAATAAACAAATAGGCACAGTATGGTGATCACGTTTGTGCTGTATAGGCCGAAAATTTGCTACAAACATTACGGTATTAACCCCTTAACGACCCTGGACGTATGAGTACGTCCCAGGGCCGCTAAGGGGCTTTGCAGGGGGATCGCTCCGTGACCCCCCCCCCCCCCGCACAGACGCCGGGTGTTAGCGGCTGATCGCCGCTAACACCGGCAGTAAACAGCGCCGGCGGGTGGGCTCGCCCGCTGGTGCAGTTTAACCCGTCAGACACCGCAGCAAAGATGGCCGCGCCGTCTGACTGAATGATGATCGGTGCCGCGCACCGATCGTTACGGTCATCGGCATCAGCACAGCTATGCTGCGCCGATCCGACGACCGGACACGGCGGTGGGGAGCCCTGTGAAGGCTCCCGTCACTTACATTTCCCGGTTTGCCCCACTTCCGGCCGTAGACAGGAAGTGGGGAAACCGCCATCTTTGTACACCCTAATGCATTGCATAGGCAATGCATTAGGGTGTATTAACAATCGCGCCACCTAGTGGTCAAGTACCACAGGGGGACTAAATGTTAAAGTAAAAAAAAATAAAATAAATAAAGTTTTAAAGTACAAAAAAAAGTATTAAAAGTTCAAATCACCCCCCTTTCCCTATTTTACAAATAAAATCATTAAAATAATAAAAAAAGTTACACATATTTGGTATCCGAAAAAGTCCGATCTATAAAAATATAACATCATTTATCCCGTACGCTGAAACACCGTAGAAGAAAAAAATTCCAAACGCCAAAATTGCGTTTTTTGGTCATTTTACGTCACTCAAAAAATGGAATAATAATGATTTAAAAAGTCGCATGCATTCCAAACTGCTGGCGATAAAAAGTACACTTCAGCCCGCAAAAAATGCCCCCTCACTGACGTCCATAGGTGTTAGCACAAAAAAGCTATTGGTCGCACAAAATGGCGCCGTGGCACAAATTTCAAAAATAGAAAATGTTTGGAATTTTTTTACGGTACCAAATCATAACGGAAACCCTACATGTTTGGTATTGCCGGATGCGTAACAACCTGTAGAATACAGATAACATATTTACCGAAGATTGAACGCCGTAAAAGCAAAACACCCGGAAACATGGCGAAAATAAGTTTTTTTTCACAATTTGTCCCATTTGGAATTTTTTTGCGGTTTCCCAGTATATTCTATAGTATAGTGAATAACACCATTAGAAAGTACATCTTGTCCCGCAAAATAAAAGCCCTCATGTGTCTATGTAGGTGGAAAAATAAAAAAAGATATGGCTTTCAGAAGGCGAGGAGGGAAAAACGAAAGTGTCACCCAAAAAAAACGCCGGGTCCTTAAGGGGTTAACCTTGTCATAGACCAAGAAGCCTCATAGGCTTCTAAACAGATTATTAAAAGTCTGAAAATCTGTCAACCCAATGTTTAGAGAGGTACTTGATTATCAAATATTTTGAACCCTTTGATTCCTATAGATACTAATATATTTTCAGAGGCTGGTCTTGAATATCATGATAAAGTTAGGGTCTTCAAGAACTGCTAAAACCTGCCAAGTGCTAGACTATCGGGTAGATTCCTGTTTATCTTGCATGGGACTATTATTGCGACATGTGGGATTATTTGGATTACCAGACCATAAATTGTTGGTGTAGACTTGTTCTATAAGAAGAAACCATATCATTAAGGAGTTAAAACAAAGCCTGGGTGTATGTCGAGTATTTGCAGGTAATTAGCATCTATCAGCCGCTCTTTGTAGTGAAATAATTGTAGCCCTAGAGAGCAGTGCGGTCCCTGAGGTTATGTGTAGTGCCGGGAGATCACTTTTCATGTTTGTGTTTCAGACATACTGCATGTAATGAGGGATATAAGATGCATTAGGACTATTTTGAGTACTGTCTTGGTTTTAATTAGCCCAGACCTCAATAAACTGAATTGAATGGGGCCAGTTTAATCTTATCACAGTTAACGAAATTCTATACGTGTCTATTACTGCGTAGGCAGATTATGGAGGGTATTGTTTTGTATTTTATGTTGTTATAATTAATTTAATTAATGTCTAGATAAGATAAAATAAATATTATTGCTCAAAAACAATGCAAAAAAATGCTTTAGTATTGTAATATGTTTTGTAATGAACTCTTTAGATTTTAAGTAACATCTGGCTATTTAAAAAACTAACAAAATATTACAAAGGTCAAAATGCTGTGTATGTTACCAACCTTATGTATAACAACCAGATCAGACAACAAAACATACTTTTCCCATATGGTTTTGTAATGGAGCTCTATGGTAGATATATATAATGAGAAATACCCCACCTACGAGGCTCAACAGAGAATGCTAAAACCTGTGGTCTTTTAGCACCGTGTGTGGTAGGAAAAGCTATTGATTTTAGGTTATGTTTTGCATGTGAGATAAAGGGCAATTTAAAATCAATAGACTTTCCAATTCATTGCTGCAGCAGATATTCTGGGTTAAATAGGTTACCTAGCAATATAAAATTGTTCATCTTTAAATTTAAAATAACCGAATTAGTTGAACTATTTGGGCAATGCTGTAGCTATCATCATGCAGAGTTTATTATTCCACATTCACATACATGGGACAGTCATGAAATTACCTTTTCACCATTACTGAAAGTATGAACCATGCTTAGTCCCATGTAAAAAATAATGAGGTTCCAGTGGCCCCTACATTCTGCTTTTTTGGTGGAGGAACCAGGAGTCCGTTCCCAATCGGTTGCCTGTGTTCAGGATAGGCTATTAAAACTGGATAATCCTTTAAAGAGGCTTTCCTTTTCTTCAGCAGTAGGGGCACAGTACTGCTCCAACAAAAGTTCTAGAACACATCAATTCTTCCACGACATTTATAAAGCATAACTTTTATGATTTTTTACCTGAACACAATAGTCTTTTACATCAAGGACAGCCGCTTTCGCACTAAAGAAAGCAAATTATAATTAGAATCAGATGCAAATTTTTCCTACATGTGTCGCAACCTTTTGAAGATTACTTTTAAAGCCTCTGATTCCATATAACCAGTGTTTGAATAGACTGCTTTGGGTAAAATCTTAGGGAAGGATTTAACAGGGTTTGAAAGTACCTTTATATATCCAGTATAAGATTCTCAAAAATAAGCGAGGCACCTACTTTTGTCACAGAAAGCTGGGAAACCTTATTGACTCGAGTATAAGCTATGGCAGAAAAATGCAGCTGCCCCTGGTAAATTTCAAAAATAAAAATGGTTTACCAATAAAATATTACAATAGGCGGTTTAATGTCCCCCTAGGCGGTATATGTCCCCCCATAGGCAGGTATAGTAAGGTGTGAGGAAATTCATTTCATATGACAGTCATCTTCCTTCAACTTCATAACTAGTCAGATCGGGAAAAGGGCCCAGTCCGGGTTAACCTCAATTAATTAACACCAGCTCAGACCATTGAAAAATGGCCTTCCATAGGAAGGCCACACAGCAGGAATGTCAACACTTCAAAAGGATCCTCATTTCCATAAATTGGCACCTAAGGACACATGTGCACTCTCAACCCCGCTTCAAAGACTTGACCAAAGGTTTCCTTTGCCGCAGCGGCCTCGATATTTCATAAAGATTTTTTAGAACGATCCGTTCTTAAACTGGTCTATGGGGTTTCATATTTAAAATATGGAAAACTCCCCGCACACATAGCCATCACCCCCACGTTCGCACGATGCAGGGGACGGAGAAATTCAGAACTGGACTTAGGGAGCCCTAGGATAGGGGTGTCTGGTATCAGGGATTTAGTTGGGGTCCAGCCAGTTCTGATGATGTCAGGGTTTTTCTGTTCTGTCCCAATGCCCTGCCGAGGTATGGCCCATTTTGGTTTTTTCAGTCAGAAATTGCTTTGGGGGGAGTGGGAGGAGTTCATTAGACTGTCCGGGGGTTTGTGTGGGGGGAGTGTAGTGGGCTGCTACGTGGGCTGTTCCCATTACAGATATAAGATTCAGGGGGGGGGGGTACCTAAGAGCTTTCCAGGGCATCCACACACAGAAGCCGGGGCCACACAAGCCTCCCCATGTGGGCCAAACCAAGCCAACCACAGGTAACTGGACATATTTTACTGCCTTGTCTGTAACCATACTTATATTTGCACCTCTGACTCTTATAGTATATTTTATCATTTTGTATTATTTGTTAGTGCGCCCTCCAAGGCAAAATTAAATTTATAAACTTTAATCTGAGTGAATCTGTCTTGATTATCGGCCTCACATGCCTATTCTTCGGTCTTATATTTTAAAAGCTACCCCAAAGGCTGGTTCCTGGCCTTTTTTATAAGTCAGTAATGGACGGTCTTATACTAAAACTAGAAATTTGGGGGCAGCCTATTTTGACTGGCAATTTTTGTTTAACCAGTGTGGGTAAACAAATCTCTCTTTAACGTTCAGGGTCTGGCAAGGAGTTTGTTCTCTCGTCCTCCTGGTTCTCCCTGTGCCCGTGTGGACAGGGGTTAATGGTGGAAAAAAGTATCTGGCTGACCTTTTTGTACCCTAGGGGACCAGTGCAACCAATCCCCCAAAACACCCCAAAATCAGGCCATCAACCCCCGAGTGGGCCGACGGGGCGGGCTTTTTCCTGACAGCAGGTATATGTCCCCACATAGGCAGGTATATGCCCCCCAAAAGGCAGGCATTGTCCCATAATAGGCAGTTTTCAGGCAATTATGGTAGGTATATGCCCCCACCATAATCAGGTATAGGCAGGTATATGTCCCCGGGTAATTAGGCAGGTATATGAACCCTCATAGGCCGGTATAGGAAGCCCCTGTACAGATGAAGTGACCATCCAGCTCGAGTGCCGACAGTGACTTGAATTAAAAGCCAAGGAAAGCTTTTTCAGCTCTTTTTTTTGGGCCCCGAAAAACTTGGGCTTATACTCAAGTATATACAGTATAACCCTAAGAAGTGTAGGTTGGCGTACCCGCAGTTGGCATCATCGGCACCTCACAGCTAAAAAATTTTCAAACCAGCTTAAGCAGCAAAAAGTTAAAAAAGTGTATATTTCAGCTTATGAAGGGAAGACCTTTATCTGCAAGTTTGACAGGTCAGGTATCAGTAGGAAAGACACTGCTTGGATTGCAAAAGAAAACAAGACTTGCCTGGGCCAAGCAGCACCTGCAATGTGAAGAGAGAAAGTGGGTCTTAGGACTGAAAATTTTTGTATATTTGGTAATTACACGCATTTTAAGTCATTGAGAAGGTGAAAGGATGGTTCCTCAGGGTGTGACACCAACTGTCAAAACATTTGGGGGGAAGTGTGATTTGGGCAGAGTTGGCAAAGTGCACAGGGTGATGGCACACTAGAGAAAAAGGGCTACCACGCATTTTGATGTTACAATGCAACACCCTCTGCTGTACAACTAGTTGGTAAGGGGTTTAAAATGACTCAAGTCAATAATCCAAAAACACACTTGTAGGGGTTTTGAAATCCAAAAACGGGACTACTAAGAAGAACAAGAAAAGGGGGAAAGATGCTTTAGGTAGGCTCTCAATCATAATAGTTTTTAAAATGCCCCCTCTACGACTGGGTTTTTCAGATACTCCCTAAAGGGGTATTTGTTTAAAAAACCAAAAAAATATAAGGATTGGTCATTTATGGTTGTTACTTGTATGGGCCGCGGGGCCATTCAAAGGGAAGGGGGTACTCAGGAGTCCTATAACCACAATAGCTTACAGAACCCCCTATTTCAAATTTCTTTCGCATGGATTCCTGGGGGTTTTTTTTAAAGGTGATAGTTTTTCGACCCCTCTACTGGTAGGATTTAAATTTTTAAAACTGCAGTGCACAAGGCTACAGTACATAGCTCTAAAGGGTTTAAAGCTTGTCAGTAAGTAATGTAAACGAGCTCTTATCTTACAGATAAGAATCACAGCACTGAATAAGGTCACCATCCTGACCACTGCTGGAGCAATGAGAGCAAAGAGAGGTGGCCAGTAACTAGGGAAGCTTTTGTACAAAAGTAGGCGAGAAGGTCTGCACCTAACTGAAGCAAAAACAGAAGAGCAATGTATTTGGTCACTGCCTTTATTTACCTTTGTCTACATGTTTAAAATTAATCAATGACTAAGGGAGTTACTCCTGAAACGCGTCAGTGTGTTTGTGCTATGTGAGACACATTTGTCTTTTGGATTTTAATTTGTTACAAATAAAGCTGCAAGCAATTTTTTTTTTACTAATATACATTTTTTCTGCTGCTAAATCCCTTGCCTTTGGATAGACATGGGAATACCTCTTTAAAGCCAATTGAGCTTGTTTGGGATAAACTGAATAGAAGTAGCAACTTACAAGTGCAGCACATTTGTGGGGACTTCTGCAACAACATTGGGAAGAAATTACTGATTAATATCCAAATGCAATTGTTCACATCTGCGTCTGAGGTTCAGTTTGGAGCCTCTGCCGCATGTTCTGTTGGGAAGGAAAGAAAAAAATAGAGTGGCGAGTTGCACTATTTTTTCTGTCTAAACAATGGACACCAAAGTGGAAACCGAATGGACCGATTGTAGTCAAAAGGGTTTGACGGGCACTGTTGGTATTCGTTGCGAAACATAGGCTTTTGTGTCCAATTGCAGCTCTGTGACAGAGGTTCCAAACTGAACATACAATGCTGATTAAAAGCAAGCCTAAAGCTATTATATCAGCTAGCGCTGGCTACTATGAAGATTCAAAAAATGTAATTGTTGAAACAAAGTTAATCTATTAATTTGTTCCTCTTGTTTATTTAAGTACATGTGAAACATTAAGCTCTAAATATCAATAAAACAAAAAATATATATACGATTACTATAGGGTTCACTGATAAAGGGGTTACCTGTAGACAGGGATAAGGTGCAGTTAGTGAATTATTGAAGGTGGCATGGAGAATTGAATGTGTTCCCCTTCTATGTTTTACTGAAGGGCTCAGTGATTTGATATACAGTGAGTATGAAAATTATTCAGACCCCTTTACATTTTTCACTCTTTCTTTCATTGCAGCCATTTTTTGCTCATTAATGTACACTCTGCACCCTATACTGAAAGGAAAAAAACTGAAATGTAGATATTTTTGCAAATTTATTACACAAGAAAAACTGAAATATCACATGGTCATAAGTATTCAGACCCTTTGCTCTGACACTCATATTTAACTCACATGCTGTCCATTTCCTTCTGATCCTCCTTGAGATGGTTCTACTCCTTCATTGGAGTCCAGCTGTGTTTAATTAAACTGTTTGGACTTGATTGTTGATTGTTCCTGTACTGTGACATTACTGTGTACATTGTTCCTGTACTGTGATATCACTGTTTTTATTATCCCTGTACTGTGACATCACTATGTATATTATTCTTGTACCATGATATCATTATGTTCATTATCCCTGTACTGTGACATCACTGTGAACATTGTTCTTGCACCATGATTACATTATGTTTATTATTTCTGTATGGTGACATCATTATGTTCATTATCCCTGTACTATGACATCACTGTGTACATTGTTCTTGTACATTGACATCACTGAGTACTTTGTTATTTGTTATTGTACCATTATATCATTATGTTTATTATCCCTGTACTGTGACATCACTGTGTATATTGTTCCTGTACAGTGATATCATTCTGTTTATTATCCCTGTACTGTGACATCACTATGTACATTGCTCCTGCACTGTGATATCCCTGTAATGTGACATCACTATGTATATTATTCATGTACCATGATATCATTGTTTATTATCCCTGTACTGTGACATCACTGTATACATTGTTCTTGTATGGTGACATCACTGAGTACTTTTTTATTGTACCATGATATCATTATGTTCATTATCCCTGTACTATGACATCACTGTGTACATTGTTCCTGTACTGTGACATCCCTGTGTATATTGTTCCTGTACTATGACATCACTACAGCATATTTATTAAATCTGTAATGTGACATCACATTGTTTATTATCCTTCTGTTGTTTCATCACTCCATGCATTTTCCCTGTGCAATAAGGAGACAAAAGAATATTAATAAGCTTTTTTACTTGCTGGTAAGAATGTTTATGGCAAAATAGAGCCCAGTTTTCAAGTTTTGCTGTGGGGCCATATGGCTACTTGTTACATCCCTGAACCTTAAACTATAAGACATTAACTCACTAAGAAGAATAAGGGCATGTCCCCACGGCACAGAGCAAATACCGGTCAGATTATGCTCTGTTTTGGGGCCGTGTACACGGCAGCAGGGGGAGGACTTTTCTCCGCGGTTTGTGGAGAAAAGTCCTCCCCCTTCACATTGAAATGGTCATGTTCTGCCCGAAAACCGGGCGGAATAACGAACATGTTCAATGTTTTTTGGACCGCCGGCGGTGTAAAAAACTGTCCGGTGGAAAATCCTTGTAGTGGGGGCCGCTGCATGAATTTTCCATATCGGTCCGTGGAAAAGTTTGTCAGCCGGTTTGCAGATGGCTTTCAAAACTGAAAACCGTCTGCAAAACCATCTGAAAAACCGGCCGTGGGGAGATGCCCTAAGGCCATGTTCACATGGCTTATTTGGGCACGTATTTCAGCCCGGAATTCGCGGCGTACTGCGGGCTGGAATACGTCCCAGGCATTACGGTAATCCACAGTTCTCATAGAGAACTTTGGATGACGTCTCCTCTCCCTGCTCGGCGAATCCGCCACGGGGGGAGATAAGTGACATGTCATTTACCAGCGGCGTATACGCGGCGCTAGTAATGATAGTCTATTCGCCGGCGAGGTGCCGGCCCCCCGCTCCCGCCCCCGGCCACACGGAGTAATTGCGGGGCGTAATTCCGCCCCGCAATTAAGCCGTGTGAACATGGCCTAACAGTTATACTTGATGTTTCTATAGTTTGGTAGAGGCATTTGCTGTCGCTTATTACAGACATGCATAACAAGGTAATGTGAGACACAAATATATCGATATTTCAGCAAAGGTTCAGACGAGAGATAAGGCAATAACTGATACATGAGATGTAAGATCGTTGCAGAAAGTGTATAACTCATTTGTTATTAATTACATCACTGCCTTTCCAATTCTTTCAATACTTTGTGGCTAAGAAAGTAGACCCTAGGGACTGCAGATAATACAATGAAGATGATTGTAGTATGCTAAGTCTGGAAACACATTGCTTTAGATTGGGTTACACTGTTAAATTGATTCAGTGGTAAAATGTATACTGAGCAATTACAGACAAGATAGTAAGGGGTTAACATAAGTCTAATGTATGGAGATATCCACTAATGACAATCCATTTTGTTTGAGCTGGAATGTCCTTCAGTCAGCTGGTAACTAACCATCACCTCAAAGTCACAGGGACATGCAGCATTACATGACAGCAGGGCAGGCTTTGTGTTGGATGATGTCTAGCGTAGACCCTTCTGTTGTTGCTTACTCACCTATATGGTGTACTGTACACTGTAGTGTACAAGTATCTAATCCCTGCATATGTATCACTATATAGGATGGTGCAATTGTGGTCATACAATTGTCTAAATAACAATTTTATACATCATCACCATACACTACAGAAACAATATATCCTATACAATGATAATGTGTTACGTAAATACCAACATAAAATGCTCAAATAATACCAACATACAGTGGCCACGTAACAGCACAATACATCAGATAATCTGATAAAAGGGCTATCCAGTCTGTAAAGAATAATGCTATGTAGTTCCGTTAAGACTTAAAGGGGTTGTCTTGCTACAAAGATTAGCTTTCAACATGTTGGGATCACTAAATGAAGACGTTTCCCAAATATACTACTTTGTTCATTTTCTTTTGTTAAGGAGCTATAAGTGATTTTATCACCTTCTGTGCTCTCTCTGGTTCCCCAAGTGACCGACCTGTGTACTTCTCCCCCCCCCCTGCTGTTTGTTCTATCTGGTAGCAGGGAGTGACATCATCACACAGGTTGCTGCAGTGTGAAAGCTTGTGTGTTATAAGATCTTTCAGACAAAACACAGTAATTACTCTACTGTTTACATTAGCTCAGAAGCTTCTCCGGACCTCAGAGAAGGTAATTTATTTAATCTAGACTAATAAACAGAGAGGTCTGAATACATGGAGCTCATATGTTAAATACAGACAGCTTGACCAGGAAGTGACAGAGCAAAGCAGCATTGTTTCATTTATGCATCATATGAAACTTTGAGATGAGGCAACCTCTTTAATGTGGTCGCAAGCTTCATATAGTAGGTGAGTGGGGGACACCTGATACGTCCTGTACAACACCAGCTTGCATGACACTCATTAAAGTCAGGAGACCTGTTTGTATACTCTGTCTGCTTTGGTGACTTGAGGAGGGTCCTGAAATAAGACCTTCATATCTCCTAATATAAACATATGCCTAGGGGTTGTCCAACTATGACAATCCATGTAATGTATAACACCTACATGCACATGATACACTCTCAAGGAACTTCTGTGGAGAGCCCCTATCATACTTTCTATACAATTACTAACAAACCAGAAGAGTAGTGGGTAGAGATCATAAGGTACCATTTGTCTTGCATTGTTATTTTACCACCCATTGCCCACACAACACTGCGTGCAAACAGAAACATGTTTCCAGTGCAAAAGCTATTGGTCTAGTCTAATGAATGTCACAATTATTTCTAACAGTCATTGTATGAGTCATATTGGTCTAATCATTTCTGCCTATGGCTGAAAGGACCCAACATACTGTAGAAATGGATAGTGCTATTTTTTCTTTGGCTGATCAAACGAACGAGCATGCTTTTGATGTAAAATTCCCTTTACACTGGTATCATAAACTGAACCTCGAGGAAAGAGTTACTTTTAAAAATCCTTTGAGTTTTCTTATAGTTTTTTTTTCATTCATTCAACTTTTTAAAACCTTTAACCTATTTTTAGGAAGAACATGTACTTAATTGTGAAATCCCTTGATGTTAAAGAATTATTATTTTTCTGAGGAAACAGTGTATATTATTTTGTGTAACTGATACTGTAAGTACAAAGAGGGACGTGCAGCTAGACAAGTTTATCCCCATGAGGTGCTGATGTGACTGGTGGAAGGAAGAACATGTGTCTTTTGTTACTTTTATGGACCCATTCTCATGCAGCTTTCCAATTTTATTTTTTTTAGTCTAAATGAATGACCTTTTCCCATGAGTGCAGTATGTATGTCTTTGTAAATAGCTGAGTGTTAAAAGTATCATACTTAAGATGGATAAGTTTGCATTTAAAGGGAATGTGTCATCAAAAGATGACTTTGTTTATCTCATGTTTTTATGTTGCACAAATTTTTTATGAATTTTTGGTTATGGTTTTTTTTCCATATCACTTTTAATATTTTTTAATAATTCTTAAGTCCTGCAGTTTTCACTTTGGCCACTAAGCCTAATAATAGTCTGACACTTCCTGTTTTGTAGATAAAGATTTTCAGTTGTCTCCTCTTATGAAGATTAACATAGACAAATCCCCAGGTCCAGATGGCATACACCCACGTGTCCTAAGAGAGTTAAGTGATGTCATAGATAGGCCCCTATTCTTAATATTCATGGACTGTCTAATAACGGGGTATGTCCCAAAGGATTGGCGCATAGCAAATGTAGTGCCAATATTCAAAAAGGGTCAAAAAGTGATCCAGGAAACTATAGGCCAGGTAAGCTTAACCTCTGTTGTAGGTAAAATGTTTGAAGGTTTTCTCAGAGATGCTATCCTGGAGTATCTCACTGAAAATAAATGTATAACGCTGTTCCAGCATGGGTTCATGAAGGATCGGTCCTGTCAGACTAATCTTATCAGCTTCTATGAGGAAGTCAGTGCTAGACTGGATCGGGTGAGGCACTGGATGTCATATATCTAGATTTTTCTAAAGTATTTGATACGGTGCACATAAAAGGTTGGTAAGTAAAATGAGAATGCTTGGACTGGGGGAAAACGTGTGCAAGTGGGTAAGCAACTGGCTCACTGATAGAAACAAAGGGTTAGTAAATTAACGGTACATACTCAGACTGGATCGCTGTTACTAGTGGGACACCACAAGGGTCAGTATTGGGCCCTATCCTCTTTAATATTTTCATTAATTGATCTTACACAGGGATTACACAGTAGAATATCGATCTTTGCAGACGATACTAAAGCTCTGTAAAGTAATCAACACAATAGAGGATAATGTTGTTATTACAAAGGGATCTGGATAAGTTGGAGGCCTGGGCAGGGAAATGGCAGATGAGGTTTAACACTGATAAATGCAAGGTTATGCACATGGGGAGAAAAATCCATTACATGACTCATGTTAAATGGAAAAACACTGGGTAAAAGTGACATGGAGAAGGACTTGGGAATCCTGGTGGACAGTAAACTTAATTGTAGCAGTCAGTGTCAGGCAGCAGCAGCCAAAGCAAATAGGATCATGGGGTGCATTAAAAGGGGCATAGATGCACATGATGAGAACATTATTCTCCATTATACAAGTCACTGGTTAGACCACACATTGAATATTGTGTACAGTTTTGGGCTCCAGTGCTCAGGAAACATTGTAGAGATTGAACAGGTTCTAAGGTAGGCCACAAAAATAATAAAAGGACTGGGTGGACTGCAATACCCAGAAAGATTGGGCAAGTTTTGGGTTTATTTAGTTTGGGAAAAAAGACGGATTCGGGGGGCCCAAAATTAAATATTTTTTAAATACATAAAAGGCCCCCCAATATAAAAGGATCTCTCCCAAAAATTTAAATTTATCCCCGGTTTTGTTTTCTAAACAAGGGGGCATCCTCTACTTTCTTGAGGAACGAAATTTTTCTACATAAACATAGAAAGGGGTTCTTTAAAGTAAGAGCAGTGGGGAATTGGAATTTTTCTGCCAGAGGAACTTGTCATGGTGAATTCATAACAGGTTCAAAAAGGGTTTGGATGCATTTCTGGAGGTAATAATATAAAAATTATAGTTCTAGGATTCGGAGAGGGGTCATTGATCCGGGGATTTTTCCCCCAGATTGGAGTCGGGAAGGAATTTTTCCCTAAAATAGGAAAAATTGGCTTCTACCTCTTTTGGGTTTTTTTTTGCCTTCCTTGGATCAACGGGCTGAATGGATGGACGTCTCGTCTTTTTTCGGCCTACAAACTATAAAAACTAACTATGAAACTATTATCATACAAAAAGGGGTACATTGAAAGGGACGGGGATCCACCAACAAAAAGGTGATAGTCACAGTCACCCTCCCTCCTCCCTGCCACTGACTTCTTCCCATTCACACGTAATGACTAAAACTCTCTTAAAGAAGTCAATGGGGAGAATCCCCCACGGGTCCTTTTGGCATAAGTGCTGTAAAGGATTCTGTTGCTTTTAAAAAGGGGATCTTCCCCTTGAAAAGCGCGGGCGAACGGGTCGGGGTGTTTGGTTCATTCTAATCCCTAAATCCTGGTGATGTATAAATTATGTTTTTTTGATTATTTTGTGATGTTTTTGATACTAGTATCACATATATGATGTACAGCATGATGTTTCAGAAGGATGTGTTGGGTATGTTTTATTTGGGGGGTTGATTTTTGTCTTTTACGTAATTTTGGTTTAAATTGTTATAATAAGATTAAAAGTATTGTTTTTACATTTTATATTACGTATTGGATACAATTTCTTTTGGTATTCTTTGTATTTATGGTATCCATTCTATTTGATTGGCCCTTGTATTTATAGGTTTACTAATACAGGGGGGAGCTGCTCAAGGTGCCCACACATGGCAGATCCAAGCCTACAAAGATTGTACAGTGACACACGATATCTCCATGGCAATGCACAGTCGAGCAGGACCTTTGGGCATGTTTAAAAATTTATTACAAAATACATCCCCTAAAGCAAATTGTTTTTGGGTTAGAATATCTCCTTAACCCCTTAACGCCCTTTGGGGCCGTATCCATACTCCGGGTCTTTTGGGGGGTTAAGCCCCCGGGGACGTTGGATAGTCCTAGGATCGCGCGAAACTCTAAAGGAGTTCGCGCGATGGGCGGGGGGTGTCAGCTGTATATTACAGCTGACATCCCGCACCATGGGCCCCGACCCCGGACCGCCCGGGGGGGGGGGGGGGGGGGATAACCCCGTAATTACGCGACAATCCGGTCGCAATAACTAAGGGACGAGGAGGAGACGCTCCCCTGCGCTCTGCGGCGGCGCAGGCAGGGGTCGCCGACCCTTGCGGCTCCTCCCCTCCTTAAAAACACACGGAGGGCAAGAATGGCCTTCCGGGTTGTCTGTGACGTCACGACCCCGGGCCCGTGCCCTTGTGGGCACCCCGGCACTTTACTGAATTTTACCATAAACCCACATAAAAACAAGCTAGCACTGATTCCTATTAAATAAGATCAAAAAGATCCCAATTTGGGGAAAAGTAAAAAAAAAAATGTGAAAAATGAAAAAAAAAAAAAAAAGTGAAAAACAAGAAAAACACCAACACGAAAAAAAAATAAAAATACTACACCGCCCTTTTCCCCTTTAAAAAGGGAAATCGCCCCCAAAAAAAGATCAAAAATAAAAAAAGTACCCATTTTTGGTATCGCCGCGTCGTAATGACCTGCCCCTATAAATCTGTCTGTTAAATTAAACCCCCGTACGGTGAAGCCCCTTTAAAAAAAAAAAAAAAAAAAACAATCACAGAATTAAGATTTTTGTTAAAACCCCGCAGCACATAAAATGGAATAAAAAGCGATCAAAAACTCCTAAAAACTCCAAAGTTGTACCAATTAAAACTTCAGTTCATCTCGCAAAAAAAAAGCCCCTTTTTCAGTTGTATACAGAAAAAAAAAAATGTATCTCCAAAAGAAAGAGTTTCAAAAATATTTTTTTTAACACTAAAAACACTTTTCTTTTTTTTTAAAGTGCTTCACATAAAAAAAACAATAAATAGGGTATCGCCATAATGTAGTGACCCAAAGAGTAAAGTAACTTATCACGGATACTCCCGGGTGAGCCCTGTTAAAAATAAAAAAAAAAAACACTATAGGATTGCAGTATTTTTCTTTCACCCCGGGCCTCCAAAAAAATATTTAAAAGCAATCAAAAAGCCTTTCCCCCCAAAAAAATGATACTAAAAAAAAACGTCAACTCCCCGCAAAAAACAAGCCCAACAGCTCCAAAGCACAGAAAAATTTAAAAGTTAGGCCCCTCAAACTATGGGATGCAAAAAAACTATTTTCCTGTTTGAATAAAAGTGTTTTCTTGTATAAAAGAGTAAAACATAAAAAAATATAAAATTGGGTACGGGGGTAATCGTTTTGCCCGCTGATAAAGCTACCATGTCATATATACCGAACAGTGACCGTATAAAAAATAAAAATAAAAAACACTACCAAGATTGCTGTATTTTGTTCAAAACATCTCACAAAAACCTTAATAAAAAGTGAACATAGCTTCATATGCAACCACATAATGGGAACAATAAAAACTTCAACTATCCCCCCAAAAAAACAAGCCCCTACACGCCTGCACACAGCAAACTAAAAAAGTTATGGCTGTAGAATAGGGCAACAAAATACGCAATTTTTTAAGACTTATTTCACTGTGTAAAAGAATAAAACAGAAAAAAACTATATAAAATCTATATATTGTAAGTGTAAAAGACCCCCATGTAAATTATCAATTATTTTCACGCAGGGGAATGTATAAAATTGAAACCAAAAAAAAAGACGAACTGCGTTTTTCCCCCCCCTTTTCATTGCCCAATGCTAAAAAAAAAAAATATGGAACAACTGTGTCCTAAAACAGAATAACCCCCAGATGAGATCCCTGATGGGGGTTGAAACCAAAAAAAGGGGGGACTTCTGGAATTTTGCCTGTTTGTACTTTGGGGGGTTTGCAAATGCGCATGGCCCCCCCCCAAAATCTGCGTTCCCAAAAACCAAAAACTCTCCCCCCCTTATACGCCCTGCCATGCGCCCAAAAACACATTTACACCCACATGTAGGGAAAATTGCCCAAAATTGGAAGAAAATTGGTTAAAAAAGTTTTACGGTTCTTTTTTCCAGGATTTCCTTGTATATTGAAACATTTTTAAACTAAAATTGCAGATTATTGGGAAAAATTTTTTTTTTTACTTTTCACAGCCTTATGCTAAAAAAAATTTGTGACTCACCTTGGGGGCATATACTAATTCACCCCTGGGTATATTCCTTTAAGGGGGGGGAATTTTTCCAATATGCGGTCTATTTTGGGGTGTTTATTAAGTTTTAGCACCTTGGGGTCCCCCCAAAACCCGAAATGGCGCCTAAATAAAATCGAAAATTTAAAATGAGACCTCAGAGCCCGGGAGGTTCTCCTCCTATTTTTGGGGCTTTTGGGGAGCCCAAAAAATGACTAGGGGCCCCATATGGGATATCTCTAAAAAAGGCAGACCCGGGGGGAAATTTAATTAAGTTGCATTTACCTATCACATTTACTGTATTCCAGTGAATAATGGATAAATATTGAAAAACTGCAAAAAAAGGAAATTTTAAAAAATTTACCTCCCCCCTTTTCGTGGGAAATACGGGTTTGCTTTAAATATGTTTTAAATATTAAGGGGGTTGTTTCTTTAAATTTTTTTATGGGGGGTATCTAACATGCAGGCCCCCCCAAAGACGTCAAACTGGATGGGCCCCAAAAAAATTATATTGAAAATTTTTTTGAAATTGTAAAATTTTCTACTAAATTTCTAAGCCCTCTAATGTCGTAAAAAAAAAAAAGACATTTAAAAAATGATGCCAACCTATAGGGACATATGGTGACTATTATAAACTATTTTTTTGAATAATTTTTGTCTTGCAAGAGAAATTTTGCAACTTTCAAAAACGCAAAATTTTTTCCCAAATTTTTTATGAAATTTTGATATTTTTCACAAACAAACAAGGATTGTATGGATAAAAATTTCTTACTAAAATTAAAGCACAATGGTCACGAGAAAACAAACTCTAACACTGGATAGGGAAAAGTGTAAAAAGTTATTCTCACATAAATGGACACATGTCAATTTCAAAAAAAGGCTGGGTCGGAAGGCCAAAACAGGGTGGGTCCTTAAGGGGGTTTAAAATTGCTTCCTACGAGCCATAAAATTATTAACTATTGTTTCTATGTGATCTTTATGAGTATTTTCTATAATGGCTCATTAGAATACATTTTTCTACCATTTGACCTTTAGTGCGTCTGTTAGGTTGTCCCTTGCTTTTTCTAGTTATTGTTTTCTGGCCATCAAAAAGAAGGTACCCAGAAGATACAGGGCCTTTGTCACCTTAAGGGTAGTTCACAGGCACTTTGGGCGTAAGTAATTTTTTATTATCCCTGTGCGTAACCGGAAAAACCGCCGGGGGGGAAAAATGTGCATGGGGACATGCACCCTTTTTTCCAAGAAGTCTGTTTTGCTAGTTTGCACCGGGTTTTTCAACGGTTAAAAACCCCAAAAGTCGAAAAACCCCCGAAACCCTTGCCATGGGGACATGCCCTAGCTCTCTATGATAGCTATGATTACCATAATTACAGCGCGTATTTCATGGAGTAATTGCGCTGCAGTGCGCCCCAAAATACGGCCTGTAATAAGCCATGTGAACATACCCTAAAGCAGCTCACTACTGTGTGACTGTCTGAATTGATGAAATTCATGGCTAAAAACTACTGGTAGGTTGTTAAAGAGATTTAAGGGGGTGCTCTATGATGGAATTTCAAGGGGCTTGTAAACTGTTTCTACATGGGGCCCTCTTTTGTATGTCTGTGTCCCCCATGACTCTGTTTTGACAATTTACCCTTCAATTTAAACATCTTGTCAAAGCAGAGTGATTTTAGACATTTGGATGGACATGTACATCTGATTTTAATAGTGTAAGATCCGACAGTATATATGAAAGTGTCACTGCACTTTATAAATGTGTCCTGTTCGACGCCAAAAGCAGTCTCTGCCATGTCACTTTGAAACTGGTATGGATTTGTATGACAGTTTCGAGACTAATGTTTGCGCCTTTTTGGCACATTGTACGAATCTGGTGTGACACGCCCCCGCATCTTTGCCGTGTTCAAAAGTGTCGTATCTGGCACCACAGTTCATACATCTACAGAACAGGGCTACCACATTTTATTTGGCTCAAAGCATGCCAAAAAAATGATGCAGCCCCATTCATACATGTCACCCACCTGAGAGTACATGCTAGTGCTCATGAATTTCTCTAGTGTAACAACCGATTTGGAAAATCATTTCTTATGGATTATTTTCAATCGATCTAACCTAAACCACAAAAAAACAGCACAAACCACTATTCTTCAATTTGTAAATGTTACCGCATTTTTTCACACCTGATCAAATAGTAAAAAACGGTTTAACACTCCAAAAGTAGGTTTTCCTGGGTATGGAGTTCAAGGGCAGAGTACTCTATACCACTCCAGTTGATGCTTGGCATTTTGCATGGCTATTTGAGGCTTGCAGGGACTTGTTAGACCTACCACTTCTTGACTGAACTGTTGTCATATTCAGAATCACAATGATAAAACTTTTGATTTCCAGAAATCCTCAGGAAAATCTGTAAAAGTACCATGTGTGTAATGACCTATTTTATTTCTATAGATTGGCTATAGAGATTGATGTTCTTTATACCTTTGTTAGAAATAGGTGTGAATCTACAAATTATAAGCAATATATTTTTTTGCTTTTATGTGGTTTATGTAGAATTATGACACATGAGTAGCATTACACATTTGGGCACATTTATTAATACAAGTCGACCCGTTTTCTGATAAATAAATTGAACAAATGACGTCCAGCATGTCACTGTTCTGAACAGTGCTATGGACTATATCCCACCTGCTGTAGTTCAGCAGCTGCATCGTATCTCTTAGTAAATGTCTGGATCTGTGACATTTCCTAATATGTGCGACTTTGTTGGACCACCAGCGGCCCGCTGGATTCTCCATGCACCCTCACAGTTGCCCTGCAGCACCCAGGAGCAGGTTTGCTGGCTGGACGTTTTTTCTATTTCTACTAAAATGTCTGTTTTAGTAAATACTTGTGTTCCCTGTATAATAAAAAATCTGGAGCCTCTTCTCTTATAAATGTGTCTTGTGCTGTTCCTCTGTTATTCCTTTTAGAAATGTATTGAATCAGTCAGATGGGTGTTACCATTCCATTTTTAAAGGGGTGTGTCCCTGTACACTGCCAGCTTTGAGTACACAGTGTCAGACTGTACAGGATTATACCCCCAGTTGGTAACACCCAGCTTACAGATTCAGTAATACATTTCTAGTTTACAAAGGGCAGTGTTCCTGCATACACTGACTGTCAGCATGGATTGGACAATATCAGAACTGTGTAAAGACACACCCCTAATTGGTAACACCCAGCTGACACATTCGGTAATATATTTCAAGGATGAATAACAGAGGAACAGCACAACGCAGATTATAAGAGAAGAGGCTTCAGAATTGTTTCACAGGGAACACAAAGATTTACTACCACAGGTTCACTTTAAATAATATAGCACAAACAACGTTTACTTCTAATAAGTGCAAAATATTTTTTTCCCTTGCAATATAAAGTGAAATTGGCAAACCTTCTTAGTACCCACTGCAGTGTATTTACAGCAGAGTAGTAGTTTATTACTTCCAAGTGGCGCCAGTGCCGCACCCTTTACCCTACACGATTAGTATTGGGTATAGTATGTAGCTTCTGTTTTCTGGATCCATCTCTACAAACAATGATGCAGGTGTAACACTGTACTAATCGCCACTGTTCTTTCTGATAGACCGGTTGATTTATGACCACTACTTATTAATATTATTATTTATTTTAGAGCACCCTTAGTTCCAGGGCGCTGTACATTTGAGGTGGTTACATAAATAACATTGGTCCAACAAGTACAAGAGTGAGAGAGGGCCCTGCCCATGAAGGCTTACAGTCTACATGGAAGGTGGGAAGAGACAGAAGGTGAAGGGCAGACATGTTTGTGGGGTGGAGTAGTGCAAAGCGGTTAATGTTGGTTATAGGCAATCCTGAAGAGATGTGTTTTCCGGTAACCTTTGAGGCTTGTGAGAGTGGGGGAGAGTCTGAGGTGTTGGGGCAGTGAGTTCCAGAGTGTAGGGGAAGCGTGGGAGAAGTCTCGGAGACGGTTGTGTGAAGAGCTCATACGAGGAGAGCAGAGAAGAAGGTCCTGTGAGGAGCGGAGATTGCATGAAGGGAGGTATCTAGAGATTTGGGCCGAGATATATGAAGGGGAGAGGTCATGGAGAGACTTGTAGGTCAAGGTTACTAACTTGAACCAGATATGCTGGGCAATGGGAAGCCAGTACAGGGATTGGCAGAGGGGAGAGGCAGAGGAGTATCGAAGAGAGATGTGAATCAGATGGGCAGCAGAGTTAAGGTTGGTTGGTTTGGAGGGGAGGGAGGGTGCGAGGTGAGAGGCCATAGAGAAGGATGTTGCAATAGTCTAGGCGGGAAATGCGAGGACATTGACCAGCATTTTTGTGCTTTCAAAGTTAAGGAATGAGCGGATTCAGGAGATATTTTTTCAGGTTTAGAGGGCAGGCAAAGGGGAGGGCTTGGATGTGCGGTTTGAAGGACAGATTGGAGTCAAAGGTTATCCCAAGGCAGCGGACCTGTGGTGCTGGTGAGAGAGTGTAGCCATTGACAGTGATAGAGAGATCAGGTGGAGGGATGGAGTGGGATGGTGGGAAGATGATAAATTCAGTTTTCTCCATGTTTAGTTTTAGGAGGCGGGAGGAGAAGGTGGATATGAACAAAAGACAGTCAGAGATCCGGGAGAGTAGAGAGGCGATATCTGCATACAGGTGGTATAGAAAGCCATGCGATGCTATTAGCTGACCTGACAAGAGTGTATATAGAGAAGAGTAAAGGACCCAGGACTGATCCCTGAGGGACACCAACAGAGAGAGGGCGAGAGGAGGAGGTGGAGCGAGAATGAGAGACGCTGAATGTCCGATCAGTGAGGTACGAGGAGATCCAGAAAGGGCCAAGTCCGTGATGAGAGGATTTGTAGCAGGAGGAAATGGTCGACAGTGTCAAAGGCGGAGGACAAGTCTAAGAGAAGAAGCACAGAGTAGTGGCGTGAGGCTTGTGCAGTTACTAAGTCGTTGGTTACTTTGGTTTGGGTGGTTTCTGTAGAGTGGTGGGGCCGGAAACCAGATTGCAGCGGGTCGAGGAGAGGGTTGGTGGAGAGGTGGGAGGACAGTTGAAGATGGACGTGCTGTTCAATACATCTAAGGCTATGTCTACACAGCATATGTTAAAGTGCCGTCCAAAATCCAACAGCATTTTAACATCGTCGTACCACAGTTTTTGGCGCAGACGTTTTTCGGATTTCCCACCGGCCCAGTATATTGACTGTACGGGAATCCGACGGAAGATAGAACATGTTCGGTCTTCCAGTGGAGGGCTGGCGGTTTAGAGATCCCACAGTAGAAAATCGGTGCTGTGTAGACTACAGCACAGATTTTGTATTGCAGTCTATGGGCACAGGATTACAGTCAGATTTTTGCGGATGCTAAATACTGAATCTGACTGTAATTCTGTGCTGAGTAGACCTAGCCTAACTCCATGCTTTCACCTGGGATCAGCATCTAGCTACTTATTCCATGAAGCGCCAGCAGAAAGACCTCTACACTAGGGCTTTTCTACATCAAGTGATTATTTTCCTGCCCTGGTCTAGAATATACTGTTCTAAAATAGTAACATTTTTAATAGCATTTCTATTGATCAACTAATAATGGTAACAATTAGATATTCAAACTAAAATATAGATACGTGGTGAAATCGACCAGTCATGAAGGACGTTCTTCCCTCTATTAGTCCATAATAAGATCAGAGAGCAAAGCTAATTAACTGTATCTAAACACACAGGGAACAATGAAAACAGAACAGTAAAATGGAAAAATCAATGCAGGGGTAATTGCTATTGTCTGTAACAAGACCATAGTAATTACATTAGAAAATAATAATATTTGAATGGACTCTGCTAAATCTCCAAATGTGTCCTCTTTTGTATCATTGTTTCATTCTTTTTTGAGGGTTTGACATTTTTTTATTTTCCTTTTCAATGAAGATAGATATGTTAAACAACTAAAATATGAAGAAAAGTATTAATGATAATCTGTTTAGCACCTCTCTTCCTCCATGATTCAGCATGGATAGCTGCTGTTAACAGCTGATCCTGCTTGGGAGGGAAAAAGCAATTATTTAATGGTTGCCAATTGATTTGAATGGACATCATGTTGTACTACACTCCCGCAAGTGGCTGCTGCAGGGGAATTGAGCGGACACATATACTTAAAGGGGTGTTCTTGTCATGCCGTTTGACAGAGCCCGCTCTTCACAGGCAGCTTCAGGCTCGCTCATCCTGGTCAGGCCGTGGGTGGTTCTACTGCAGTTATTAGCATATAAATCCACCGCACACCAAAATGTGCCAATGGTGTGTGGTGGATTTATATGCTAATTGACTATAGACCTTTGGTCTATAGTCAAAGCACCCAATTTTTCATTAATCCTTTGGTGTGCAGAACCATTTACCTATACTACTGCAGTTATTGGCATATCAGTTGTGCTATTCGTAGCTGAGCCTGTTAGATCGACATTCATAATGGAAGGATTTAAACAGTAAGGCAGAAGGCTACAGAGCTTAAAAGGGTTAAAGTTTGTCACTAACAAAGATAAACAAGTTCCTGTGCTGATAAGACATAGCAGGGAGTGACGTTACCAGGGTCGAACAGGCCTACTGTAGCAATTAGAGCAAAGAAGATAAGCTTACTGGGATGTATTTCAGTCCGTAATTTCGCGCCGTACTGCGTGAATTACGGCTGGAATACGTCCCAGTCATTACGGTAATCGTCATGTCTCATAGAAAACTATGGATTACGTCTCTTCACCCCGCTTGGCGAATCCGCCGCAAGGGGAGATAAGTGATGTCATTTACTAGCGGCATATACGCACCGCTAGTAATGATAGTCTATGGGCCGGCGAGGTGCCGGCCCCCTGCTCCCGCCCCCTCAACCGTCCACATGGCGTAATTGCGGGGCGTAATTACGCCCCGCAAATAAGCCAGGTGAACATAGCCTAAGGGTATGTTTACATGGCGTGTTGGATAAGTGTCCGATAAGTTTTTTAATTAACGTATTGAGAATCAGTCCAAGGCTGCGTCCAAAAATGTATCCAAAAACGCATCTGCAATATGTTTTTGGATATGTATGTGATGCGTTTTTGGATCCGTTTTTTCAGATGCGTTTTTCAATACGTTTTCTTTTAAATTAACCAATAAAACTCTATAATTATTATCAAACATTCAAATTTGGAACCAATACATTTTTTGGATGCGTAAAATGCATCCAAAATGTACCAGAAAGTGTAGTACGTTTTTGGGTAAGTTTTTGAGCCTCCGAAAATGTACCCCATGGTTTCTTATGGGGATTTGACATGCGATAAACAGATGAAGAATTGACATGTAACTTTTTTTAAAGCATCCATTTTTTACGCAATACAATAATGTATGTAAAAAATGTATTGTGTGAACGGCGATATACGTTTTTTACATTGAAATCAAGATCTGCCTGAAACATTGTTAAATACGTCTTTAGGTACAGTTTTTTGTACGGTAAGAGTACCCAAAGACATATTTAAAAAACGCAGTGTGAACATACTCTAACTCCAAAAGAAAGCAAAATCAGAACAGCAATGTATTTGGTAATAGTCTTTATCTTTAACCTACATATTTAAATTTAATCAGTGTGGTGAGAAACCTCCCTTAATGATATTCCCACTATCGATAAAATATGCCATCATAGTCAGACCCACACCTATCTCGAGAACTGGTCTCTGAAAGTGTCCACTCAGAGTAGAAATTCAGTTGCATTTTTTCTTGACTCTCCATTCTGTTCTATGGGAGTTCATAGTATAGCCGAGTGCCATGTTTGGTTTTACTTGAAATTCCCATAGAACACAATAGAGAGTTATGTGCAAACGCGACTGTCTCTCCATTCTGAGAAGTTTTGGGGGCCTGTTTCTGAGTTAGCTGCAGATCCCAAACATATAAACTTTAATAGTATATTATATTCATATACCATCAAAGTGCATGATGGGAACACCCCTATAATTGCCACTGATTCTAAAGGGATAGAGAAGCAATTCTCGGATTACCAGTGGGGCTTCATTCTAAGTGGTTTCTGTGGTGAATCTATTACTTGCATATATTTACTGACAGTTGTCCAAGCCATTCTTCATTAACCATAACATTATAGAAGTAGGAGTCAAGTTTGCGACCCATTTTCTTCTACTTTTGGTGAATTCTTATTTATAGAAGGGGATGAGTGCTCAATAATTCAAACTTCATAAAAATATTCCTCCCATGTTCCAAAAGCCAAATACTATCACATGAACGAAGAAGAGATGAAGGTCAACAAATCTCATATCTTGCACAGAATGAGTAGCTACTACAGAGTATCTTACAATTTGGAGCACCTGTCCTGTCCTGCATAACAGAGACAATCCATTGATGTGAATGTGCACTGTGAAATGCTTCATTTTCCCTGTGGTGGCCCTAGGGAAAGTACACACTTAGGGGGACATGTGTGATCGGCGTTTTCGCCTGTTTTCAGGCGTATAATGCGCCTCTCTGTGCCGTCTCCGCTGTCAAACGCAGTAATGCGCTGTTAGGCGCAACCTTCGCCACTTTCTTATGCGCCTAACATGAAGGGGCGTTCTGTGGGCGTTCTGGGGCAGGACGCACCACATTCTAAATCTCCAACGCATGTATGAATGCGGGTCGGCAAAGTGAGGCGCATTAGAGCTCCGACAGGCAGACCAATTTCAATGTGGTCTGTCTGTCGGAGGCGTCAAAGTTTGCCCCGTATGTATGAGTGCGCTTCGGCGCCGACATACATCAGGCGCAGTTTTCACGGAAAAAAACTTGTAAACAGGCGCTTCGATGCGTCGATCTTCATACATGTCTCCCTTAGGGTATGTTCACACGGCGTGTTGACTCCATGTGAACCTACGCTTATCGATACATGTTTGGATCCGTCTGCCAGACCCTAAACGGACCCAAACATGCATCTAAGAAATAGCAGTGTGATTTATATTGCTTTTACTTTAAAACATGCATCGCCGTTCACACAAGTGATCTCACTGCATCTTTCGGATCTGTTCCAAGAACTGACACGTCAATTCTTGGTCCGAAAGACGCAGCATAAACTATAGGGTGTGATCCTGCTGCATCCAACACAGATCCAAGCACACAGCTGCATTTTGGATACGTGTTGGATCCGTTTAGGATCGGATCGTCAATGCATTTTTGGATGCGATTTTCGGATCCAACACGGATCCAAAATCGGATCCAAAAACACCGTGTGAACGGCCGCTTACAGGTCTGCCAACAGATTACCGCTGAATGTTGGGCTGCCGAGCAGGGGAGACTTTGTGATCTGCATGTTGCCAATGGACAGTAGGGATTTGTTTAAAGAGCAGAACTAACTTAAAGGGGTTTTGCCAAGAAGTGAGTTCACCTAACAGGCTGATACTCCCCTCTTGAGGCTTGAAAAAGGGGTGTTGTATTTCTATGTTTAAAAAAACAAATACCTCCTCTGTGATGTCACTGCACTACCTCCCATGCACACTCCTGATATTCAGTCTCTGTAGCTGGGTCAACATTGTTTGGCTAATCCACAGGGGATAACTGTATTATGCACAAGTTTCTCCCTCTTATCTGCTCAGGAGAGAAGATAAGCTCTGAGCAGGCAGCCTCTTTCATTTGTTCACAAACTGCTGCAGGGGGAGAGGAGGGCTGAGCAGGGAGCATCTGCATGTTTACTCAGATAATTACAACCAGTGGATTCTCTATACAAAAGACACAGGATCTTTTCTCCCCAGTCCCTTCAAAGCTGGTTCATGTTCCCTGCCATCAGATAAGGTGCAAACAACGCAAGCACGGCCAGATCAGCTCCTGGTCTTGTCTAATGTAAACTGTCAGGAAACTAAGGGCATGTAAGTCAGGCTGTAGCTCTCAGAGGCTTCACTTTTTTAATGACCTATATTTAGAAAAGTGATTAAATACCCATTTTGGAGGATCCTACGTCAACATTAGATCGTGGCAAAACCCCTTTAATTAATCAAGGTTTTTTTCAAAAGACACTGCATGCTGGACATAACAAAGCTCAAATGCAATCTGATACCTGAATGACGCTAAAACATTTCCATCATTATCTAGAATGATCTAACACCTTCTGTCTTGTATTTTTCAATATGATTAAATGTATATATGTAAAGGAAGAGGAAGCTCTGCATATTAGCAGGCTGGAATTTTCCATAACATTAAGCTCCAGTGCATGTTTATGCAGCTGCTGGTACTACACCAAATCAATGAGACTGTACAATCAGTAGCCACATTAACATATAGCAGAGGCTGAGTGAGTCACTCTCACAGCCATATGTCTACCTGCAATAAGATGCCGCTTACACTGAGCATTAGAAATATAAATGATTTAGGTTTACTATTGTCTATGAAAGTTTTGATTAGTTTATAAAAGTTTGTGTAAATAGAGTTAAAATTAAAAAAAAGCAAAGTAATGAACATAGAGGAGTAAAATATAACTATATGTGTAGATGAGCTTCCCTGCTTTTCCCTTGTCCGTTCCCACTTACAAAAAATACTAGATGCCCTAAATCATTTGTGCCCCCCCATTGTAATAAACCATTTCAAGCTCATAGAAATTCAGTTGGATAAATTCTCCATAAATAAACATTTTAATGATCATATCTTTATCCATCAGCGTTTGTGTTCTTGCATATGTGCACTGGCTCTATATAACTGCAAATTATTGCCAGGAGACCCATTTCTCAAATTTTTACACAGATAGTCCAAAACAGACTTTTTTAAAGAGGACCTGTGACATCTCCTGACATGTCCATTTTAGTAAATCCTTGTGTTCCCCGTGAAACAACAATTCTGGGGCATCTTCTATTATAACTCTGTGTTGTGCTGTTCCTCTGTTATTCCTTCTATAAATATATTACTGAATTAGTCAGCTGGGTGTTACCATTCCAGTTTTCAAAGAAGTACTGTCAGCAATGATTGGACGATGTCAGGCTGTGCAGGTAAAGTCCACAGTTGGTAACACCCAACTGACAGATTGGTAATCAATTTTTAGGAGGAATAACAGGAAGCACTCACAACAGGTAAAAAGAAAGACACTCCAGAATTGTTATTTCATAAAGAACAATGTTATTTGCTTAGACAGACATTTCAGAAATGGCCACAGGTCTTTTTTAAGCCACAGCCTAAATAAGCCACCAGTGATCAAAATACTGTTAAAAAAAAAAATTAGCAAAATGCTATATACATTCTTAAAAGGGATGTATCGCTTCATCAGTTCGTGTGTTTCATTGTACTTTCAGTTTCTCAGCTCCTCAAATCCAGGGGCGTTTCTTACCCTCCCAGCTGGGTGTTTCTTAACTGAAGGGGGATAACATCATCCCTCCCTTCACTGTTCGTGCTCACTCCTGAGTCAGTGTATTTGTTTGAGATCAGTGGGAGGAGATAGCACATCCCTGCTCTTCCCCCCTCTCTGTCTGAGACCACATGTCACTGTGTCGTTCCTCTCCCTATGCAGTCTTATTTTGTAAGAGCTGTTTGTTTACATACCACAGCCCTGAATTCAGTCTAGACAGTCTTCTATGAACTCTTCTCCTCTCACAGCTGGAGGTTTGTTACAGTTGAATCCAGTCTTCTATGAACTCATCCAGAGCAGCACAGATCTGTCTCCTTTCTATGTTTACATGCAGCAGCATTAGGCACCGAGCACAATTCTGCTGTTTTCTGATTGTAGAAGCAGCTGCAGTGTTACTGTGCAGCTGCTGGCTGTGCAGAGTGAAATGTTGCCGGCCCCTTATTCTGAGTGAGAGCAGCAGGAATTCACGCTCCCGTGAATACGACCGGGGGCCAGACAGAATGTAAATTAGTAGAGCTGACAGCCAATGAAATGAAAGGAGGTGGAATCCGACCGGCACTGGGGAACTGTGTTTACACAAAACCAAGATAAGTGAAACAGTGAAAACAAGACAGCTTTGCAAATGACATCCAATTGCAAAGTTGCTTGTTTTCACTGTCCCCTTATTCTGAAGAACATTTAATGTAATGATACAACCCCTTTAATGCATTGGAAACATTTTTTACTGGGGTCTTTAATTGGTCCATCAACTTATAGTTTTCATTTAACCCCTTACTCAAAGATGATGTAAACTTATGACAATATGCCGGTAAGGATCTGTGGAGCAGACTCATTCGCTGAGCCTGCTCCATATGCGGCTTTTGCCATCTGTTAATTACAGCTGACTCCCACCGCTAACAGCTTAAATAGTGGGGTGGCCAGCATTAATGAAGGCTTCCATAACCACCATGTTAGTGCTTCTGTTACTTCCTGCCACAGGTAAAAAGTAACCGTCATCTTGGTATACCTTTCTGCATGATCTATATTATACAGAAGGGTGTACAAGCGATCAAGTCCCTAGTGGTCACATACCCTAGAGGGACTAGTGTAAAAATAAAGTTTGAAAAATAAAATAAAAAATATTACAAGTTCACAACACCTCCCTTTTACCATTTTACAAATAAAAAATGAAAAGGTTACAAATAATTTATATTCCCGCATTAGTAAAAGTCAGATCTATTAAAATATAACTTTATTTATCCTGTACACTGAACACCTTGGAAGGAAAAAAATTCTTGAGGGGCAAAATTGTGTTTTTTCTGGTCATTTTACATCCCAAAAGAATTGTTATAAAAAGTGATCAAAATGTTGTGTGTATCCCAAAATGGTACCAATAGAAACTACAAAAAGCAACACCTCAAGTCCACAGACGAAAAAACAAAAAAGTTATTGGTCGTAAAAAATTGTACTGCAGCGCAAAGATACAAAATAGAGAATTATTTTATTTCTTTAACCCCTTTCCGCTGCAGCCAGTTTTGACCTACTCTACAGCCAGTATCAGTCCATAAAATCCTTGTTTATTTTTGAAAAATATCAAACTATCGTGAACATTTTGAAATATTTGCCATTTTCAAAGCTCAAAAATGTCTGCACATAAGACAGTTATTCCACTCAAAATAGTTTATAACTAGCATCTACCATATGTCTACTGTAGGTTGGCATCATGTCTTTTTCTTTTAATTTTTTTTGCAACATTAAGGGCTTAGAAATGTAGTAGTAATTTTTCAAATTTTCAAGAAAATTTGAAGCATAGATTTTTTTTCGGGTATGTTAGATACCATCATAAATTACTCCAACAAAGAAACTAAAGGCGACATGTCCGAAAATTGACGGCGCTGCAGCAGTTTTTAAGCGCACTAAATCAGTGTAAAGTGCATCAGAAAGTCCGATACTCTCAAAAATCTGGCATCAGGTATACCTTGCATAGTAAATGTAATGCGCCTAAAAAGGCACATTGCGCTTAAATAGGCGCATTGCGCAAATCACGGCACATAGCATATCATTGGTAGTGAATGTAATGCGCCTATCGAGGCGCATTGTGCAACGGAAGCGCATAACATATCATTATTAGTGTATGTAATTTGCCTCAATAGGCGCATTGCGTTATGGAGGCACCCAGCGTATCATTTTTAGACACATTACAATGTGTCGTGCCTGGCGTAGAATGCACCTCGTTTTGGTGTTCGACAGTTCATTTACATCGAGAATATGGCGTAAAAAATGTTTTTGCCGCAAAATAGACCAAAAACCTGCCCTTTACGTATTGGGACATGTCGCCTTAAATCCCTTAAATTATCCAAAACAGCATTTACATAGTTACATAGTTAGTATGGTTGAAAAAAGACATGTGTCCATCAAGTTTAACCAATGGTGGGGAAAAAGTGGGGAAAGGGAGGGAGACAAGGATTTTAAGCCCAGCCCCCCCACTGGTTAATGCCCTGGTACCCACAAGGCAAGAACCAATCTGCTTCAGGGGAGACCCCAGCTCTGACCCCAGAGCCGCCACCAGCCAGGATCCAGAATTTTACATAGCTACGTACGCATTAATATTCTTTCGTTTCAGATGGATATCTAAGCCTTTCTTGAAACTGCCAACTGTTCCTGCTGTGTCCAGCTCCTCAGGCGGCTATTCCATAGATTCACAGTTCTTACAGTGAAGAACGCTTTTCTCCTCTGGAGATTGAATCCTTTTCTTTCTAGCCGAAGGGAATTTTTGGAATTTAGGAAGTTTGTTAACCCATTAGGTGCTTCACAGAAATTAAAACAAAGTGGAGGTGAAATTTAAAAATGTTACTTTTTTGCAGATTTTAAATTTGCATCCATTATTCACTGGAACATGGTAGATGTGATCAGGGAAATGCAACTCAGCATCGATTTTCCCCAAGTCTACTGTTTTTATAGATATCCCATATGTGGCCTTAGTGCGCTATTTGACTCAACTACAAGCCTCAGAGTAGGAGGAGCACCCACTAGACTTTTGGCTCTCATTTTCATTACTATTTTCTTTAGGCCCCATTACAGGTTTGTGGGCACCATAAGGTGCAAAAACTTTATGACCACCCCTAAAAGACCCCATATTGGAAACTACACCCATTAAGGAATATATCCAGTGGTGTAGTGAGTATATCGACCCACATGTCTTTCACACATTTTTGTAGCATTAGACAGTGAAAATGAAATATTTTATTTTTTCCAACGATCTGCAATTTTAAGGGAAGATGTTTAATTTTTTTCAAGGAATCCTGGAAAAGAAGCAGCCCAAAATTTGTTATGCAATTACTTACAAATTCGCCAGTACCTATATGTGAGTACAAACTGCTGGTTGGGTGCAAGGCAGGGTGTACAAGGGAGGGAGTACTATTTGGCTTTTACAACGCAGATTTTGGTGGGTGCCATGTCACATTTACAGAGCCCCCAAAGTAGAGGTTAAACCTTCCAGAAGTTGCCCCATTTTGGATTCAACACCCTTCATTGATCTCATCTAGGGGTGTATTTTGCATTTTGGGCACAAAGGTGTTCCATAGTTTTTTTAGCGCTAGGCCATGAAAATGGGGGGAAAAAAACGCAGTTCCGCCATTGTTTTTTGGGTTTCATTTTTACAGCATTCACCGTGCAGGATAAATGACAGGATAACTTTACTATGCGGGTCGGTACAATTACCATCATATAAATATTGTATTTTCTTTTATGTTTTATTATGTTTACACAATATAAATGTGTTTGTAAAAAATTTAGTTTTTATGTCGTTATAGTCTGATAGCCATAACTTTTTTATTTTTTCTGTTTATGGAGCTGATTAGGGGCTTGTTTTATGCGGGAGAAGTTAATGTTTTTATTGGTACCATTATGAGGTTCATATGATGCTTTGATCCCTTTTTGTGAGGTGTTATTTTTTACATCAGTCACCGTGCGGTGAAAATGACATACTAACTTTATGCCGCAGGTCGATACGATTACAGCGATACCCAATTTGTGTATTTTTTTATGTTTTACTGCTTTTACACAATGAAAACACTTTTATTCAAAGGCAAACACGTTTTTGCATCACCATAGTTTGAGAGCCATAACTTTTTTTTAAATTTTTCTGTGTATGGAGCTGTGTAGTAGCTTGTTTTTTGCGGGATGAGTTGATGTTTTTATTGGTATCATTTTTGGGTGGACAGGGCTTTTTGATCGCTAGTAAATCCATTTTCTGGAAGGCAGGGTAAAGAAAATACTGCAATCCTAGTAGGTAGGGTAAGTAGTGCTTTTGTTTTGCTCACAGTGCAGCTGGTCCCACGTTGCGAACATGCGGGCCCCGCTTGAGAGCCCTTACAATGTCCAGGACGTACATATACATTAATTTTCTGGAAGTCAATACCCGCTAGGACAAACAGGTACATCCATTATCAGGAAGGGGTTAGAAGTACTAAAATATAATAAAAACTCTACATATTTTGTATTACAAAAATTAAAATGACATGCAGAATACAGATAACTCATCATTTATACCTAATAGTACATGACATAAAAACAAAATCCTGGAAAAATGTCTTACTTTTTTTCACATTTCACCCCACTTAGAATTTTTTTTTCAGTTTCCTAGTACATTACAGTGGGTACGGAAAGTATTCAGACCAGTATTCATTTCTTTGCTCATTAATGTACACTCTGCACCTCATCTTGAAAAAAACTGAAATGTAAATATTTTTGCAAATTTTTTAAACAAGAAAAACTGAAATGTCACATGGTCTTAAGTATTCAGACCCTTTGCTCAGTATTGAGTGGAAGCACCCTTTTGAGCTAATACAGCCATGAGTCTTCTTGGGAATGATGTAACAAGTTTTTTGGGGATCCTCTGCCATTCTTCCTTGTAGATCCTCTCCAGTTCCCTCAGGTTGGATGGTGAACGTTGGAGGACAGCCATTTTCAAGTCTCTCCAGAGATGCTCAATTGGGTTTAGGTCAAGGTTCTGGCTGGGCCAGTCAAGAATGGTCACAGAGTTGTTCTGAAGCCACTGCTTTGTTATTTTAGCTGTGTGCTTAGGGTCATTGTCTTGTTGGAAGAAGAACCTTTGGCCCAGTCTGAGGTCCAGAGCGTCTGGAAGAGGTTTTCATCCAGGACATCTTTGTACTTGGCCACATTCATCTTTCCTTGTTGGGATTGTATTGGGCAGGTGATGAGCAGTGCCTGGTTTTCTCCACACATACCGCTTACAATTAACACCAAAAAGTTCAATCTTCGTCTCATCAGACCAGAGAATCTTATTTCTCATAGTCTGGGAGTCCTTCATGTGTTTTTTTGCAAACTGTGGGCTTTCATATGTCTTGCACTGAGGAGAGGCTTCCTTCGGCGTACTCTGCCATCTAGCCCCGACTGGTGGAGGGCTGCAGTGATAGTTGACTTTGTAGAACTTTCTCCCACCTCCCTACTGCATCTCTGGAGCTCAGCCACAGTGATCTTGGGGTTCTTCTTTACCTCTCTCACCAAGGCTCTTCTCCCATGATTGCTTAGTTTGGCTGGACGGCCAGGTCAAGGAAGAGTTGTGGTCGCCCCAAACTTCTTCCAATTTAGGATTATGGAAGCCACTGTGCTCTTAGGAACTTTGAGTGCTGCAGACATTCTTTTGTAACCTTGGCCAGATCTTTGCCTTGCCACAATTCTGTCTCTGAGCTTCTTGGGCAGTTCCTTAGACCTCATGATTCTCATGTGTTCTGACATGCACTGTGAGCTGTGAGGTATTATATAGACAGGTGTGTGCCTTTCCTAATGAAGTCCAATCAGTTTAATTAAACACAGCTGGACTCCAATGAAGGAGTAGAACCATCTCAAGGAGGATCAGAAGGAAATGGACAGCATGTGAGTTAAATATCAGTGTCACAGCAAAGGGTCTGAATACTTATGACCATGTGATATTTCAGTTTTTCTTGTGTAATAAATTTGCAAAAATATCTACATTTCTGTTTGTTTTTTTTTTTATTTCAAGATGAACTTTTTTGGATCTTACCAAAGGGCTGCAATGAAAGAAAGAGTGACAAATTTAAAGGGGTCTGAATACTTTCTGTACCCACTGTATATAGCACATCCAATGGCACCATTTAAAAGTACATCTTGTCCTGCAAAAAAAAATCCTCATATGTTTACGTAGATAGAAAAATGTAAAAACGATATGGCTCCTGGAAGTTGGAGAGGAAAAAACAAACGGACCAAAAAATTATGACCAGCCATCGTTTTTGTGTCTTATAGTGTAAGGGTATGTACACACTGTGTGTTACATCTGTTTTTACATGCGTGTTTGGATCCGTGTTTCGGACCCTAAACTGACCCAAACATGTATCTACCAATATGCAGTGTATTTTACACTGCTTTCAATGTAAAACACGCATCAGCATTCAGACGAGTGATGGCCGATGTGTGTTTTACATGCATCTTTGTGTTACGTATTTCATATCCGTTCAAAGAATTGTCATGTCAAATCTTCATCCGTTTCACGCAGCAGATGCCCTATTTAAAACTATAGGGTGCGTTTCTGCTGTAGTAAAAACGCATCGAAACACGCACCTGCGTGTTGGATACAATTTACGTAGCTTTTTACTTAGAAATCATATAAACCCATATACCACAGAGCTTAGCTCCTCTATCATATAACCCTGTATATCACAGAGCTCAGCTTTTCTTCCCTATCCTATAACCATACATATCTCAGAGCTCAGCTTCTCTCCTCCATCATATAACCCTATATATCACAGAGCTCAGCTTCTCTTCTCTATCATATAACCCTATATATTAGAGCTCAGCTTCTCTTCTCTATCATATAACCCTATATATCACAGAGCTCAGCTTCTATTCTCTATCATATAACCCTATATATCACAGAGCTCAGCTTCTCTCCTCTATCATATAACCCTATATATCAGAGCTCAGCTTCTCTCCTCTATCATATAATCACATACATCACAGAGCTCAGCTCCTCTCCCTCTATCATATAACCCTATATATCACAGAGCTCAGCTTCTCTCCTCTATCATATAACCCTATATATCAGAGCTCAGCTTCTCTCCTCTATCATATAATCCTATACATCACAGAGCTCAGCTCCTCTCCCTCTATCATATAACCCTATATATCACAGAGCTCATCTTCTCTTCTCTATTATATAACCCTATATATCACAGCGAACAGAGGCCGTCACCTAGGGCGCCTGCCACTAGGGGGCGCAGGCATGGAGCCAGCTCCATACATTGCAGCACTGCCGGCTGTCTCTATACAGCTGGCAGCTAAGTGGATTCCCTCCGCCCCCCTCCTTCCTCCGGGTGCGGGGGAGGGGGTCGGAGGGTGGAGATGACAGGGGCAGCCTTACATTGGTGGCAGTGAATAGAGAGACATGTCAGGAGAGGTTACAATCCATCTCTCCCAACTTGTCTGCTTCCTGTGACAACTTCCTGTCACATGAGCGCCCAGTTTATGCTGGGAAGAGTGGGCGGAACTTCGCCCCCTGTCCCCAGCGGAGCTCTGGATCTGCAAGTGCTGACTGGAGAGGTGAGTGGTATGGGGGGAATTAGAGCTATGAGAGGCTGCACTGAGGGGGAGGCTGCACTGAGGGGGAAGCTGGCTGCACTGAGGGGGAGGCTGCACTGAGGGGGAGGCTGCACTGAGGAGAGGCTGGCTGCACTGAGGAGAGGCTGGCTGCACTGAGGAGAGGCTGGCTGCACTGAGGAGGAGGCTGCACTGAGGGGGAGGCTGCACTGAGGGGGGGCTGCACTGAGAGGAAGGCTGTACCGGGGGCTGTAGTGAGGAGGGGGCTGTAATGAGACAGAGGGGGGTTTGTAGTGAGAGCCCCCTATTTGCTGCTTGTACAGCGATATTATGTGGTGACTGTATCACCATTATCCAGAGATGTCATCTATAGAAAACTGTCTTTATAGCTATTTGTATAGGTTTTTCATTCACAACATATTATTTTATATAAATACAATCTAAGATACCCTACTAACCCCACTCTTGTGTGTCGGAATTCTGATTCCCCCCCCCCCATTCTGCCTAGTTGGGGCAGGGGGGATGCAGGCAGGGTGTGTTAGGTTAGGGCTGGGATTTTTTTTTTTTTGGGGGGGTGGGGAGGGTGCCCTTGGATTACTTGCCTAGGGCCGCAAAATGCCTTGTCCCGGCCCTGTTTCCCTCTCCCTTTATCATATAACTCTATAGATCACAGATCTCAGCTTCTCTCCTCTATCATATAACCCTATATATCACAGAGCTCAGTTTCTCTCCCTCTATCATATAACCCTGTATATCACAGAGCTCAGCTCCTCTCCTCTATCATATAACCCTATATATCACAGAGCTCAGCTTCTCTCCCCTATCATATGACCCTATGTCTCACAGAGCTCAGCTTTTCTCCCTCTATAATATAATCCTATATATCACAGAGCTCAGCTTCTCTCCTCTATCATATAATCCTATATATCACAGAGCTCAGCTTCTCTCCTCTATCATATAACCCTATATATCACAGAGCTCAGCTTCTCTCCTCTATCATATGTAACATGCCAGGGTCACAGAGGAGAGGATGGGAAGTGGTAGTTTAATGTCACGGTGGCTAGACACCCAATCCTCTCTTGTTCTCCTTGACACCGTTACAGTGCAAAAAGGGGGTCTGCTTGTTCAGGGGTAGGGGGTTTGTTCCTCCAGTTTTCCCCCCGGAAACACACTCTGTAGATAGGTACCTGTCCAGATGGTAGTTGAGGAGTTCCCTTGATGTTGTCAGCAAAGGTAATAGACAGAGGCAAGGTGGTATAACACAAACAGTTCTTTTACTCCAGGCTAGATTTTACATCCCAAGACACGTCTGTAAAGCCGGGAGCAGAGGTGGCAGGTTTCTCACTTTCTAGTGTAACTCACATACTGCCTAACTGACTAAACTGCCTAACTGACCAACTTGAACTCCCTTCCCACCTGGGTACCTTTTTTTATAACCTCTGGCTACAACCTAGTTGCCTAGGAAAACCACCCACTCTGCTTCAGGCTACAACAGCATATCGGCATAAAAACTTTAGCATTGACACTGACACGTTATATTGCACACAATAAACAATGGCTTCCATAGTAGACACTATCTTGAGGCACAAAACAAAATTTAGAAGTGTACACTCCTGTACACTATTACTCCCCCTCTTAAAAGAAAGCCGTCCTCGGCGTCTGGTGTCATCAGCAATGAAGGTAGTTAGGGATAATTGGAAAGCACTGATGGTGATATATAACATTTTTCTCATCAGTGGTGAGGTAACAAGCATAACAAATACAAATAAAACAGTGTATAATTTTTTACAGTTTTATCCATATCCTAAAAATTAAATGTCCAACTTCTCTTGACATGTAAAGGGAATAAACAAGGGAAATTGTCCAAAGTCCTTGGGCATATAAACCTTGGGAAAGGTTTAGGGAAACAAAACAGGAACAATGTCCATGGCAGCTCTTGGTATAGAGTCCATGCAGGCATTATAACTACAGTCTAATTTGCCCATCAAGTTCAGGCTGGGGAGTTTGCAGACCATCAGGATATATTTCCTAAGTGGCAACCTGGAAATAGGAAGAATTAGTCACAATATCTTGAGGGATTTTTACCTTTTTTTACTCCTCTCCGATCGTCGAAAAGTGAAATTGTACTGCAGTACAGCAGGCTGGTCTGAAAACAATCTGTTCTTCCGATGTGGTATCAGTCCCCTGCTGCTAAGGTTCAGTGGCAGGTTCACTAGAAACAAAGAAAGTCATCCATGGCCCAAAGAATAAGCTGAAGGATTACTAACAGTGTCTTTCCCACCTTAGATGATGACTTTTCATTTTCAGTGGAACAGTTCAGTAGTTGTTGAATTGTTGGAGTCATCCTCTCTTAGACACAGCTTTAGTCGGTTACGGTGAACAACTTGCGGTTCTTTTCCTTTCTTTTACAATCTCATATACAGTACATCTTTTCCTAGATATGGAAGGGGCCTTGACTCTGTTAGGACCCCAGTCCCCCCCACTTAGTATCTAACTTTGCTAGTACGGTGGTTTTATTTTTTAGCCAAACCTTTGTCACCTATTTTTTTAGTTGGTTTTCCACACTGGCATGCAAGTTTTTAGTGTATTTGTTTTTTCCCTCCGGGTTTCCCTTCCAAAACGGGCATCCAATCTCTCTGGCATCAGCCAGGCGCCTTGATGGTCATTCACCCAGCCCAGTCTTTTGGTAGCGGATTGGATGACATCAGGAACCCTTACATTCAAGACAAGGTGAGAGGGTAGTTTACCCTGACGGCCAAACATAATGAAAGCAAGGAGTGTACCCATTTGAGCAATGCACAGTATTGTTTGTACATATACACCAACTCAGGTAGCAAAGCTGGCCAGTCAGCCCTTTGGTAGGTGGTACAGTTTAAGCATTCTCTATAAGGGTTTGGTTTCATTTTCTCACATAAGCCCGTTTCCTTGTGGATGTTTATGCTGTGGTCCGTAGCTATTTGCAATTGTAAGGAAAGTACAAAGTTCTTGGGAAACAAACTGGGATTCAAAGGCAGATCCCCGATCAGTAAGGATCTTTCAGGGCAACCCATAAGGTAACATAAAACTCTTCCAGAAGTTGGAAGCTGTAGCTTTGCTGTCAAAATCCTTCAACAGGAACTGCTATTTACGAATTTGGTATAATGATCAATTATTGTCATGGCTTTATGCATATCCATTACGACTGGGTTCTATCTTCACATGGTCTATGGAAAACAATGTCTAGTGGCGGGTTTGCTCACCTATGGGATGAAGTGGGGCCTTTTGATTATGCCATTCACCTCTCGCTAGCGTGCAGGCAGGGGAAATTCTTTGCACCAATTTCTATGTCCTTCCGCAATACCAACCCAATTTAAAATCGCCTTTCGTATGGTTGCTTCTGTTTTTTGAAACACCAAAATGTCCAGATCGCTCATGGTAGGCTTTCCAAATATCACAGGGGCATTCATGACGAGGTATCAAAAATTTGGTACAATCTTTCACCCGAGGTGGGGTCAAAATGTGCTCCAACTGATAAAGGCCCCCTCTGTATGAAGAGACGCTTCCTCTGCCTCCACAGTCAACAATTTTCCATACGGGATGAACCTGGGCGAAGTCTATCGGAACTCTTCTGCTCCCCAAGAAAGTCCTGTAGTTTCTCTAAGGGTTTCGACTCTCTACTTGGAGTGTCTTCCATTGAGCCTCATCTTGGGAGTTGATCAGGGGGGTAACCTTTGATGATTGGCTCTCCTTTTCCTTGACTGCTAGTTGCATTTTGTTGAGCAAAACGAGTGTAGAATGCTGGCATCTCTACTTCTTTCCAGTCATCTTCACTTCTGGTGGGTTCTTCTCCAGTTGGTTTAGACGGGTTTAAAGCATCAGAAATTTCGTGTTGCATTTTTCCTGCACGGTACCTCACAACAAAGTCAAAATTTGGGGCGAGTCTTGAGGCCCACCGCTGTTCAAGGGCTCCAAAGTCGGGCCGTATTCAGATGGCCAGAGGGTTATTATTTTGTGTATAAATATGAAGGGAGTAGCTGCCAGATAGTCCTTAAACTTTTCTGTTACAGCCCAAACAAGTTGCAAGGAATTCCAGCTTGAAGGGGGCTATAGTTTTGATTCATTCCCTTTTCAGCACCTGGAGAGCACGACTGGGTAAAGCGATTACTCTTTCCTTTTTGTTCTGAACTTGTGATTAGGACAGCGCCAAGTCCTTGCATGCTGGCGTCAGTATAAAGATGGAACGGTTGACTGTAATCAGGTATCCAAAGAATAGGTGGTTGGGTCCCAAAAGTCTCTTTAGGTCTGGAAGCAGTCTCTTGCCTCTCTGTCCACTGAATACGTAGTCTCCTTTTTTGTTGCTCACAGGGGTACCCTCGGAGTTGTTCTTGCAAGGGCTCGGCCTCTTCAGCTAAATGGGGTATGTAGCGGCGGTAGTAGCTAGCAAACCCCAGGAAACTTCTTATTTCTTTCACAGTAGTTGGAGTTTGGCCAATTCTGGACTGTGGAGTTTTTTCTCAGGGTCAGGTGTACACTTCAGCGCTAACAACGTGGCCTACGTAATTCACTTGCGGTTTCAAGAGGGATGGCACTTGGGAGGGTTTGACCTTTTAGCCCATGCTTGATCGAACTTGGAAGACCTCAGCCAGATGGGTGCAAGGTGGTCTTCATATGTTTTGGAGAATATAAATGAATCATCCAAGTTATAGGAGTACACTTTCAAGGTTCCGTGCCCTAAGCATCCGCTCCATGAGCCTTTGGAAGGAGCGGTGCCCTTTTACAAAGTCCAAAATGGCATATACTGTTAAAACTGAAATAGGCCCATTGGAGTGGTGAAAGCAGTCCTTCTCCGGTCTTCAGGTGCTATAGGTACTTGACATTATCCGCTGGTTACGTCCAATTTTGAAAAGTAAGACGATGTTCATAATGCGGTCAAAGATTATTCAATGCGTGGCAAGGGATAGGAATCCTTATGAGTGATGTTGTACAGCTTAAGGTAGTCTACAAAAAAATCTGATGGTTCCATCCTTTCTTCTTGACCATGACTATAGGTGTGCCCAAGGACTCTGACTGTCTTGAATTGACATCTGCTTCTTTCATCTCATTTAGAAGTTTTTTTAACAGGCTGGTACATAGGGTGGAAGAGGTCGAATATCTTTCCTTGATTGGGGGATGATCACCTGTAGGTATGTTATGCTGCAACAGGGTGGTCTGACCAAAATCCAATGGTGTTTGCTGAAGGCTTGATGGTAATTTACAGGCCACAGCTTTGGACATCATGTTTTGCTCGCTTTTAGTGATGTCCCTTACATGGGTCTCAGTCCACCATGGTCTCTTGGACTCTTCTTTTATCCTCTTGAGCGATTTGAGGGCAGGAAGCATTTGTCTTGCTTAATAATGTCTTCAAAGGTAACTTGGGAGAGTTGAGCAACTGGGTAGAACTTGTGTAGCTTTATTGGGGGTATCACCAAATTTAAGGAGACGGACTGGTTTCCTACCATTGGAAACAGTCACTAGGCTTCTTGCAACTCTCATCATTGAATGCTCCTTGGTTAGGATTGGTTCATGAGGGGCTTGGTAATCCTGACCTCTAATGCCTGTACGGGCTTGGCACCATAACAGGGTCTCAGTGGGCCCGGGTTGTAAGATAAAATGGATGGATGTCTCCGATGCGGCTCTGCCAACTTTGTGGTTGGCAAATCTTTGTTGGGCACGGAGTGTTCGGATGGCATGTTGAATGCTTCCTGACAGAGCAGGGAGCTGCTTGCCAAACTTGCATGTAGGGCTTTAAGCATTTTTTCCATAAACAATTTTTAAGAACATTCACGCCCAGAACAACTGATGGAGTATTTGGTCATCCACATCTTTCTATGATCACACCCTGACGAGGTAACTCAGTCTCACCAATCTGGATTGTAGGCTCCCAGTTTAACCCTGGTGTGGAATTGGTTGGACCATTACTGGCAATAACCGTCAGCCAAGTATTTTGGGGGTTGAACAAGTTTCATTTAAGTCCCAATAGTTTCATGTATTACCCCTTTTTGAAGAGTAGTTACCTGTGAACCTGTGTCCAAAAGGGCAGTGAGGATACTCCATTTATGCGTATGTTCACTTGTGGATAGGAGCGACAAAAACGTGGAAACCACATTGGGGGTCCAAGTGGACCTCTCTTTCTTCCTCCCGAGGGTCGGTCTTTGGCTTTTGAGGCGACATCCATTTTAAATTGATAGAACTGATCCTCTCTGTGTTTCCCTATTTGCGACAATGCTTGCAGAAAGGGGTCTTCGTCTGCAGTTGGCCTTGTCAAGTGGAACCTGTCCAGGGCTCTGGTATTTTTTCGTGATGATGTCTTAACTGGATAGCTTTCTGTAAAGGGTTTAATAATTATCTTTGTGGATGGGACTGAGGTCTGACTTTCCCGCTTTTGGCACACATTATCCAGGCACTTGGTCAGGACAGTGACCTGATCCTGTAGTAGGGATGCGTATCAGGAATTTGGGCCTGTGGGGGACTGTGTAGCAAGAAGGTTTTTCTCTTGAAAAACGCAGAGTGGAGCAGGCTTGGCACCACCCCCTGGATTTGGTGGGTAACACTGGAGGGGGGTTCTGTCCCCGGGAGGTGCTCTTTTTCCTAGTATTTTGGATTGACAGCTCTTTTTAAAGTCCAGGAAGGTGATTTGGATGTTGAGCAGCAAAACATCCTGATTGACTCTTAAGGACTCAGTCTCTGCTCCCTCTTACGAACTGTTCTTGGAGAGTTTTGTCGGTATCAGCTGCTTCGCGAGGGTCTAAATTGGATAACAGCTTTTTAAGCCTCCTGGAGGGCCAGAGCAAAAATTCTGAGGGATTCTCCAGGATGCTGTCTTTCTCTCCCAAAGAATTGTAACTTTAATTCAGAGATAGTTCTGATCTCAAATGTGGCTTGTAGTCTCTTAAATTATCTGTTTTTTGCAGTTCTTTTCTCTGAGTGGGGCCAGGACTTCACTTCCCTTAAAGCAGCACCCTCCATGCTGCCAATGAGAATCTCCACCTTTTGTTTAGGGGAGACAGGATACAGTCTGATAGAAACCGCATCTTTTCACGAAAGTCCCTGAGGGTGTGTGATTCTCCGCTGTAACGAGGAAGCCAGGGGGTCCCAAAGAAATAAGACATACTAAGCGGCATAATACCAGTTGTAGGGGTGAAGGACTCACTGGAAGCAGGTTGCTCACTGTCCCTAACATCTGTCATGGTGAGCAGTTGGTCAGAAAATGGCAAACAAACAAACAAAAAAAAAAAAATCTAGCGTCTCTAAATGGGGTGTTGCCTGTTTGCTCCCCCTCTTTGTGAAAAGTACTCACTGGGCAGGTTTGTGCTGGCTCCTTTCCTTACAATTATTTTTATCCTCTTCACAAGGCGCTCATTCAGGACTTGTTGCCAGGCAGATTTTGTAACGGCTTTTTCCATCCGTTTGAATTTAACTGTCATCTCTCTCCGGCTTTCTGCCGGGCAGATTTCGTAACGGCTTTTTCTGCCATTTTTCCAGACTGTGATGCAGTTGAAATTACAGAGATTTTGACTAAAGTCTTTTATAGCACCGCAAATGTGGTGAATTTAAGTAATAAATGACAGTCTTTAAACACTTGATAGGGCACACATTCAAGTTGAATCCTGTTCTTCGTGACGCCAATTTATGTAACGTGCCAGGGTCACAGAGGAGAGGATGGGAAGTGGTAGTTTAATGTCACGGTGGCTAGACACCCAATCCTCTCTTGTTCTCCTTGACACCGTTACAGTGCATAGGGGGTCTGCTTGTTCAGGAGTAGGTGGTGTTCCTCCAGTGTTCCCCCGAGACACACTCTGTAGATAGGCCTACCTGTCCAGATGGTAGTTGAGGAGTCCTTGATGTTGTCAGCAGAGTAATAGACAGGAGGCAAGGTGGTATAACACAAACAGTTCTTTACTCCAGGCTAGATGTTACATCCCAAGACACGTCTGTAAAGCCTGGAGCAGAGGTGGCAGGTCTTCTCACTTTCTAGGTGTAACTCACATACTGCCTAACTGACCAACTGCCTAACTGACCAACTGAACTCCTCCCACCTGGGTACCTTTATTTATAACCTCTGGCCACAACCTAGTTGCCTAGGTAACCACCACTCTGCTTCAGGCTTACACAGCATATCGGCATAAAAACTTAGCATTGACACTGACACGTTATATTGCACACAATAAACAATGGCTTCCATAGTACACATACTACACATATAACCCTATATATCACAGAGCTCAACTTCTCTCCTCTATCATATAACCCTATATATCACAGAGCTCAGCTTCTCTCCTCTATCATATAATCCTATATATCACAGAGCTCAGTTTCTTTCTCTATCACATCCTGATCTCAGATAGAGCAGCATAAACAATCTACCACAGAAATCCTATTAAATTTGCCAAAAAACAACTGTTATTGCCTTAAACAATGAAAAAAACATTTGCCAGTGTCAAATAAACTTCAACCTAACATCATAAACAGTTGTGTGTGTCAAAAACATTCAGAAAATAGGATTGGAATGGCATTTTTTAAATGTCACATCCTACTTCACAAAGGATAGGAAAAGGTTAAAAGGCTTTCACACAGGCCGATACACATTGCATGAGGAAGGAATCATCATTTATGCAATTATTCGCCCCCCCAAATAACATCACGTCATAGGCACACCTCTTGTTTACAAGGCAGGTATGCGGCCAACCAATATTCCAGGTGGCGTTTGCTTGTTTGTCAGATGTTCATGGTATATTTACTTGGCCAATGATTGGCTGACGGAACGTTTCTACAAAAGCATAGTTTCCAGCAGTCCTGTACAGAGCGGGTGGGGTGGTAACGAGGAGTAGAAATTGGGCAGGACTTAGGTATTCTCAGATGATTTGGGTCATTCCTGGGTAATATTCTGTTCCTAGGCAGGGCAGGGCTAGTATGTCCTGTGCGTTTGTTGGCAAAGATTTGCTCCTGATTATCGGACCATGTAGAAGGGCCTGAAGATATAATTAGAGCACTTTCATCTGTCGGATGTACTTTCATCTAATTATGTGTCAGAGTTTGCCCCATAGCCTTGTTCTATGTGTGAGAAAATATTTCATTTCTATTCAGGGACTGCCTGCATTCAGATCCACCACTTCTGCCTCTGAAAAATTGTTAACATGGAGGAAGCTTTTTTTTTTTTGCTTTACCCAAACGGTTTCCATAAAGAAAGCTAATATAGAAAGAAAATGTATGAAATCTATAAAATTTATATAGATTTTTTTTTATTCTGAAACTTGCACCAGGACAATTACAGCTCTGCATTGACAGCTATTTCCCCATACACTTGCAGATTTGGATCAGCTAGCTGTGGCTTATCACTATGCAGACATTACCCAAGTCTTTATGAGGGAAAGTCGTGCACATTAAATAGTTATCTGCAGAAGAAATCTGAGTCTATCTTGATTTTGCAGTGAAGAAAATAATTATTTGATCCCTTGCTGATTGTGTAAATTTGCCCTTTGACATAGACCATACATGCCAACACTCCCGCTTTTGGCGGGGGGTTTCCGCTAATGGGGGTCCCCTCCGCCCTCCCAGCAGAGTTGGCATTCCTCCAGCAGGCAGCGGGGGGACCGCGGCGCAAGAGTAGCGCTGCCGCGCTACTCTGGCGCCGCCGGGCCGCTCCTACAGGCGGGTGAAGCGGCCGCTCACCCGCCCGGCGAGTTTCACTGACTTGTGCGGCCGCAGCCGCACAGTCAGTCAGCTGTGCAGGGAGGAGGCAGGAGGGATCGTTCCCCTCCTCCCTTCTCCCCCTGTATGTACGGCGCCGGTGCGCGCTGTACATACAGGTCAGTGTCGCAGGGGAAGTGACGCGCGGCTGCACTCACTCCCCCTGCGACGCTGAGACTACTCAGTCGGCTGGGAGATGTCCGGAGCTGCAGGAGCCTGGTGAGGTAAGTGGCTTTTATTATTTTATTTTTATTAGTTATAGGGGGGCTCTACCTGGCTACAATGGGGGCAACTACCTGGCAACAGAGGGGGCACTACCTGGCTACAATGGGGGCAACTACCTGGCAACAGAGCGGGGCACTACCTGGCTACAATGGGGGGTCTACCTGGCTCCAATGGGCGGGTCTACCTGGCAACAGAGGGGGCACTACCTAGCTACAATGGGCAGGTCTACCTGGTAACAGAGGGGGCCCTACCGGGCTACAATGGGGGGTCTACCTGGCAACAGAGGGGGCACTACCTGGCTACAATAGGGGGGGTCTACCTGGCAACAGAGGGGGCACTACCAGGCGACAAAGGGGGGGGGTCTACCTGGCAACAGAGGGGGCACTACCTGGCTACAATGGGGGGGGGGCACTACCTGGCTACAATGGGGGGGCACTACCTGGCTAACAAAGGGCGCACTACCTGGCTAACAAAGGGGGCATCTACCTGGCAACAATGGGGGCATCTACCTGGCAACAATGGGGTCATCTACCTGGCTAACAAGGGGGCATCTACCTGGCTAACAAAGGGGTGCATCTACCTGGCTAACAAAGGGGGGCATCTACCTGGCTACAAATTTGGCATCTACCTGGCTACAGAGGGGACATCTACCTGGCTACAAGGGGGCATCTACTTGGCTACAAGGGGGCATCTACTTGGCTACAAGGGGGCATCTACCTGCCTGTAAGGGGCACTACCTGGTTATGGGGGGGCTACTACCTGGCTATAAGGGCATCTACCTGGCTTTCTTCCAAAGCTGTTATGCAGTTAGGTGGAGTGGGTGTGGCTTTTTGAAGGGGCGTGGTGCACCAACCAAATGGGCGTGTCCATGCAAATTTTTGCCGCGCCACCCTCTACAATCTCCTGCTTTTTCAGTTTCAAAAGTTGGCAACTATGACAAAGACATGAACAGTCTATAATTTGAAGGGTAGGTTAATTTTAACATTGAGAGATAGAATATCCAAAATAAAATCCAGAAAATCACATTGTATAAATTATATAAATTTGCATTTTGCTGAGAGAAATAAGTATTTGATCCCCTACCAACCATTAAGAGTTCTGGCTCCTACAGACCAGTTAGACGCTCCTAATCAACTTGTTACCTGCATTAAAGACAGCTGTCTTAAATAGTCACCTTTATAAAAGACTCCTGTCCACAGACTCAATTAATCAGTCAGACTCTAACCTCTACAACATGGGCAAGACCAAAGAGCTTTCTAAGGATGTCAGGGACAAGATCATAGACCTGCACAAAGCTGGAATGGGCTACAAAACCATAAGTAAGACGCTGGGTGAGAAGGAGACAACTGTTGGTGCAATAGTAAGAAAATGGAAGAAATACAAAATGACTGTCAATCGACATTGATCTGGGGCACCATGCAAAATCTCACCTTGTGGGGTATCCTTGATCATGAGGAAGGTGAGAGATCAGGCTAAACTACATGGAGGGAATTTGTTAATGACCTCAAGGCAGCTGGGACCACAGTCACCAAGTAAACCATTGGTAACATTACGCTGCAATGGTTTAAAATCCTGCAGTGCCCGCAAGGCCCCCCTGTTCAGGAACGCACATGTGCAGGCCTGTCTGAAGTTTGCCAGTGAACACCTGGATGATTCTGTGAGTGATTGGGAGAAGGTGCTGTGGTCAGATGAGACAAAAATTTAGCTCTTTGGCATTAACTCAACTCGCCGTGTTTGGAGGAAGAGAAATGCTGCCTATGACCCAAAGAACACCGTCCCCACTGTCAAGCATGGAGGTGGAAACATTATGTTTTGGGGGTGTTTCTCTGCTAAGGGCACAGGACTACTTCACTGCATCAGTGGGAGAATGGATGGCTCCATGTACTGTAAAAGCCTGAGTGACAACCTCCTTCCCTCCGCCAGGCCATTAAAAATGGGTCGTGGCTGGGTCTTCCAGCAAGACAATGACCCAAAACATACAGCCAAGACAACAAAGGAGTGGCTCAAAAAGAAGCACATTAAGGTCATGGAGTGGCCTAGCCAGTCTCCAGACCTTAATCCCATAGAAAACTTATGGAGGGAGTTGAAGCTCAGAGTTGCCAAGCGACAGCTTCAACATTTTAATGATTTAGATGATCTGCAAAGAGGAGAGGACCAAAATTTCTCCTGACATGTAGACAAATCTCATAATCAACTACAAAAAACGTCTGACTGCTGTGCTTGCCAACAAGGGTTTTGCCACCAAGTATTAAGTCTTGTTTGACTGAGGGATCAAATACTTATTTATTTTGGATATTCTATCTCTCAATGTTAAAATTAACCTACCCTTAAAATTATAGACTGTTCATGTCCTTGTCAGTGGGCAAACTTACATAGTCAGCAAGGGATCAAATAATTATTTCCTTCACTGTATATATGGGGGATTTTATATTGAATGGGGCTAATCTGCGAACGCAATGTTGTTTCCGACATGGCATCCATCTGCGCCGAGGATTTCAAATTTGTGAGTTACAAAATTTGTACCTCAGTTTATAATGTAAACTCCATCATGGATTTCCATTAGGGTGTAATGATACTTGAATTTATGATGAAATGAATGCAGATTGTGGCACAGAATGTTGGATTCTACACTAAAATTAGCATAAAATTCCACTGTGTGGGCGAAGCTTTAGACCTGGTACAGGAGCTCATGAAAGGACCATCATCTTGCTTGGGTAGTAATGGACCAAACAAGGTGTAGAGAAAGTGGTGTTACACTGATATCAGATATATGTAGCCTACAAAAATGAAGATAGAAAGGGTTAGCAGTATGATAACCAAACTAGTCTGACACAGAAGTCTTCCCTCTCTGTTCATTGCTTTATCATGCTGAGGCTATCAGAGCTTGGTGGTTAAGAAACCAGAGCCTTCTTCATAGTCGCATTGCTATATGTCTGGACCTCATGGACAATACCCCATAACAGTTTTGATCTATAGACCAGCAATGTTGTGAATAGGAAACTGTAATCATGATCATATGGCACTTTAACAGCCTCTTAAAGAGAACCTGTCACATAGGTTATGCCCCCCTTGCTGAGGGCAGCACAAGCTAGTGTCAGACCTGCTGTTTCCAGCGCTGTGTCCCTTATTCTGTAAGATGCTGTAGTTTTAAAGTATTTAGTGCTCAAATCTGCAGTTTTCAGCCAGAAAAGTCATGAAAAGAGTATGTTTTCTTCATGCCCCGCCTACCTAAGGCTAGCCCCGCCTATCTCACAACTGACTAGCCTATTACTTTGAATAGGTAGAAACATGTGAATAACTGCCAGGTGAGCGGGGTTAGCCTTTGGTGGGCAGGGCTAACACCTGCTCATGAATAAGATTTGAGCATTAAATACTCTAAAACTACACCATCTTACAGTATAAGGGGCACAGCTCTGGAAACAGCAGGTCTGACACTAGCTTGTGCTGTCCTGAGCAAGGGAGGCATAACGTATGTGACAGGTTCCCTTTAACTTAAAACTGATGCCTAATACATGGACATTATTGGAGCTGTCTGGGTCTACCTTTTCCAATCTATTATTGCTACTGCTGTCACAAAATAAATATTCCCCTTCGTCATTACCTCTATTCCAGTGATGCCGCTGCCTGTGCTCTCCTTGGGGCTTCTAATTCTGCTGCCAGCAGTTGGATCGTCATTGCCTGACATCACCACTCCGAGTTTACTTCTGCATGGTGATGTTAGGCAATGACATATGACCGCTGAGGCAATTATGATCTGACTGCCGGTTGCCGAAGTAAACAGAAAACTCGGGAAGAGCATAGCGTTGCTAGAATGGAGCCGAGGACAAATGTGAGTATGGCTTTTTAGATTTAGTAGGTGGAAAATCTTTCCTTAGGGAGAGCCACCAATAAATTGGTCGGTGTGAGGATTTACACGCCTTTCAGACCTCACTGACTGTTTTGCATAAAGCAAAGGCTTATGGGAAAAGAGCTAGGGAGCTCCACAGCGCACTCTATTGGATGTAGTTTTCCTCAATTCACATGTAGCTCGCAGGAGCCTAGCAGTGTGAAAGAGATTTGAGCCAAACCAGTTGTCCATCTGCAGACAGTTGTTTCGGGGTATTTGTCCTTTGTCAGTACAGCATAGAACTTACTGCTTGGCTGGGTAAGAGGCGAGAGTGGCTTAGACGGGGGAAAATCTCTCCTTCAGGAGAGCCACCAATAAATTGGTTGGTGTAAGGATTTACGCGCCTTTCAGACCTCACTGACTGTTTTGCATAAAGCAAAGGCTTCTGGGAAAAGAGCTAGGGAGCTCCACCGCGCACTCTATTGAATGTAGTTATCCTCAGTTCACATGTAGCTCGCAGGATTTTGTGATCTTTAGATTTTGTGCCAGCAGCAGCAACAGCTTATTGTAAAAGGCAAACCCGGACAACCGCTCTAAGTGTTCTTATCTTGGAGGGTAGTGTAAAGTGTAACCAAAAACCTTAGTTAATAACACATTATATTATATTGGTCAGTAGGGGATTATCATTAGGGTTTTAATATTAATATTTACTAGTAATTAAAGAATAAATGTAAACCACATGCAAAGTAAAAACAAGGCAGAAAAGAGGCCATATTTATGACTCGTGTAGTATGTACTATATTTGTGCAACCTCATAGTGTTATCAGGTTTATTTATATAATGTTTTTCTAGGAAAACTACAGTGAGCCAATTCATCAGTCTGTGCGAGGGGGTTCAAAAGTCTTCTCCGGCTGTAATTCTTAATGACTTGAAAGAGAGTTATATCTGAAAGCACATTCGGGCCTGATGGGGATTAATGAATGACCCCTTGTAAAAAGGAAGCTTGTGAACATATGTGTAATACAGTATTATTTTGTACTTCTCCAAGGGTGTATATTACTATCATGCCTGCGTATGTGGTTCTTCAACACCTGGCAGTTACCTTACTGCACTGGGGTCCTGGGTTTGACTAGTTGTCTGGCATTTGCATTATAGTATAAGATCAGGTTTTTTTTTATCTTTATACACTGCGATATGTCTCAAACTCCCCAGTTGGATACATTGCAGTCTTCTCTTGGAGATCCTCTTGCTTTAGACACCGCTGGACAGGAACTTCAAAGCAGCCCTAGCAATAGAAGCTCTATGAGCCCTAGCTCATATATAATGAGGCTCGGACTGGCCCACAGTGGAGTATGGAAACCCCTGGTCGGTCCCTGAACATGATGGTTCCTTTTCAGGGAGAAAAGCAGAGAAATAGAGGCAGAAAGCAAGAGGCAAAGTGCAAAAGTCCTTTGCAGTCTTGTACAGGAGCTGTAGAATGAGTCCCAAGAAGTAACTCTACCGATGGGCCCAAAGAATGAACACCACTGATGGGCCCCAAGAATCAGCTTTACTGGTGTCTGAGACTGCATATAGTATAGCTATTTTCAATATAATGCGCCTTTGTAACTCCTAAGTAATAGTGCCCTCTCTGTGCCCACTTTTTTTTTTTTTAAACATAATTTTTATTCAAAGTTTTACATATATAAACAGAATTGGGCACAAGAGAAACAAGGCAGTGTCAGCTTACAACTCTCTGTGCCCACTTTTAGTAGTAGTACCACCGCTGTCCCCTTCTCTGCAATAGTGCAACAGTAATAATGTCTCTTCTGTGCCCCTTCAAATATACTTATATTCACCTAATCCCATTTCCATTCTTCCTAGAGTTTGCTTTGGTCTGTGATATCCGCTTATAGGCTACAGGCTGTTTCTGGCTGGTGGCCTATTAGACACAAGGTGCAAGCTAGGGTGGTCAGCAGCTCGACACAGGCAGCACAATGAATTGACTTTTGAGAAAGAATCCGGCTGCACACTGCTGAGTATGGCGACCGGTCTGCACTGCTTTAACGTATGTTTTTTCTACGACTTTTAAGTCTTGTTACAATAAAAGCTTACATTTTATTCAAATTTATGTTGACTTGCCATCCTATACTTGTCATATGGTCCAAGGACATTGCTGGGACGCTGTGTACACAAAATTGTTTTCTATTGCTTCCATTAAGCCGGGTAAGCTCTCGGCGTTCACGTGCATCCCCGTAATCACCCGGCGGGCGGATTGAGCTGGACTGTGACTTACTGTTTCCCAATGAATTGACTTTGTTGCATCTCTTATCTAGGACCACCAGGGGCATCGCTAGGCAGTCTTATTTGTGGCTTGTGCCCCAGATAAAACTGCCAGTGCCCCAAACCTGCAATCTGCCTGCACAGGTTGCCAGTGCATCACTGGCTTCCAGGCCAATGCCTTTGGCCATAGTGCCAGTGGCATTTTTAACTGTATTTGTGTCCTCTGCTTGCGCAGCATAATGACGTCACAACACCTGTGCAAGGACACAAAGAGTGAGTGCTTCGTCAGAGGAATGGAGAGAGAAGTACTATTTTTTTTTATTTTTAATCAGGTCCTATATTCCTATCTACAATCCTGGAGCCCTTATAACCTACTGGGGGGACATACATTCCTACCTACATACTGGGAGGCCCTATAACCTTTCTGGGGGGACATGTATTCCTACCTACCTATATACTGGGGGTCCCCAACTACTTATAACCTACTAAGGTGGACATATATACCTACTTACTTACTGGGGAGCCCTAAATACCTATCACCTACTGGGAAGACATATATGAGGCTCCCATTATGTAGGTAGGTATATAACTACCAACCTACTGGGGGACATATATATTTACCTACGTATTGGGATCCCTATACAACTATCATCATACTAGGGGGGCTCTTTATAGCTACCAAGTTACTGGGGGAACCAATATACCTATTTTCTTATTGAGGGGCCCTATTTAACAACCACCCTATTGGGGTACCCTAACCTACCAACCTACCCGGGGGGTGGGAACCTATCCACCTACGTACATACTGGGGGACCAATATACCTACCAACCTACTAGGGGACCCTAAATACCTACCAACCTAAAGTGGCTGCATACCTACCGACAGCAGCCCCTGTGTACCTACTTACATACTTTACCTATCTCTCTGCTGTTGGGGACTATATGAACTACCTACAGGAGGCCATATATACCTGCCTACATACTGAGGAAGCATATCTACTATGAGTACTTATATACTTACCTACCTACTAATGGGACTTACACGCCTACCTACCAAGAAGCTATATACCTATCTACCTACTGAGGAGACCTATATGCCTACCTACAAATTGAGAGGGTTGATATACCTCCCTAACTAATGGGGGCCTATATAGGAACAATGGGTAACTCTCCTTCCTCCACAGCAAGCACCTAGCTTTACTGTAATAGGAAAGCAGGTTGCAGTGGGGATGGCGTCACCATGCTTTCCTGTATAAACCCCCATTAGGTAGGAAGGCATATAAACCTCCCACCCTCAATGTTTCTGTAGGTTTATAGGTGCTGGAAAAGTGAGGAATTTAAATATTTATGTGGTAAATTTTGCATAGATGAGTCGTGGCCAGTAAAAGTAATCATGGCAGTCTGGCCCGGATGGAGAAGAAAAAGAAAAGAGAACGACTCTTGTCTTGAGGAGACGTCACCTGTGAATCATCGGATGTAAAGGCACTGTAGACACTTATATGTCTGCAGAGCGCCTGTGTAAAACTGCTATCTACCATTAAATGTTTACTGTATGGCGGTGATATATGTCTGCAGACCCAAAAGGTCCTTGCATCGGAAACCAATACACCAGCGGGTAAGGTCCTTTCCAATTTTTATTTCCAATAAAGGGCTACAGGATAGTATAAAAGACATGTGTATCCGCTAACGCGTTTAGGACCCTATACTTAAGGACCCAGTATAGGGTCAGAAACGCGTTAGCGGATACACACGTCTTTTTTCTGCCTAAGGACTTTTTTCTGCCTAACACACCATATGGTGCGGTGGATTACGGAGGAGGGGTGAGCTGCAGCGATCTTGCTGTTTTGTGTGTGTATATGTCTTCAGAACACCTACGTGCAACTGGTATCTATCACTACATGGTCACTGTATGGCAGTAATATATGTCTGGAGAGCGTCTGCATACAACTGGTAGTCACATGTGGTGGTCGCATTTGGTCATGGTCTGGCAGTGTTATTTGATCCTTTAGTATTAAAGGGGTTTTGCCACGATGTAATGTTGACGTGGGATCCTCCAAAATGGGTATTTAATCATTTTTCTAAATATATGTGATTAAAAATATTGCAGCCTGAGAGAGCTACAGGCTGCGTTACCTGCCCTTAGTTACTTAAAAGCTTCTATTAGATATGACCTGACAAGAGCTGCTGGCCGGGCTTGTGCAGAGAAAGCTTCTTATCTGATGAAAGGGAGCTGAAGAAGCTTTCAAGGCACCGGGTAGAAATATATTGTCTTTTGTATACAGAATCCACTAGTTGTAGTGTGATTATCTGAGTAGATCCCTGCTTTATCTGATGACAGAGAACATGAAGAAGCTTTCAAGCTGCTGTGGAGAAAAGGTGTTGTCTTTTGTATACAGAATCCACTAGTTGTAGTTTGATTATTTGAGTGAACATTTCACACTATCCCTTATGCACGGCTCTGTGCTCAGGCTGTGTCTCTCTCTCTCTTAGCTCAGCGTGGCTTTGTTTATATTTGCCTCTTAGCAGATAAGGCACATCCTGGCAAAACCCTTTTAATATTATTGGGTCCTGGTATCTTAGGATTTTCTTTAGTAACAAGTAATTTGCCCCATGTATAGGCGTATTATTCGGTAACTGTATGACTATTATTTAGGGGTATTACACTATCATATGTAGGTGAGAAACTTTGAAAAAGTAAAATGTGCAGATTTTCATTGTACGGTGTACTGCTGAGGTGATGAACAGTATCTATGTGAAATATGCGTAAAAATTTGTGACAGTAACATACATTTTTTTCTCTGTAAAAATACATGCAGTAGTTCACAATGTGGTGTGAAAAATTCTGTGTGAACCCACCCTACTGAGAAAAATGTAACACAGTAGGCCCGGGCCCTGGATGTTTTAGGACCCTAGCAATGCCCCTGAGGACCATTGACATTTTCATGCCTTTTCCAATCTACAGTCTATAAGAGAAATAGGCAGGCCAGGGAGCCAGTGATGCCCTGCTCTGCCATAGTTCTTAAAGGGAACCTGTCACATGGTTTATGCCCCCCTTGCTGAGGACAGCACAAGTTAGTGTCAGACCTGCTGTTCCCAGCGCTGTGTCCCTTATTCTGTAAGATGCAACAGTTTTAGAGCATTTACCGCTCAAATCTTATTTATGAGCAGGTGTTAGCCCCACCCACCAAAGGCTAGCTCTGCCCACTGACCGTTATTCACAAGTTTCTACTTATTCAAAGTAATAGGTTTGTCAGTTGAGGTGGGTGGGGCTAGCCTCAGGTGGGCGGGGTTTGAAAAAAACTGACACTCTGAAGGACTCTTCGAATGACTCTTCTGGCTGAAAACTGCAGATTTGAGCATTAAATACACGAAAACTACAGCATTTTACAGAATAAGGGAAACAGCGCTGGAAACAGCAGGTCTGACACTACCTTGTTCTGTCCTCAGCCAGGGGGGCAAAAACTATGTGACAGGTTCCCTTTAACTGTACCCACATCCTGCGGACACAGATAAAGTTGAAGGTGTTGCTGAAAGGGCTACCAAACACAAAATCTGGTGAAGCCCCAGGCACAGTGGCATGGGACCTGGCAACCCACCAGAAGTCTGTTTAGGAGGGGAGATAGGCAGTCCGGACCTGGTTGTATTCCTCCAACCTAGGATGTAGGCTCAAAATAAGCATTAAAGGGGTTGTCTCACTACAAGGATTGCTTTTTAGGTTAAAGATCTTGCAAAAAGAAGTCGCTTTGCAATATGCGTCCATTTCCATTGTTCTACCTATTCCTAGATATCCCCTCTTGTATGGGCTGCATCAGCTCCTCAGGTCGCTATAGCTAAAGACCCGTTTGATCTCTCCTGATAGGCTGTCAGCACTGGTTGCTATAGCTACAGACCTGGCTTCTACTGCAGCCTAGTGGAAGCCAGTAAACATGCCCCTGAATTCAAAATGAAACCAAGAAAACAGGACTGAGGTGAGATGAATCAATGTAGTGAGACAACCCCTTTAAAGAGAACCTGTCACATAGGTTGTGCCCCCCTTGCTGAGGACAGCACAGGCTAGTTTCAGACCTGCTGTTTCCAGTTCTGTTCCTTATTCTGTAAGATGCTATAGTTTTCATGTATTTAATGCTCAAATCTGCAGTTTTCAGCCAGAAGAGTCATTCGAAGAGTCATTCAAAGAGTCAGCTTTTTTCAAACCCCGCCCACCTGAGGCTAGCCCCGCCCACACCAACTGATAAACCTATTAGTTTGAATAGGTAGAAACATGTGAATAACTGTCAGTGGGCAGAGCTAGCCTTTGGGAGGCGGGGCTAACACCTGCTCATGAATAAGATTTGAGGGGTAACTGCTCTAAAACTGCAGCATCTTACAGAATAAGGGACACAGCGCTGGAAACAGCAGGTCTGACACTAGCTTTTGCTGCCCTCAGCAAGGGGGGCATAACCTATGTGACAGGTTCCCTTTAAAGAAATCTTTCTATCTCAGGTGTAAAAATGTCTAATAGATGCAAGTCACACTTACTGTATGTGATTCACACCTGCCTGGAAAGCCCGCTCTGTCCTGGTCATGACGTGGCTGTAGTGATTGGAGAGATGGCTCCACATGCGCGGCTTTCTTCATTCATTTCTGTCGGAGTTCCGAGTATAGCTGACTTCGTTCTTGACATAGCTGCAAGTCCCAGAAATGGGATCCTCATCTATCGGACAATGTCTGAAATGGTAGTACATCTTAAAGGGAATGTGTCATCAAAAAATGAGTCATAAACATTTAGCTTGTGCATCATTTGTCTTCTAGAATCCTAAGTAACAAAACTTTCTGTAATATCCATGTTTAAAGACATAACTTGTAGGTTCTGTGCCCCAGTCTTCTTATGTGGCAAAGGTGCATTTGGGACCCCTTGAGAAGAGGGCCCGTGTGTGGAAACTTTTGCTACCTATAGAAATAGAGAACAACATTTTTGTAAATACTCTGCAAATAAAGCTGAATGCATCCTTACATCCATAAGGAGCAATAGATATAATGTATAGGAGAACCGAGAACACTAGCAAAATTCACATTTGAATTGCCTCTCGTCCTCCAGAAGACCCGAGACTGCAAAATCACAAGACTAAGTTGGTTTTGCTTATTATCCACTTATTTGTGACCCTCAGGCTGTTAGTGATGCACAAGGCTGTGTCTAACTGCCTAAAGATGCTTTCACACGGTGCGGTTTTGGTGCGTTTTTCAATACGTTTTTTGTGAAGGAAGGCTCAGCAATTAATGCTGTATATTGCTGCACAAAAGTCGCGGCAAAAATCGCGGTATTTACCGCGATTTTACCGTGATTTCTGCCGCGATTTTTGTGCAGCAATGTACAGCATTAATTGCTGAGCCTTCCTGCACAAAAAACGCATTGAAAAACGCATCAAAAACGCACCGTGTGAAAGCACCCTAAGGCTTATTTCGGGACGTATTTACGGTCCGCAAATACGTCCCAAAATACGTTTCAACTAATGAACGATTAGATTCGCATTGATTCCAATGTAAAATACGCCTTGTCATTAACACGATGCGTATTTTCGCGACGTATTTGCGGGCGTATATTCGTCCGTAAATACGATCGTAAAATTAAGTCCCCTGTTACTTATTGAGGCGTATTTTGCAACGTAAATCCCCATAGTAAAGAATGGGGAATGTATTTACGACGTGAAATACATGCCACACTTTGTGACACGTATTTGAACTGTATTTCGGGCCGTATTTGCGGACGTAAATACGTCCGTAAATACGCCCCGAAATAAGCCGTGTGAACATAGCCTAAGAGTCTGTCACTCAAATAGTGACTTATAGGCAGCAGTTGGCCAGGCAGGAGTACTAAGAAGCTCCCCAAAAGACGATAGTACTGATATGGCGATAAAGGGCCCATCTAACCTACAGTCTGCCAACTTTGGAGGGATGCCACCGTTACATTCATATTGTGGTCCCTCACCCTCAGTTCAAATCCCTGGATTATTGCTTGAGAACACAATTCTCTGCAGTTGAAGTATATTTGACTACAAAATATTCTTGGTAAATCTCTTAATGGAAAATTTTGAACAGATTATCTCAGAGTTGTAAATTTTGAGCAGATTATCTCAGAGTTGTACATTTTGAACAGATTATCTCAGAGTTGTACGAGGAAAATAATAATGAAGTCTTTGCACCCTCATGCATGCTTTACAGGAATGGATATTTAAAGTTGGCTGTGGAAATACACCTGTGATTACAAATAGCAGCCAAATAGTCACATCCATTATTTTTACACTTTTATACATGACCTTCAAAATCGATTTATTTGCCTTAAAAAATAACCGTTTAAAACTGTCACGGTAGTTCATGGATCACAGAACAACTTCACATCGAAAGTGACAATGCTTGAGTGCTACACAAGTGTAAAGTGTATAGTACACAGAGCCATCGATCAATAACCTGTCAAGGTCAATGCTTGGCAAATGTTTGTTATACACAGAAAAAGGTATATTCTATGCATTTACAGGTTCAATAATGTGTCATTACCACACATGCTTTTAAGGTTCTTATGAGCATAACATGTGAGCATAATACATAACCTAAATGTAAATTTAATAATTTACTTCAATGAATATAAGATAGTGACTGTTTAGCAAAACTGAAAAGTGCATTTGAAGAAGGTGGCTCTTAAAGGGGTTGTCTCACTACAATGATTATCTTTAAACATGTTGGTAAAGTTAAATAAAGACTATTACTAAATACATACTGTTATGACTTTGCTTTGTTTAGGTGTAGACGAGATAAAAGAGATCTAATCTCCCCTTTGTTTATACAAGTTCCCCTAGAGGACGACCCCTTCTCTATGCTTTCATTGCTCAAGCTGCCCCAGCCAACCATGGTGACATCACTTCCTGCTGAGTGTAATCTCCATCACAGGAGCTTGTTTATCTATGTTCATGACACACTTTAACCCTTTAGAACTCTGTAGTCTTCTGCCTTATTGTTGACATCCTCTTGTTAGCAATGTCCCTGTAACATGATCATCTGGTAATAGCAGGGCTGATATTCCAGTCACTGCTATGGACCCACCCAGAGTCTGAACAGGAAGTGTGAGCTTGAATATGGCTTTAAAGAATTGCTGTGAAACAGCATGATGAGAACACACCTTTAAATCATGGTTTACATATTGTTGCCGTAGGATAATAGGGTAATAGTGTACTTCCCCACTGCTAGGGGAAACCACACATTGCTATGGTTTTGCAGCAGTTACCAGAAAAGTACGTTCTGTAAAAACCAAGGGCGACGTATGATTTTTGGCGCCCATGCACCATTTTGTTTTGCGCGTATTAGTAGCGTAGAATGCACCTGACTCTATGAACCTGTTCTACTGCGGGTCATAGATTTAGTGCTTTCTAGTTACTAAGCAACAATTCTGGCTCAGGTAACCCACTTTTAAAGTGCTCTACCTATTCCAGCAGTAATGCGCCTGGATTTGTCGTTCAAAAGTCATACATGTGTAGATATGTACGGTTGTGGTGCGACACGCCTCCAGAACGACCCCCCCGATCTCATGCATTACAAAGTACCGCGGGTGCTTTGTAATGCGCCTAATATTGGAGTGCACCTGATTAAAAATATAGCGAACAGGGATGCGCTAGTTTTCAGGCTGAAAAGATGCCAAACTTCTGGCACAGCCTCGTTCATACATGTCGCGCCAAGTGTTTTGCTTGAAGGTTATTAGACACACAGCTTGTGTTCAATTTGTGGAATCAGTCTACGACTGGTAATAATAAGCAGCGCATTAAAGGGGTTTTTCCACGATCTAATGTTGACGTGGGATCCTCCAAAATGGGTATTTAATCACTTTTCTAAATATATGTGATTTAAAAAAGTGTAGCCTGTGAGAGCTGTAGCGTTACTTAGATGCCCTTAGTTTCTTGACTGTTTACATTAGCTATGACCAGGAGCTGATCTGGCCGCGCTTGCGTTGTTTGCACTTCTTAGCCCCCCCCCCCTCCCAAGCACACCCATATTGTAAGGCCACTTATGTCTGGACACCAGCAGCCTGCAGCCTACAAGACTGATTGGAAGGGCAGGGAGCCTTTGGCTCCCTTCTCCACCATGATTTTTAACTGTTTGCACATTTTTAAACACACAATCAGTTAAATAAGCAAAGCCACCCACAGGATCCAGGATGTTTCTTGTATTCCTGGGAGATACCTACACCACTTGGGGCCCCTATGCTTGTGGGGCCCCTGGGCAACGGCCTAGTGTGCCCAATGGAAAAGATGGCCTTTAGTAGTGATGAACGATTGTGTCAACTATCGTTATCGATTCGATAGTCGATATTAGCAATTATCATGACGATATCCGATAGTCGATAACAGATTATCGCCAATGACCATTAAAGTCTATGGGAGAGGAACAACACCTTCATTCTTACACCCAAACAGGGGTTGAGAAGCTGGAAATAACATCCACAACAGTAAACTGGATACGTGCTACATCTTAAGCAAGACAATTAGGTTATAAAAGTCACAGAAAAAAAGTCACAGACCATTCACTATCCCTGTCCTGTACCGCAGCATGACCCTTAAACCCACATGACCCACAAATTAAAAAGTGCCAGAAGGCAGTATTATTTGAACCATCATTTTAATTGAACTGGACATTGACTATCCCTGTCCTGGAACGCAGCATGACCCTTAAACCTGTCTGACCCACAGATTAAAAAAGTGCTGGGAAAAGGAGTCTTTGAACCACCATTTTAGTTGAACTGGACATTGACTATACCTGTCCCGGACCGCAGCATGACCCTCAAACCTGTCTGACCCACAGATTAAAAAGTGCCGGAAAAAGGAGTATTTGACCCATGAGTTGACATTTGGGCTGCCTTCGCATCATGTTGGACGGATGCTGACGATGATAATGATGACGACATTTGTGGCCGTGACTGGGAGGACGAGGAGGTAAGACTGCTGGATGCAGGTTACATTAACCACTGAAGAACAGATTGGCGACGCTGTTCGTTACTGAGATTCACAGGGCCCTGACCCAGCGATGACAGGCCTGACAGTCCTGCAACCGAAGATCCGCTGGCTTGTGTGTTGTCGCCAGCACTGGAAGGAGCACCTTCTCTCATACTCTACCTCCATGTCCTACCCCCCTCTTTGCTTGCTTACCACCCTGCATTTCGCTCCATGTTCAGAAAAATATAAATTTAAAAAATGTATGGAAGAGTTTTTGACAGTCTCTTATTGAAAGACGGCAAATCACAGCTATTCTTAAATCCCTCTAATTTCCAACAGCCAACTAGGATTAGAAACAGAATTGTTTCTATCGAATACCTGTGAAATGCGGTCTGGTGGAAGAACCGTAAGACAAAATCAACAGTGTTCTTCCTTCAGTCCCAGGGATTTACAACTGCCCAGTAGGACTAGGAATTGATAGTTTTCAACAAACTATCATACAAGTGCGCTATCTGCGCCAAACTGAGATTCACCAAGCGCAATAAAACTATTCAAAAGTTACACGGATGAGAAATTGCGTTTTTTGCAGCAATGACAAACGAGAACAGTTACTAGAAAATTTTTCTATCAAAATTGTCGTACAACGTGGCTATTTGAAAAAAACTGGGGCCGCACCACGTGCAATACAGCTATTTAAAAGTTATATGGATAAGAAAAGGTGGTTTTGCACCAATTAAATACACCAACAGTTACTAGAAAATTTCTGTATCCAAATTTAAGTACAAGGTGGCTCTTTGAACAAAACTGGGGCGCATCAAAGTGCAATACAGCTATTTAAAAGTTATACGGATAACAAAAGGTGGTTTTTGCACCAATTAAATACACCAAAAGTTACTAGAAAACTTCTGTATCCAAATTTAAGTACAAGGTGGCTCTTTGAACAAAACTGGGGCACACCAAAGTGCAATACAGCTATTTAAAAGTTATATGGATAAGAAAAGGTGGTTTTTGCACCAATGAAATACACCAACAGTTACTAGAAAATTTCTGTATCCAAATTTATGTAAAACTGGGACGCACAAAATAAAAGGTACAATTTCACCTCAGGTGCGAGGTGTGCTGGCCAAAAAGTGGTTAAAATTTTTTTATTTCAATGCAGGTTCAAAGCAGAGTCTGTGCTGCACAATATACACCCTCCTTTCCAAAGCCTGTCTGTCTGTACGTCCGGCCCCCTCCCATCCCACTCCCCCGCGGCTGGACTGCCCTAGATGCTTCTTTAACCCCTTAACGACCCTGGACGTATTAGAACATCCAAGGGCCGCTAAGGGGCTTTTCAGGGGGATCGCTCGGCGACCCCCCGCACAGTCGCCGGGTGTTAGCGGCTGATCGCCGCTAACACCCGGCAGTAACAGCGCCGGCAGGTGGCGTCGCCCGCTGGCGCCGTTTAATCCGTCAGACACCGAGGCAAAGATGGCCGCGGCATCTGAATTAATGACGAACGGTGCAGCGCACAGATCGTCAGGGTCATCGGCATCGCCGCAGCATAGCTGCAGCGATCCTACACCCGGACACGGCAGTGGAGAGCCCTGTGAAGGCTCCCGTCACTGACATGTCCCGGTTTGCCCCACTTCCGGCCGTAGACAGGAAGTGGGGAAACCGCCATCTTGGTACAGTCTAATGCATTGCATAGACAATGCATTAGACTGTATTAACCAATCGCGCCCCCTAGTGGTCAAGCACCATAAGGGAACTCAATGTTACAGTGAAAAAATAAATAAAGATTTAAAGTACAAAAAAAAGGTATTAAAAGTTCAAATCACCCCCCTTTCCCCATTTTACATATAAAATCATTAAAATAATTAAAAAAGTTACACATATTTGGTATCGCCGCGTCCGAAAAAGTCCAATCTATAAAAATATAACATCATTTATCCCGCACGCTGAACACCGTAGAAGAAAAAAAATTCCAAACGTCAAAATTTCGGTTTTTGGTCATTTTACGTCACTCAAAAAATGGAATAAAAGTGATCAAAAAAGTCGCATGCATTCCAAACTGCTAAGCGATAAAAAGTACACTTAAGCCCGCAAAAAATGCACCCTCACTGATGTCCATAGGTGTTAGTACAAAAAAGTTATTGGTCGTACAAAATGGCGCCGCGGCGCAACTTTAAAAAATAGAAAATGTTTGGAATTTTTTTTACGGTACCAAAACATAACGGAGACCCTACATGTTTGTTATTGTCAGATGCGTATCAGATAACACATTATATTTACTGAAGATTGAACGCCGTGAAAGCAAAACACCCGGAAACATGACAAAAATGTTTTTTCTTCACAATTTGTCCCACTTGGAATTTTTTTGCGGTTTCCAAGTATATTCTATAGTACAGTGAATAACACCATTAGAAAGTACATCTTGTCCCGCAAAATAAAAGCCCTTATATGTTTATGTATAAACAGTTATGGCTCTGGGAAGGCGAGGAGGGAAAAACGAACGTATCAACAAAAAAACCGCCGGGTCCTTAAGGGGTTAAAAGTCTGTGTCGAACTAAATAAGAACTGAAATTCTCTAATCTACCTATATTCTAATGTTCACAGCTAAAAGCATAGTTGTCTGTATGAATAAAGAGAAGAACTGTGTCTCTGAGCTGAGCTGTATTGAGAGACAAGCAGCACAAGTCTCTGCTCTAGTGTTAGACTCTGAAAGACTGATGCTGAACAAGAAACGCTGTTCTATGCAAAACGGGGTCATGTGTTTTTTCCAGCCAATGACAACCACACACATCACAGTCATGACGTCACACACCCAGCTCACCCTGCTCTATGCTCTAAGCTGATTTGCTGGCTGCCAAAATGACAGGAAGCGCCGAAAATGGCGCAATAGTAAAAGATTATCTGCAGATTGTCACCTAAAATATCTTGTGATCGGATATTTCCGATCAGCTTAAAAATTGTGCCGATTTCAACTTTGTCGATTTATAATCGCTCATCCCTAGCCCTGAGCCTCGGGAGTGTGCATGAGAGGTGATGCGATGACATCATGGAGGAGGCACTTTTTTTTTTAAACACAGAAACACAACGCCCCTCTTTTTCAAGGCTCAAGAGGACAGTTCAGCCTGTTAGGTGAGGAAATCAATTCTTGGCAAAACCCCTTTAAGGTATGTTTCCATGTAGGATTTCTGATGTGGAATAATAGTGGATTCAGCATCTAAAATCTGCACATTGATGCAAGGATTTTAGAGTACAGACCTGTGGACAGTGGGGCAGATTTATCAAGGCAGTTGCGCCAGAATTCTGGCTTAATTTGCGCCAAAAATAATGTCTTAATACTTTTCAACACATTTACTAGACAGTTTCAGATGCTTCTGCTCCTCGGCCGACAAAGGAGCATGACCTCTCAAAAGGGGCGTGGTTTCAAAACGCCAAACATGTGCCAGAGTTTTGGCGCCGTTTCTGGCTTAAAAGTAATCCAACTTAAAAATGGTATAAAGTTAGATGCATTGGCGCATTGTAAGACTGTTTGGTCTAACTGTAAGTTATCTAAGAGTTAGACACTATTGATAAATCTGCCCCAGTGTGTTTGCAGTGAAATCCATAGATATCAAGCTCCATAACATAGAATACAGCTTCTTGACTCAGACTCCAGTGTGGAATCTAAGCGGCTTTCCACATTACAGATTTGAAATCTGCAATAGAAGAAAATGTGTGCCCTACTTTAACATGTTAACTAGAACTTGCATCTACAAGTAATGAAAGGTCCACAGCACACACCAGCTTTGTGTTTCAATATTTTACAGTGTGACCATATATTCAGTCCATACAATTCAAGTATTGGTTATTGGTCTGGTGATCATGAATTGATGTGACATTTCGGTCGCTTGGCGACTTTAGTCATACAGATCACGTTTAGGGATCAGAGATAAGAATGGAATTGTATCTGGCTTCGCTCCTGCCTCTCTGCAAATACCTCTCTGCAAGTATCCCTTGTGCTGCTTAATGGGGTTTTCTCATGGCAGTTTTGCACTCACTCTCTTTCCTGTGGGTGGTTATACAGCAGTGATTAGCATAAATTAACTGCAAGCCATTACTCTAAGGGCCGGTTCACGCGGCTTATTCAAACCAAAATTGCGGGAAGGATTTTGCCCGCAATTACGGCTTGAATAAGGGGCGGGGGGGGGGCAGGGTGGGGGCGCAGCTCCCCGTCCTCATAGACTTTCATTATCCACGGCGCGTATCGCGCGGAGCGGGGAGGAGCGACGGAATCCATAGTTCTCTATGAGAACTGTGGATTACCGTAATTGCTGGGACGGATTACAGCCGTACTGCAGCGCAGTATGGTGCGCAATACGGCTGGAATCCGTGCCCAAAATAAGCCGTGTGAACAGCCCTTAACACTACAGGAGAAGGTCAAAGTCAGTCTCAAAGGAATACATAGAGAGTCAGATTCAAAAACACAATGGGCAACAAGTAAGAATGGGGCTGCGCCAGTTTTCTGGTGCACTTTGAGCAAAAAGAAGGTATGAACAGGCGCACTCCAAACTTTGGGGCGGTAAGTGCCTTTGTAATGCGCCAACAACACTTTTTAATGCGCCAAAGATTAGGGCGTTCTGGGGGCGTCACCCCACATTCATAGAAGTAGACACATTTATGGTTATTTGACGCCAAATCTAGGTGCAGAACAGTTAGAACAGCCAGACCAAGTTAAAGGTGGTCAGACTTGTCATATTGGTACTACACTGCGCCTGTATGAACTGCAGAAGAACAGGTTAATATATTTTGGCGCATTCTACATCACCTTAAAGCTATGTAGAACTGGCCGGTTCTTTGAGGGGTTTTTCCCACCGTAGAGTTTGATGCACCTAGCTTGGGAACAGGCTCCCAAATGTTTTAGAAGCTTGTCACTTGACTGATATGTGGGACCTGCACCTATCAGACTTCGATAGGTAGATAGCGACATGCCATCAAACTCTATGGAGGAAACATCCCTTTAAGGCTCACATGGGCACAACCACATAGATTTACAGACTATAAGACACTTTTTTACCCCCCAAATTTGGGGGGAAAATGAGGGTGCATCTTATAGTCCGAATGCTCTCTCGGGAAGGCAGGAGGGTGAGGAGGAGTGATGCTCTGGCAGTATTTAAGGCGTTAAACCTCGCTGCCAGCTTCCCGCAGCATCGCTCCCCTCCAAACTCCTGCCGGTACGAGAGAGTGCTGTACAGCGGCAGCAGGTGGCTGACCAGTATATCTGCCAGCTGCCGCTAACAGCAGGGAGGGAGCCAGATCCGTCCCTGCTGTTAATACTTTAGACGCTGCGGCGATTGCAGCTGCAGTGCCCGATCACACCCCCCTCCCCCCGGAATGTAATTGCAGGGGGAATCAGTTGCCATGGCAACAGGAAGCCTCATGCAGGCTTCCGCAGCTGCCATGTATGTACACCTATTACACCTTGCCTATGGAAGGCTGTAATAGGTACTGAATGAAAGTCCAATGTACAGCAACACAATAGTACTGCTGTATATAGGATAAGGCGTTCTTCCCCCTAGTGGTCAAGTATCCTAGGGGGACTAAGTATTAGGGTATGTTCACACAGCGTAATTGTGAGGCGCATTTCAGGCATATTGAAGCGTATTACAGTAATTCATAGCTCTCATAGAGAGCTAAATAAACGTGTATTGTCCGCCAGGAGAGAGAATTGACATGTCACTTCTTTGCGGCGCTTACAACAATGAATGGGGCCGCGCCCCCCCCCCACCCCCAATACACTTTAGAAGTGACTGACCAGCGTATTACAGTACACGCGCAATATGCCATGTGAACATACACTTAAAGTAAAAAAAAGGTACAAATAAAATATATATTAACGTTTAAATCATCCAATTTTGCCATTTTACAAATAAAAAAAATAAGGAGTTATACATAATTGGTTTCGCCACGTCTGTAAAAGTCCAGTCTATTAAACTATAACATAATTTATCCCGTACACTGTACAGCATAGAAGAAAAATTGTGGGTTTTTTTGGTCATTTCATATCCCCAAAAAAATTGGAATAAAAAGTGATCAAAAGGTCGCAGCTATCCCAAAATGGTACCAATAAAAAATACACTTCAGCCTGGACTTTGTGCTTCAAATTCTTCTTTTCCCATTTCCCTCCTCTTAAACCTAAGTGCCTTTTATGGTCCGGTGCATCTTATAGTCTGAAAAGTACGGTATTCCTTTATTCAGTAATTGAGAGCTGTGAGTACCATTCAAAGCAAAAAACAAAAACTGTGTGCAGGAGTTTGTATGGCGACTATATGGCATGAGTGTTTGTACACCAGCAATAAACACTCATGCCATTCTTTTAGGTCAGTGTTCCAGTAACTGCATATGTGGGACTCATGATATGGAAATACTCTCTACTATTATGAGAATAAAAGCCTGAAGAAGGGCTATTGCTCAAAAGTTCACTATCTGCTATTCACATGCAATTTTTATACATTTTTTGTGACGTGACTTAATAAGTAATTTTTGTCAAGCATATACAGGCAGTTCCTTGGTTACAAACGGGATAGGGTCTGTAAGTTTGTTCTTAAGTTGAATTTATATGCAAGTCAGAACAGGTATATTTATTAAATGTAACTCCAGCACAAAAGTTTTTTTTTTTAGTTTTGGATAGTGCAGGGAAGGGTTTTTACATTTGTTTTGCGGTCTGTGCCCCTGTTAAAAAGCTTTCACATCATTTTCACCTTATGTGCTGATGTGGCATGCTGGCACTTGTCATTCCACAGCTACTATCTGTGGAATATGGAACTACAAGAGCCAGCATGCCCCATAAGTCTCCATTTGTAACCAAGGAACAGATGTAAGTTGGAACATTGTAAGTCAGGGACTGCCTGTACCACTGTGTGGTGTGCCAAGTATTTTTAAAGAAAGACTGTGTACCTAGTGGTTCTTTAGAGGTCCTCTCCTAGTTTGGCCTCTAAACTATTGACAGGCCTTTGAATGTGACTCCCAGTATTTAATACTGTCCTAGCAAAAGGACATCAGTTTTATGATAATGACAAAAGATCTGTCCAGAACTGATTCCTGGTGTTTAGTAATAATTGATGCAGTCATCCTATTTATTGAGTAGAATAAAATGTATTATTATGGTAATTTATGCTACAGTCATAATTTTCCCATAGGAAACTCACTAGAACATTCAACTCGGGTTTATAGATGAATAGTATGGTATCAGGTCATTCAAAGAAATAGAAAGAACAGAGACTACACTGGAAAGGAAGTGGGGATGTACAAGTTACAGACTTGTCCTCTAGGGCATAAAAGAGGAAGATAACATCTGTTAAAGCTGCATCTCCTTGGGACCAATAAAATGGAGACATTGGTTCCTTCACTATGTCCATAGAGTATTCTTAATTGTGAACACACTCGTCCGGTGACGTCAGTTATTCACATGTGATATTCTGTATTTACAAGTGCAGCTGTACAAGCTGCTGGTCCCAAGTCTGTAAACTGTGAAATGAATAGGTTGTGATCTGATCTAGCCTAGACAGAAGTCCAAAATGTATATAGCAAGAGAAAAATGTATTATATATTATATTATAGTTAAAACTAATAATGTAAAAATGGTTAAGAAAAATAATAATTTGTCAAATTAGTTTATATATAGTTAAAATATGGTCTCCTCACCTATCAGCTCTGGCATGACTTTCCGAGATGCTATATTGAAGTTATAAGAACATTCTACAAAAGATAAGTGCTGACAAACTCTATATTATCGAATGCTAATTGTATTAAGGTGTTCTATGGTCTGAAATATATGGACTGTTGGAAAAATTCAATAAAAATAATTTTATTGCAAAAAAAAAGTTTTTGTGGCCTTTATGAATAGAAGACAATTGACTTCTACCTCATGGGGGTTGTTGGCTTCCTCTGGATCAACACTGTAGATAATAGGCTGAACTGGATGGACGTCTGTCTTTTTTCGACTTTGCAAACTATGTAACTATGTAAATTAAAAACACAAACCGGAAAAACACATAACATGAATAAAGTCTATAAATAATATGCAGCGGACAACCCCTTTAAGCATGATGTGCAAATAACATTACATGCCTGACAGTATTCTTAGCTTGTCAGAAGGATCAGGGGAGCACACATAATTAACCTATTACAATCATTTCTACATTTATCTAAGATTTGGGAATTGTCCCTCATGCAAGTCTTCTCAGCGCTGAATTGTCTATATTCCATTATGGCATACATGATGAATATTTTCACAATCTGATTTCACAAAGAAGTAGGATAGACAATATACGGTAAATGGCTCCTTGTGGTAGTTGGACTAGTTAGTTTGACATTTTCACTTCTCGTACATCTGTCGTGTCTGCTCCTATTAGATAATGTAGAATGATGGGACATTACATGTCATACTTCATTTATACATATTGCTGAAAGGGCAGAACATTGAAATAATTTTTCCTCTCTCAGGGCCAATAAAAAATGTAACTTCTATGCTCTGGATAGAGGCAGACATGTTATCTGGTCCCTGGAATACTTTTGATTACCACTGTTTTACAACTAAACATATGACTTTCTGTTGAACATTGTGGGGCAGATTTATCAATAGTGTCTAACTCTTAGGCAATGTTCACACGGCTTATTGCCGACGTAATTGCGGGGACGGATTTCGCCCTGCAATTACGCCGGCAGCCCTGCAGCGGGGGCGGGTGGCCAGCAGCTCGCCGGCCCCATAGACATTCATTATTCACGGCGTAAATAATGTGCATGTCACTTTCTCCCCCCGCGGCAGATTTGCCGACCGGGGAGAAGAGACGTAATCCATAGTTCTCTACGAGAACTGTAGATTACCGTAATGACTGGGACGGATTCCAGCCGTACTGCAGCGCAAATCCGGCGCACAGTATGGCTGGAATCAGTCTCAGAATAAGCCATGTGAACGGTCCCTTAGGGTATGTTCACACAATGTTTTGCGACGCCTACAGTACGCGCTGCAGTACATTGTGTGTCTTGGGAGCTCGTGCTAATGTGTGCGTACTCCCGCGGCGTGGGGTGGGGGAGGCAGCCCGCTGGCCCCGTTGACATTCATTACTCGCGGCGCGTATTTGCAGCAAATAATTGACATGTCACTTATATACACGCGCGTACAATATGATCGTAAAGTACGAGCGGGGAGAAGAGACGTAATCCATAGTTCTCTATGAGAGTTATGGATTACCGTAATTTTGGCGCATAAAAGCGTGGCGAAATGCGCACCGAAATTATGCCATATGAACATACCCTTAGACAACCTAAAGTTAGACTAGACAGTCTTACAATGCACCACATTTATCATAGTGTTGATAAATCTAGTGCAGGTTAGAACGGTCTAGTCTAAGTTTGTACCGTCTATAAGTTGGCTTACTTTAACACCAGAAAGTGATAAGAAATTCTGCCGCATTTTTGTTGCATTTTAAACCCTTTGTTGGATGATGCGCGGAAACATCTGAAACTGTCTAAAAACGCATAGTAAATGTGGCGAAAAACTTGTAAAACTTGCCTTGATAAATCTGCCCATATATGCATACAACCTTCACTAGTATAGAGTTTACTAGACAGAACCGCATGTATGGAACACACCGTGACTTAGGTATACAATGCCCTATTTTTTTAAATAAAACAACTGTATTATATCATTGTACTATATTATACGGATCACCTATCAAATGGAACCAAACCAAGCCGAACCCAAAGTTGTGTGAACAAGTGCAGGTGAAATGCCCAATGGGGTTCAGCAATCCGTCCCGCTCCTTTGGTGTTATTGTTACACTTTTGCACTTGAGATGTACTGTTTTTATGCACTTGCACTTTATATTCAGTACTGATTTATTTCATTGTGCCATTTGTCCAGTGCCTACTATCTATTGGGGATTATTATGCCATGAACTGGGGTAGGAAGGTTTGCCAGCTTCCTTCTTGCTATGTTCTGATATTTTTAACCATGTTTGAATTAATTGGTCTATTATACAGTACATATTTTATTTAGAAGTGGTTTGGTGTCATAATAGCTTAGGCTATTTTTGTTTAATGGTTCTACCAACATTTTTTTGTTGTTGTTGCCTCAATATCTTTATAGATGGTGCTATATTATAAAGAGTAAAATGTGCATCAAAATGTAAATACATAGAAAATACTGCAGCCTTTTACAGGCGACAAGTTATTGTGCACATTAGTTGGTCATTCACATTGAATAACTGCCTGCCGCCCTCCCAAAAACGTGTGCCCTTGTTCTATGGAGTGTGAATATTTCTTTCACTGAGGAGAGGGGAAGAAGCCACTAACAAGCTTCTCTGGCAGCATTTAACCTCCCGTGGGAACAAAACATGAAGCATTATTAGACTGGCTGAAAACAAACATGCCTGGTCCGCCTTTCCCTAACATCTGCCATCAGGGGGAGAGTCAGGTGGCAACCATATGCATGTATGATGCTTTTGGTGACTAACATGATCATGATCTGGAAAGACCATGGTCAGTCAATAGTTGGATAAAAGATGTTTGTGGAAACACGTGGGCCTAATGTATGAAAACTGTCTAGGTCCTAAGACTTTCTTTGTTGTCCATAGCAATCAATCAGAGCTGCCCTTTTATTTCATATAGTGCTCTGAAAAACTGAAAAGGGAGCTCTAGGCAACAAATAAAGTCTTACACCTAGACAGTTTTCATAAATGAGACCCCTAATGTGCTGCCTCATCTATCAAAACTGTCTAACAGGGTATGTTCACAAAGCTGATTTGGACACTGATTTTTCTGCACCAAAACATCTTCTGAAAAGCTCCTCATAGCAGAAGTTTTCAGCCGAGGATTTGACGTGTCTTCGATAAGGTTTTTGATACACAAGTTTTTCGGGGCAGTTTTTGGTGTGGTTTTATTTAGAGTAATCTGACCGTATCACAGATCATATTAAATAAATTTTTTGTTATATATATATATATATATATATATACAGTTGACACCAGAAGTTTTCCTCACTAACTGACATGGGATCAGAATAAACCTTACCCATTTTAGGTCAATTAGGATTAACAAAATTATTTACCTTTGCCAGGTACCAGAACAATGAGAGAGATTTTTTTTAATGCATTTTTATTACTTTCTGCAAAGTCAAAAGTTTACATACACTAGGATTACTATGCCTTTAAAAAAATTGGGACTGCCCATATGATGATGTCATGTCTTTGGAAGCTTCTGATTCAACATCTGAGTTAATTAGAGACACACCTGTGGATGTACTGTGATGCTCACCAGAAACACACTGCTTCTGTATGTAGCATCATGGGAAAGTCTACAGAAATCAGCCAAGATATCAGGAAGAGAATTGTGGATTTCCACAAGTCTGGATCATCCTTGGGTGAAATTTCCAGATACCTGAAGGTGCCTGGTTCATACGTACAAACAATTATATGAAAGTAAAAACAAAAATGTCCAGCCATCATACCGCTCAGGAAGGAGATGGATTCTATGTCTCAGAGATGAATGTGCTTTGGTCTGAAATGTGCATATCAACCCAAGAACAAAAGCAAAACACCTTGTGAAGATGCTGGTGGAAGCTGGTAAGATTGTGTCATTATCCACAGCGAAACGAGTACTGTATCAACATGGGCTGAAAGGTCACTCTGCCAGGAAGAAGCCATTACTCCAAAAGAAACATATAAAACCAGATTAATGTTTGCAAATGCACAGCTTGGAAGCCTAAGAACACCATCCCAACTGTGAAACACCACGGTGGCAGCATCATGTTGTGGGGTTGTTTTGCTGCAGGAGGGACTGGTGCACTTTACAAAATAGATGGCTTCACGAGGAAAGAAGATTATGTGGCAATACTGAAGCAAAACAAAAGCATCTCAAAACATCAGCCAGAAAGTTAAAGCTTGAGCGGAAATGGGTCTTCCAAATGGACAATGACCTGCCAATGACCTGCCAAACAGAGTTACAAAGTGGCGTAAGGATAACCAGGTCAATGTTTTGGAGTGGACATCACAAAGCTCTGATCTCAATCCTAATGAAAATGTATGGGCAAAGCTGAAAAGGCAGGTGCGAGCAAGGCGACCTACAAACATGGCTCAGTTGCACCAGTTCTGTCTGGAGGAATGAGCCAAAATTCCTACCAACTATTGTGAGAAGCTTATGGAAGGATATCCAAAACATTTGACCCAAGTCATACAGTTTAAGGGCAATGCTACCAACTTCTAATGAAATGTATGTAAACTTTTGACTTTGCAGAAAGTAATAAAAATGACTTAAAAAATTCTCATATTATTCTGGCATTTGGCAGATATAAATAATTTTGGTTCCTAATTGACCTAAAACTGGTAAGGTTTATTCTGATTTCATGTCAGATAGTGAGAAAAACATGCATACGTGTCTTTTTATATAGGGTATATAAACTTCTGGTTTCAACTGTATGTAAAACACGTATCATCTGAACGACGATATGCATTTTACATTGAAATCAATGTAATCACACTTGAACATTGTTAAATATATCGTCAGATACGTATTTAACAAATGCCATGTGGACATACCCTAAGGACATGTCCCCACGGCACTGGTTTTCAGCCGGTTTTTCAGACCGTTTGCGGTTTTGCAGACTGTCTGAAAAACTGGCTGCAAACGAGCACAACGGAGCTCTATGGAAAACCCGTGCAGCAGTCCCCACTGCACGGGTTTTCTGCCCGGCGGTTTTTCCGCCCGCCCGAAAAAGATTGAACATGCACATTCTTCCGTCTGGTTTTCGGACGGAATATGTGCATGTCAATGGGAAGGGGGAGGGCTTTTCTCCGCTTATCCCTTCCACAGCCGTGTGCACAGCACACAATCCTGACAAATACCGGATGGATAAACCAACCGGTATTTGTCCTCTGCCGTGGGGACATGCCCTAAATGTCCGCATACTAATTAGGTAAAAGTAGGTTGATGGTTAAACAACTACTGAATGAACCATTGTCTGGGGGCAGACTCAGCCATACACATTTTAGTCCATACTGGTTATAAACATTAGTTTAAACTGGCCATACATGTTCAATGTTAATACATCAACTGATATAATAAATTGTCTGTGTGTAGAAATGGTCCAAGCCAAGTTAAATAAACTGAATGTGAACAAGGCTCCAGGTCCAGTTCTTAAAGATCTCAGCTCAGGTGTTCCAGTGACCGTGTACATCACAGGTATCAAGCTGCGGCCCTCCAGCTGTTGGGAAACTACAACTCCCATCATGCATTTATATAATCTATAACAGTGGGCATGATGGAAGTTGTAGTTTCCCAACAGCTGGAGGGCCGCAGTTTGACATTCCTGGTGTACATGATATTTAGAGATTCCCTGGTGACTGGTATAGTGCCAGGAGACTATAGCAAGGCAAATGTGGTTCCCTTCTTTAAAACGGGCTCTAGGTCTTGTCCAGGTAATTATAGACTAGTAAGTTTAACACCTATTGTGGGAAAACTGTTTGAGAGGCTCATAAGGGACTATATACAGGAATATATCGCTGAATTTTATAAGTGACTGCCAGCATGGTTTTACTAAGGACAGAAGATGTCAGACCAATTTGATCTGTTTTTATGAAGAGTAGAAGTCTGGATAGCGAAGTGGCTGTGGATGTTGTGCTTTTAGACTTTGCTAAAGTGTTTGATACAAGCATTTATTGGGTAAATTTAAGTCTCTTAAATTAGAAATAACAGTGTCTAACTGGATTAAAAACTGGCTATCGGATCGGACTCAGAGAGTGGGGGTAAATTACTCCTACTCTGAGTGGTCTCCGGTTATGAGTGGTGTTCCCCAGGGTCCTCTTTTATTCAATGTATTTGTTAATGATATAGAGGAGGGAACTAATAGCACTGTTTCCAAAGATGACACCAAGCTATGCAGTATAGTGCAATCTATGGAAGATGTTCAAAAATTGCAAGCAGACCTGGACACACTGAGTGTTTGGGCATTTACTTGGCAAATGAGGTTCAATGTGGATAAATGTAAAGTTCTGTATCTGGGTGCTAATAATCTGCAGGCGTCATATGTCCTAAGTAGTGAAAAACTGGGAGAATTGCTTGTTGAGAAGGATCATATACTGCAGAACAGCATTTAGTGTCAATCAGCTGCCTCTAAGGCAAGCAAGATATTGCCGTGTATTAAAAGAGGCGTGAACTTGCAGGACAGGGATGTAATATTACCACTATATAAAGCATTGGTGCAGATTCATTTTGAATACGCTGTTCAGTTCTGGGCTCTAGTTTATAGAAAGGATGAGGTGGAGCAAGAGAAAGTGCAAATATGAGCAACTAAACTAATAAGGGGAATGGGGCATCTTAGCTATGAGGAGAGATTAAAGAATCAAACTTATAAACTTATTTAGTCTTGAGAAAAGATGGCTCTGGGGAGACATTATTAAACGGGTGTTCCAGGACTTACAAAAGCTTGTTAGTCCACTGGGTTATGATTAAAAATAGAAAAAAAGAAGCATACTCACCTCTGTGACGCTTCATCCCGGTGGCTGGTCCATTCATCCCCGCTGCACAGTGAATGTTCATCGTTCACGAGCTGTGTGCAGCCAATCACAGGCCTCAGCTGTCACGTTAACGAGCTTTTGTAAGTCCCGGAACACCCCTTTAATTTATATAAGTAGTAAATGGTCGCTCCCGAGTATCTGAGGTTCTCCATTAATGTGTGATAGGTGGGATCCCTTATCCGGAAAATGGGAGTATTCTAACCCCTGTTGCCTAATCACTAGAGCCCCTTCAACAGATAAAAGTGAACAAAGGATATGAGAGTTGCTTTATCAGCAATTCTCTAACTTGTTATTTAAATTGCTGCCGCTCTTCAGTAGCGGAGAGGGGCTGCTGCAAGAGAATGATGGAAATCTGTCTCTGCTTCAAGGTAAATGTTGCTCATTACTGGAGTATTGTTTCTACCCTCCAATAATAGGGATAACTGTGTCTGTGTTGTTGCTAGGGATAATGAGTATGTGATGATATTTGATTGGTTACCATGGATACAAGGAGCATCATCCTAATGTGACTGGTTTGATTTTCGGAATAATGTTGATGTACAGTTCACATAGCACGTTAGCTATGGTGAATGCAGGGGTTGTCGTCATACCTCATAAGCAGATAGCAGTACTGTAGAGGGACAGTGCGGAGGTGTGATGATCGTCCTGATAACTGAACAATAATGCATTGCATGTGAAAAGATATTTTGGGTGCCCATGTGTTTCTTTACTGGGTCTGGCATATTTTCCACCATCAGAGTTCAGGAATTTGATGCTTCGAGTAAAGCAATATTTTAGGGCTTTCCCATAAACCATTTTTGTATGATTAAAGTCAACCTGAAAATCAAAGGACTCTCACCAGCTATAGCTCTTTGTAAGGTAGCTTTTTAGCACCTTACTGCTCCATTTTTTCATTTTTAACACCGTTTTTTTTAGTTATTGTTTGTAGAATCATGTATTAAAGGGGTTTTCTGACTACACTGATTAGCTTTCAACATGTAGGAAAAGGAAAATGAAGACTATTATCAAATATATTGCTTTTTTATTTTGCCTTGTTGAGGAGATAAGAGTGCACACAACTTTCTCTTAATTAATGATCATCTCTCTCTCCTATTTCTTATCTGATTTATCCCTACCATGGTGAGTCACTCTCTGATTTATTTTATCTCTAGGAATGGAACTTTGTTTGTTTAAAATAAAGTCATGTTTTCACTCCTTAGAGCTCTGTAGTCTTGTGTACTACTGATTTTATATCTCCTGCAGTCATTTCACTGTAACAGGAACAGCTAGGAATAGCAGACCTGACATATCAATCACTGCTATAGATCCACCCACAGCTTGACCAGGAAGTGTGAGGCTGGAGCTGGCTGTGACTCATGCATAGTGAGAAAACCCCTTTAAAGGGGTTTTGCCAAGAAGGGATTTCCCCAGCTATCAGGCTGAATTTGAGCCTTGAAAAGAGGGGCGTTGTGTTTCTGTGTTTAAAAAAAACAAGTACCTCCCCTGTGATGTCATAGCACCACCTCCTCTGCACGTTCCCGAGGCTCAGTCTCTGTGGCTGAGCAAACATTGATTTGCTAGATCACAGAGGAGAACTATTTGTGCACAAGTTAAGGCCTCGTTCACACGGCTTATTTTGGGACTGATTGGAGCCATACTGCGCACCGTATTTGCGCTGCAGTACGGCTCCAATCCATCCCAGTAACTACGGTAATCCACAGTTCTCATAGAGAACTGTGGATTCCGTCGCTCCTCCCCGCTCCTCCCCGCTCTGCGAATCCGCTGCGGGGGGAGAAAGTGACATGCACATTATTTACGGCGCGTATGCGCCGTGAATAATGCAATGTCTATGGGGGCTGCGGGCAGCTCCCCCGCCGCGCCCCGCCCCCGTCCCAGATAATTTCATTACAACCAGTGCATTCTCTATACAGGAGACAAAGGATACTTTTTCCACAGTCCCTTCAAAGCTGCAGGGGAGCATCTGCAATCTTTACTCTGATAATTACATTAGAACTAGTGGATTCTCTAACAGGAGACAGAGACTTTTTTCCCCAGTCCCTTAAAAGCTGGTTCATGTTCCCTGCCAGGAGATAAGTGCAGACAAAGCAAGCTCGGCCAGATCAGTGTCCTGGTAGTGTCTAATGTAAACTCTCAGGTAACCAAGGGCATCTAATTAGGGCTGTAGCTCTCACAGGCCTCACTTTTTTTAATGACATATATTTAGAAAAGTGATTAAATACCCATTTTGGAGGATCCCACGTCAACATTACATCGTGGCAAAACCCCTTTAAATAGGTTGTCTGCTCTCTTATATGTTTGGTATGTAACCTTTTGTATCATTCTACTTGTCAGTTATATTTTGATACTTTTTTGATACCTTTTGCTTATATTTCATTTTGTGTATCATCTTACGCTTGATACACTTTGCAAATAGGACTCTTAAGTTATTACTGTCACATTGTTATACTATATTATTTATATTGTATGTATGAGCAATAGTTTGATTATCAGTATTTTGTAATGACTGATGTTATCCAACATTCTTTTGGCTTTTTGAATGGTTTTAGTCTTTGCATGTGACTTTTCTCAATATTAATGGTATTTGTTGGGCACACACTTTTTTGGGGTGTTTTCTTTTTTCTTTTTCATTTTTGTACACGTCATTAGAGAAGTGTCTGCTGTTTAGGATTCTCATCCATTGGCCAAAATAGAGATTGGTTAGGGGGACCATCTCTTGCTCTGGAGGGTCTGTCCTATATTAGACAAACAGCCAAATTACTTCAATGAGCATTATGCAATACTTAAAGGGATATTCACATTTCATTTATTACATAAACATGTAGTCACCGCAAAATAAAGACTATTACCAAATACATTGCTGTTCTGATTTCACTTCTCTTCAGAGTTAGGAGAAAATGTTATCTCTTACTTTATAGACACGCTTCCCTAGTTACCTATGTAAACAAAGAAATGTTAGACTCACCCTTATATGAAATCAAATCTTGGCCTCTGAATTTAACACTTGCATGTGTGGATCCTCCTTGTTGATCCAGCTTGTCCATAAAAAATATAAATTTATTTCAAAATTCGCAGACAAGGAATAAAGCATAGTGAAGTAGCGCTTGCGCGTTTCGGACCTTCTTGTTCACAGCTGGCCACACTGGCCACTTCTCTCTGCTCTTACTGACTGCAGCATTGATGGTGATGGTGACATTACTTACTGCTGTGTTACTCATGTTCAATGACGACGCTTGTTTACATTACCTACTGACAAGCTTTAACCTTTAAGAACTCTGTAACCTTGTACACTACATTTTACAAACCTTATGCACTCATGTCACTGTAACAGGATCAGCCAGGAATTTCAGAGCTCATATACCAATCAATGCCATAAAACCACCCATACTCTAACCAGGAAGTGTGAGTCTGAAGCTGCCAGTGGCTCTGTGAAACAGCCTGGTGAGAACACCCTTTAATTTTCCTCATGGTGCCACTGTTGGAAGATTGAACACTTACTGTCAGATTTCCACACCGATTGCACTTGATCCCTAAGGGTCTCAGCTGGGGGCATTGTGTGATTAGTTTATTAAAGGGGTTTTGCCAAGAAGTGAGTTCCTTACCGGTTATCTGCTTAGGAGAAAAGATAAACATAGCACTCGGGGGTCTGAGCAGGGGTCTGAGCAGAGACGCAGTGGCAGGGAGCATCTGAAATGTTTACTCAAATAATTACATTAGAACCAGTGGATTCTCTATGCAAAAGAGACAAATTATTTCTCCACAGTCCCTTGCAAGCTCCTTCATGTTCCCTGTCATCAGATAAGAAGTGCAAACACGCAAGTGCGCCAGATAAGCTCTTCTCAGTGTCTGGTCGTGTCTAATGTAAACTGTCAGGAAACTAAGGGCTTATAAAGAAAGCTGTAGCTCTCAGAGGCTTCACTTTTTGCAATCACATATATTTAGAAAAGTGATTAAATACCCATTACATGGTGGCAAAACCCCTTTAAGTAGGAATTCTTAAAAACATAGTTTATGTTTTAAACTATAAGTTCATGAACTCTCTTATTTTCCCCAAAAGTAGTGCTGTAGTGATAGTCACTTTTATGCATGATGTCTGCTTACACTGACTTTATGGTTCTGTATCCAGGTTTCCATTCCCCTTGATGACCAGAGTAGTAAAGTCAGTGGGTCCATCAGAATCGGTTGCAAAACATATTAAAGCAGATCTTTAATATAATCCTGTAAAAATGAATCCTACGAGTCCCGGCAATGTATTATAATCTGTTACCCTATCAAATGTTGTATACTTCAAGTGTACATTTTCTTTTCATGACATGTAACATTTGTATTCCTGCTTTTTGATTATGATGTCCTATTCATGCCTATTAGGATACATCCACACGGCAAGGGTTTTCAGTGAGTTTTTCAGAAAATCTACTGTCAACTATCCCTGTAGATGCCAATCGAAAATCTGCCCAGTAGTCTGCTCTGCACTGTTTTCCCACTGGCCGGATTTTAACACCGCTGGCGCTCCGAAAAACTCAGGACATGCACAATCTTCCGCTAGTTTTTTGGACGGAAGGTGTGCTGTTCATTGGTTAAGGATGACAGGCAAATCCGCAAACAGTGGACAGAACCATCCCCCAAAACCATTCAAAAGACAATAAAATACTGGCCAGATTCTTAAAACAGAATCCGACCGGCATATTACACTTGCTGTGTGGCCGTGCCCATACATTTGCAATAAACTTGATTTTGCTTAAAAAAAATGGATCTAATGATACCAGTGTGAACAGAGCCATAATTCTCTGTGTCTGACGTTTTCTGTATTAGGAAAGATCCTGCATTTTGCTTCTTATCTACAGCCAGAGTGAATAGCAATAGATTATTAATTTTGCATATACAAGGAGGATTAACAGTCAGTCGTCAGGCAGATATATGACCTAATAAGAGACATGCACTTAATTTGGATATCCAAAAGAGGTTTGTACCAGTGAATGATAAGAATGCCTGAAATATAGCTGTATACTGTTACTGCCTACTCAAAGAACTGGTTGAGAGGATGGTGCAATATGCCCTCATTCAGTCAGTGTGTCTGATTTTCTGAAACCCTTCTCCCATTTACTTGTCTCTGTTTAAAGTGCATCTGACTCATGACACACTCTTAATGTAGTAATGCTCCTCGGTCAAACCTCCAGTATTAGAGTATGTTCGCACGGGGTATTGCAGCGTGTACAGGTACCAGACACAATACGCTTTCACTAGTGTTGCTGAAAGTACGCGCTGGCCAACATGTACCTTCAATGTGGGGCAGCATATAAAGTCAAGAAAAAGCAGCTCACCTGTGGCTTCCTTTGCGAGCTCTCGGTTCAGGGTGCCTTCCCTTGTTTCCAAATGTACACAGCAATCAAAGAAACAAACCAGCTTCAGCAATCGGTGAAATATTTGGATGTGGAGAAAATACATGCAGGTGCAGACCGGGCTTTAAAAAATCATCAAAAATGTATTCATTCTTCTTTAAAATCCAATTACAAGCTTGCACATATTGACGAGAGACCCATCTGCTATGATGGTGAGATCTAAATGGAGCTAGACCGCCGACGCGTTTCGGGTCACGTGACCCTTACTCGATGTGGGGCAGCTCTCTGCCTCATTTCCCTTCTATTTCTCGGCGCGTGAACGCTCGAATGAAGTGACAGGTCACTTCTGTTTATGGGCGGACATTATGCACCAAGAAATACGACTGTCATTCAGATGACAGTGATTTTACTAGTGACATTCTTTTTACTGTATTTGCAGGTGTATTTCGGCACAATGACACCCAGCAAATGTGCCATGTAAACATTCCTTTACTCTTTCAACCTATAGATTTTATGTTGCTATAATCACTGTAACCACAGCTAAAAAAAAACATGTACCAATAGCGTGAACTATAGTACATCATTTGAACATATGTTACTACAGCTGAGATTTTTTTTTTAATTTAACCTCTTAAGAGCAATAGGTCTTTTGTCAGTGGGGCAAAAATAAGTTGGCATCAGTGTCCTGAGCTGGATGAAGCAGGGACTGACAGCCAGGACCCTGCGCTAATGGCAAAGAGTATGCATACTGCAGATCCGAGCTGTTTAACCTCTTAAGATGTTGCAATGAATAGTGACCATGGCGTCTAAGGAATTTTATAAGGGATTTATGAAACATGGCTGGACCCATTGTAAATTGGCACTCTTACCGTATGTTTACCCATACACCCTAATTAGTTTGTTAAGCTCTCACGAGCAGGGCCCTGACACTTTGTGTTCTATTTGTAAATACTTTTAATGTGTAATGACTGTATGTTCTACCTTGATTGTAAAGTAAAGTGCTGCGGAATATGTTGGCGCTATAGAAATAAAGATTATTATTATTATTATTATTTATTATTATTCCCTATCTCACTCCTTTGGCGCCCTCTGCGTTGTGTTCTCAGGCAGCTGATGAGTTTACGTGGTAGCCAGGAACCTATTGAAGGCTTCCAGGTCTGACCTCTGTGCATGTTTTTTAGGCCCTGACGTGAGTAGGGTCCAGTAGGATGCCTGGTAGTTTTATACTGAGAGATATAATATAATGCACTACATGCACTAAGTAATGTGCTGTATAATATGGACAATCAAATGATTGCATGATTGATATAAGTTAATCAATAAGTTATATTTACCACCCAAAAAAAAACTCTTCTTGAAAAAAAAGCAAGCCTTCATATAACTATGTCAACAGATAAATAGAAAGGTTACGGCTCTTATAATGTGATGATGCACAAAATGCAAAAAAAAAAAAAATCGCTTGGTCCTTAAAGGAGTTGTCTCATTACAAGCTTTCAGCCTACTTCAATGCTTCTGGCAGCAAAGGATTTTTGAATTTAGGGGCGTGCTTCTTGTCTGCCTCTTCTCCTCCCTCTTCCCCCCTCCCCTCAGCACACAGAAAGCTCTCCTCCATAACTTCTATACAGCAGGGAGAGGGCGAGGGGGTTTGCTGCCAGGGTTAACCCTGTGTGTGCCTGCCTAGGTCTGCTGCAGGCTGCCCACTGCTAGATCAGCTGCACTGTCAGCTCCACGGAGACAGGAGACAGGAGAGGGCTGATCTATGAGTGTGGCGAGGTCTATACCCCCTGCTTAGCATACAAATCTCCAGCAACAACAAACAAACCCTATCAGAACAGACACAGGGCAGCTGTGACACGATGTGTCTGTGTACTGTGTACTGTGTCACTAGTACAGCAGAGCATGAACCGTTCACATGCCCCCCTGATCTGTTCTATTAGTATAGTCAAAGCTCCACAGACACATCATGATTATAGTAACACACTTCATTGCTGTCCCATCGATTGATCAGCCTCACCTCTGCTCTCCTCAATCTGTGTAGAGAGCAGGAGGAAGCAGGCACACGCAGGGTTAATCCAGCTACACAGACACAGAAGCCAGAGCCCTCCCCCTCCCTTCCCTACAGAAGCATACTGTGTGGGAGGGGTTCTGTGCTCTGACCTGTATTCAGAAACAGATGAGTCATCAGCACTGACAGCCAGTGAGATAAAGATCAACAGGTCTGCTGCTATAGGGATTTCAGGAGCTGATGCACTACTACTAACAGGGATAACTCAAAATCAGTTGGACATTTGTAATGAACATATATTGCAAAAGCTGCTTGTTTTTTAAAGATCTTTTAATTAAAACCCAATCATTGTAGCGAGACAACCACTTTAAGGGGTTAAAGTCTATGGGAATGAGGATGTAAAGAAAATGTACTTGTTCAAGAACAAAGAAAGATCATCATCATTGATGAATCATTTTCATTCATGACGACTCTAAAACTTTACATATGTATGTCCGTAAGGGAAAAGTGACACAATTATAAACCTTATTTTAGTGCTACTGGTGCTTTTTAAAAGAAAATAAGAAAAGGTCAAAAACAGACAAATTTTTACTATTTTACAAAAAATGTTTATGTAAATTACATGAAAACAAAGCTGTATGTACTAAAAAAAAAGGAAAATGTAGGAGTAAAGGCATGAGGGGGTCAGAAAGTGGTTAACGGTGATGAGATACATCACAACATGGTGCAACATGTTAACAGTTAATATTTGTTCTCCCTGCCATAAGTGCAATTTAGCCTAGAAACTGCCCTAATGAATTCATACAGCACTGATTCATAAGACCACGTACTCCACAAATCCTAAAAGTTTGTGCATATCATAATGTTGATAAATAAGTGTTAAAATTTTAATTTGAATACCTAACAGTATGAGCAGCACTTAGGGTATGTTCACACGGCGTCATTGTGGCGCGTACAAACTTGGATGTGAATGCAAGATCTGGATATATGGGATCTGCGTTGAACGGTGTATACCGCAACAAGAAAACCTAAGTATCCCTCTCTCTCTCTTTATGTATTTAAAAGAATTTTGCTACTTGTTGTGCTTTGAAAAGTATTTAATAAAGGCTTTAGAAGTTTTAGAAATTTAAGGTGGCCCACTGCGTTGTTGGATATAGTAATACAGGATTGGAGACCTGTTTGTGGTGCCTATTGAGGGTTAGGCTATGTTCACACGGCTTATTTCAGAACGTATTTACATCGGATTGCCGATCGTAATACTTCTGAAACAGTTGAAAATCAGTTGCAAATAGTGCCACTAAGTGTGGCACGTATTTGTAACTGATTTCCGACTGGATCACCATCTCCCAAACATTGTAGGTGGTGAATCCGTCCGTAAATAATTGACATGTCAATTGTTTTTCCGTCCGGATTGCCGTCGTCAATCCGCGGCGGCAATCCGGAACGGAACTAAGCGTCGTGTGAACGACGAGCCGTATTTTCTATTGAAATCAATAGAAAATAGGCTGTGACTTATTTCGGACGGATTTGCCGACGGATTGACGATCGTCAATCCGTAGGCAAATCCGCGGCGAAATAAGCCGTGTGAACGAGGCCTTAATAATAATAATAATAATCTTTTTTTTTTACAAAAAAAGTGGCGTGTTTTGCAATTTACCGTCTACACAATAAGCATTTACTAGTCGGTTTTCAATGTGAATTCGGATTTTCAAATCCATTAAAAACCGACTGTAAAACCATCCACATAGACCTCAATTAGAAATCCAAGTTGTAGTCCACATGACTTGGGTTTTCTTGAGGTCGGATCTCAAAACTGATGTTTTTACAAAAAACTTGAAACATGTTCATTCTTCCACTGTATTGTAGGTTAAAAAGAAAAGCGTCCCAAACATGTATTTGTCGGTTCCACGTTTAAAACCCCATAGAGTTGAATGGGACTTGTTTTCTGATTGTAAATCCTTAAAAAAAAATCCATATTGAAAACCACATCAAAATACTTGTTGGACAACGCGGTTTTAGGATTCAGAATCCAACGAGTATTTTGACATTTGTCGTGTGGAGGCACCCTTATACTTTTTTTTGCTTGACTTTTGGCAAACTATACATCTCAGTCTTTATGTGGGGACTTCCTTAGAAAAATATATTGGTACAACTAATACAATTTCACCTAAGGAAAGACATTTAAAGTATGTAGTAGTTAAATGTCAGCAGCACCCCATGTGTGTTTTTGTGCCCCTTTAATCCACTGTTTAGGAATCAAAAATATCCACTAAAATGGCTCCCTGGTGCTAACAACAGAATAAGGTTATGTGTTGTATAAACACCTCCTTAGTCATTTACAGAAAAATGTGAAATATGAAGTGTTTATCTGGGGAATGATCGCTGTAAACACTGCATAGTGTGTGGATGAAGTACCGCATCTTTGTAAAATCTAAAGCTACAGAATTAAGTTTTATGTATGCCCTGAAGCTTATTTGTAATTTTTAATTGAAAACAATGAAGAATGTGTGGATAGGTAACAGTCAAAATGGACTTGAGTTAGACATGATATTACTTTGATTATACAAATGAACTCTTGAATCAGGGAATTTTCTGGGTCATTTGTTTTATAGCTATTGAAATGCAGCAATAAAATACAAAAAAATAAAACAGTATTTAATTGGATGACGGAGATGCAGGCCATCAGATATCATCTATGTGCCAGTGGAGGTTATACACTTGTGCAATGGTTTCTGGGATAAGGTTGTTTGTAGATCAGAGACAACAGGACCCTCATTGCGACTAGGACAAAAAATCAGCTCCCTCGGCCACAAAACACCCCACCAGCCCACATACAATATTCCGCCATCATCCCACATACTAAATCCGACCCATCATCCAAACATACAAATCTGCCACCATCCACACACTACAAATCCCGCCACCAAGACACATACAAATATCCGCACCAGAACAACATAAACTCATCCGCCACCAGCTCCACCATACAATATCCGCCCACTCTGCCTATAATAAACCCGCCTATAAAAATCAGCAGAAGAAAAGTAAAATTGAGCGCAAGAACTCCTGATTCACAGGGGTTAGGACAAGCGCTACAGTTGTTTTTACAATTCAGCGGACACTTGTATACGCTGCCCCTATACAAATGCTGATATAAGCTACAATACGATATTGATGTAGCTGGTCAAGTATAAGCAATGACAATAAATACAGCAATGTTCCAACTGAGCATAAATAACCCCTGACATCAGGACTGACAGGCTGACCAACTTACTCTGCTTGAGAGTCGTGCTCTTCTTTGCTTTTTCTTCTTATATACTGGGCCACAAGTAACAACATGATGACTTTTTCTCCAGCCGTCAACCGTCTCTGACAGAATTTACCACACACACATCCTTAGACAACTCACTTTTCGAGACTCTTATACTCTCATCTAGCCCCACCTGTGTACAGACCTTCCCAATACAAAGCACCTCAATGGTTATAATGACCCCTTTCGTGCCCTAACTTGGTAAAACGCTTCTACAGACAGGCTGAGGGCTCCGACCTTTGGTACACAGTCTTTGTTAATTTTTTGCCTTACTGTAGATATAGTAGGTAGGTTAACCCTTCTATACATGGAATAGGTACCACTTCTTAAAATTCAGTAATAGGTAGACCACCCTTTGCTGGTTAGGCGTACGGCTATAATTAGGCAGATAGGTAAGAATATACCCCGTATTATGTAAAGTAGTTACATAAAGCCGCGTGAATATAAATAGGACACCACTCTAGGTAGGCCACAGCCAAAGTCCCAATCCGGAACAGGCATCCATCTTCAGTCTGGCCCTGATGAATGCACTGGGGGATGACACAGGCCGCTAAAGCAGACCGTAGCTTGGTAAGAGACATTCCAGTGGAAAAGTCTAGGGCCTTACGATTGGAAGTTCGGGACACAATGCGTTTTTGACCAAAATCCTACTTACCATACTACTAGGACCGTTCATCAATATAAGGATGACCCAAACAGGAGCAGACGGCCTGCAGTACGATGCCTGGGAGCAGGTAAGATCACAGGGCTAACGTGGAAGGGGACAGCGCCTACATGCTGAGGCCCAGAGGGATTTGTGGAGGCAGTGCTACTGCTGAGGCACAGAGGGGAGCGTTGAGGCAGGCATACATGTACCTCTGAGCGCCCCCAAAGGGAATGGTGGAGGCAGTGCCGCTACATAGCTTGAGGACACAGGGGAGTAGGTGGCAGGCTACGATGTTACTGAGGCCTAGGGAGGTGGAGGCAGGCGACATGGTGAGGCTGGCTACATGCTGAGGTCCAGGGGAGGTGGAGGCAGGCTACATGCTGGGCACAGGAGGTGGAGCGAGGCTTACATGCTGGAGGTCCCAGGGGGAGGTGGAGGGCAGGCTACATGCTTGAGGGCCAGGAGGAATGGTGGAGGCACGGCTACATGGTGAGGCCACTGGGTGAGAGTGGAGGACAGCGCTACATGTGTGAGGCTGGGGGTGGGACTACAAAAAGCTGAGGCCTGGGCATGAGGTGGAGTTGAGGTGGAGGCACGGCTACATGCCTTTGAGACCCAGGGCTGAGCTGGCTGGAGGGCAGGGCTACATCTGGGAGTCAGGGGAGGTGGAGGCATGTTACAAGCTGAGTTGAGGCCTCAGTGGGAGGTGGAGGCAGGCTACAAGGTCTCGAGGCATGGGAGGTGGAGGCAGTGACACATGCTGAGGCCAGGGGAAGAGTGGAGTAGGCAGGATACAATGCTGAGGCCAGGGCGAGGTGGAGGGCAGGCTACATGCTGAGGCCCCAGGGTTGGTGGAGGCAGGCTACATCTGAGGCCCACGGTGCGTGGGGACGAAGCAGGGCTTACATGGGTGAGGCCTAGGCGGACGCAGGTGGAGGCAGTGCTACATGCTGCAGAGCCCAGGGAGAGGTGGAGCAGGCTACATGCTGAGCCAGGCGGAGGTGGAGGCGGTTACTATTGGTGAAGCCCGTCCAGGGAGAGGTGGAAGGCAGGGTACATGATGAGCCCCAGGTGATGGTGGAGGCAGTACCTGCTGAGGCCAGGCGATTAGAGGTGGAGGCAGGCTACAATGCCTGAGGCCCAGGGAGGTCGGAAGCATGTTACATTGCTGAGCGCCCAGGGGGAGGTGAGGCCCCAGGTTACATGCTGTAGGCCCAGGAGGAGGTGGACGGCAGGCTACAATGCCTCGGAGACGCCAAGGGGATGGTGGAGGCAGCGTAGCATGCTGAGGCAGGGGAGGTGGAGGCAGGCGACATGCTGAGGCCCAGGGAGAAGGTGGAGGAGGTACCATGCTGAGGCCAGGGCAGAATGGGGGAGGCCAGAGCTACATGGTGAGGCCAGGGGGAGGTGGATGAGCGGGCTACTGCTGAGGCCCAGGGTCGAAGATGGAGGCAGTGCTACATGCTTGAGGCCAAGTGAGGAGGTGAGGCCAGGTTACTATGGTGATGGTCCAGGGAAGGTGGAGGCAGGCTACATGCTGTGAGGCCCAGGGGAGGGTAGGAGGCAGGCTACACTGATGAGGCTCAGAGGGAGTGGTGGACGCAGGACCTAACATGCCTGAGGGGGGACAAGGGACCCCGAGGGGAACAAAAGGGATTGTCGCGTAGGAGGCAGTGATTACATGCTGAGGCCCAGGGAGGCTGGAGGCAGGATACATAGCATGAGGCCCTTGAGCAGGGAGGTGAACCCCCCTCCACCCCGACAGGCATAATCGCTGGAGGCCAGAGCGGCGAGGGGAGGCAGTGCCCCTACATGTGAGAGACCCATGGTGAGACGGTGATGCGCAAACCCCCCCCACCCCGAGTAGGCAGTCATACATTCTGGGCCCAGGGGAAGGATGGATCTGGCAGGTCCCCTACTGGGGTGAGCCAAGGAGAGGTATGGAGGCAGGGCCCTACATGGTTGGAGGCCAGAGGGAGGTGAGACTGTATTATGCTTCATGTCTGAGGCCAGGGGAGGCAGGCCCCAACTACATGCTGAGGCCCCAGGAGTGGAGAGGGTGCGATGCCGGCCAGCGATTACATGCGCTGTATTGAGGCCCAGACGGGGATGGGTATAGGCTAGGTTTAACATGCTGGAGGCCCAGATAGTGGCAGGTGGACCGGATAGGCCTACTTGCTGACGGCCCAGGGAGCGTAGGGGGGGTGGTACAAGGCCTACATGCTGAAGGCCCACCAGATTGTGGAGGTGGAGCGCAGTGATCATACCATGCCTGAAGGCCAGGCGAAGTGAGCGGGGAGGCAGGGGCTTAACTTTTGGAGACTGCATGGCCCAAGCGGCGAGTGTAGGAGGCAGGTACATGACTGTAAGCGCCAGGGGAGGTGGATGAGGCATGGGACTACATGGTAGGCCCAGAGGGGGAGTTGGTGGAGGTATGCTAACATAGCCTGAAGCGCCCAGGGGAGGACAGGCTACACTTGCCTTGAGTGCCACAACGAGTCGGAGATGGAGACAGAGCGTTACATGCTGGAGCCCAGAGTGGAATGCGTGGAGGAATTGAGTATACATGCCTGATGCGCACCAGAGGGAGGTGAGAGGCCAGGCGGCTTACATTGCTGAGGCCAGATGGGTGTAAAGGTGAAGGCAGGCTACATAGACTGCAGGCCCAGAGTGGAGGTGGCAGGCAGAAGCTCATGCTAGATGGCCCAGGCCGGAGGTGGAAGGCATATGAGCTACATCTGATAGGCCCAGAGTGGAGGTGGAAGCAGGCTAACATGCTGTTATGAGGCCCACGAGGAAGGTGGCATGTAGCAGTGCCATACATGACTGAAGAGCCCCAGGAGTGGAGGTGGAGGTATGCCTACATGCTGAGCGCCCAGGGAGAGGCAGGTACGATGCTAAGGCCAGGGAGAGGTGGAGCAGGGGCTAATATGCTGAGGCCCAAGAGTGGCGTGTGGAGGTATGCTACATGACTGAGGCCACAGGGGAGGCGGCTACATGCTGCATGGCCCAGCGGACGGGAGGTACATGCTTCGGCCCAGGGGGAGGTGGAGAGGCTACATGCTGAGAGCCCCAGAGTGGAGGTGCGAGGCAGGCCTACATGTGATGGCCCGAGGCGGAGGTGCGAGGACAGGCCTCATGCTGAGGCCCAGGGGTGAAGGTATTGCATGGCAGGCCTCATGCTGAGGCCCTAGAGAGGGGCCGGAAAACACCCAAAACAAAAAAACAAAATATTGCGGGAGGCAGGTACATGCTGAGGCCCCAGATGGCCGGAGGTGCGCAGGACCAGGTACATGCCTGAGAGCCACGAGTGTGTAGGTGAGGCCAGGCCTACAATGCTTGAGAGCCCGAGGGTGAGCGTGAGAGGCAGCTGTACATTGCTGAGAGACCAGAGTGGATGTGCGAGGCGAGAGCTTACATGCTGAAGCTCCCAGTGGGTGATGGTGAGTGGCAGGACTACAATGCTCGATGGACCCAGAGTGGAGGTGGATGGCAAGGCTACATGCCTGAAGGCCACAGGGGAGGTTGAGCTGGCAGGCTCATGCTGAGGCCAGAGTGGAGTGGAGGCAGGCTCATGCTGAAGGCCTCAGGGGAGGGGATGGCAGGCAGGTACATATACATGCTGAGGGCCCAGAGGGGAGCGTGGGAGGGCAGGCTTACATGACTGAAGGCCCAGAGGATGGTGGAGCAGGTTACAATGCGGATGGCCAGAGGCACGGTGGTGCGAGGGACCAGGTCTACAATGTAGTGTATGGCCAGGGAGCGATGCCCGGATGGCAGGCTACATGACATGAGGACCACCAGGCGGAAAGGTGGAGGCAGCGCACCTGCTGAGGCCCAAGATGTGGGGGAAGGTGCGAGGTTTGCTAACATGCTCGAGGCCCAGGAGAGGCAGAATCTACATGCGAGGCACCCAGGAAGAGGGATGGAGGCAGGACTACATGCTGAGGACCAGAAGACTGGAGGTGCGCCAGGACAGTGCTACATGCTGATGGGCGCCAGAGGGGAGGTGGAGCAGGTTACAAGCTGAGGTCCCCCCACCCCCCCCCCCCCCCCCCCCCTCCCCCCCCCCCCCCAAGAGGGAGGTGGAGGCAGGTTATCATGCGGAAGGCCCAGAGGGGAGGTAGGAGGCAGGAGTACATGGTGATGGTCCAGGGAGGTGGAGGCAGCGCTACATGCTGAGCGCGCCACGAAGAGGATGGTGGAGGCAGGCCTACATGATGAGGCCCAGCGGGAGGTGGAGGCAGGCTACATGCCTACAGGGGGGCCCCAGGGGAGGTGAGGCTAAGGCACCTACATGGTGATTGGCCCAGGGAGCCGTGGAGGCCAGGCTACAGACTGAGGCATCACGAGGGGAGGTGAGGCATGCTACATGGTGAGGCCAAGCGGAGGTGGAAGGCATGGCTAAATAGTGCAGGACCGTAGTTAAATAATAGGACACTTACGAGTCCTTAATGCCGGACAATCCTCGCAGGAGCAGGCATCTCCCTGAATAGGCAGGAAGACTCATCACTCTTCATGCGTACCTGCCAGACGCCTGGCAGCGGGGCGGGGGCTGCAATGTCATGAGCGAGGCCGGCGGCAGCGAGCACTGAACAGAGCGAGCCAGGCAGTCAGCTGCTCTTCTCTTGTCGCCCATGGAACTGCCCTGGACGCCCCGCCCCCCCTGAGACTAAAGTGTGTGAGCCCTGCCTGCCCGCCGCCCTCCTGCCTCCAGCTGAGTGAAGCGGCCGCTGCCGAGCCTTGCTGGCGACGCCAAGCACAGAATTGATGCTCTGATGCCTGCCAGCATGGACACTAGGGCGTGTGCGAGACGGCCCCTACAGCAGCAAGCCGTAGGCCCTTACATCTAGCATAATGGTCCCTACAGCCGGTGCTGCCTCCTAGTTAAAGAAGGTAGGAGCAGCCGGTCAGACCTGATCACATGTAAATGCACCGGCGGCCCATAAGGAGTCACCGGCCCGCCCAGGCATCTGCAGTGCCGGATGCGGTGCAGGTGCTCAGTCCGGGCCTGGAGACAACCAATGAAACTCCCTAAAGAGAGAGGACTTAGTCATGGATGATTGCATTTTCTTTGCTATTTGGTAGTGAGAACTTTTGAGGCTCTCTTCTCCATAGGCACTGCAATAGTATCAAACTAGAGAGGGGGAACACTGACACAAGGGACATGAAAAGGAGATAAGGAAGACAAATAAGCCAAATTACTTTTAATCCTGTCCTTATTACCAAGCACCTTGAGGGGGTTGTCCAGTTCCTCTAAAAAACAAATAGTATAGACATGAAATCAGAATAAACCTTACCTGTTTTCGGTCAATTAGGATTACCAAAATTATTTATATTTGCCAAATGCCAGAATAATGAGAGAGAATTTTTTAAGGCATTTTTATTACGTTCTGCAAAGTCAAAAATTTACATACATTTCATTAGTATTTGGTAACATTGCCCTTAAACTGTATGAATTGGGTCAAACGCTTTGGGTATCCATCCACAAACTTCTCACAATAGTTGGTAGGAATTTTGGCCCATTCCTCCTGACAGAACTGGTGTAACTGAGCCATGTTTGTAGGTCTGCTTGCTCGCACCTGCATTTTGCCCATATATTTTCAATAGGATTGAGATCAGGGCTTTGTGATGGCCACTCCAAAACATTGACTTGGTTCTCCTTAAGCCACTTTGTAACCAGTTTGACAGTATACTTCGGATCATTGTCCACTTCCTGGCTGATGTCTTCAGGTGTTGCTTCAGTATTGCAACATAATCTTCTTTCCTCGTGATGCCATCTATTTTGTGAAATGTACAAGTCCCTCCTGCAGCAAAATAACCCCACAACATGATGCTGTCATCCCTGTTTTTCACAGTTGGGATGGTGTTCTTAGGCTTCCAAGGTTCTCCCATTTTCCTCCAAACGTAACGATGGTCATTATGGCCAAACAGTTCAATTTTAGTTTTGTCAGACCACAGGACATATCTCCAAAAGTTTAGGTCTTTGTTCCTGTGTGCATTTGCAAACATTAATATTACTTTTATATGTTTCTTTTGGCGTAATGGCTTCTTCCTGGCAGAGTGGCCTTTCAGTCCATGTTGATACAATACTCGATTGACTGTAGATAATGACACAATCTTACCAGCTTCCACCAGCATCTTCACAAGGTCTTTTGCTCTTGTTCTTGGGTTGATATGCACATATCGGATCAAAGCACGTTCATCTCTGAGACAAAGAACGTGTCTCCTTCCTGAGTGTTATGATGACTGGACATTCCCATATTGTTTTAACGTGTGTATAATTGTTTGTATAGATAAACAAGGTACCTTCAGGTATCTGGAAATTGAACCCAAGGATGAACCAGTCCACAATTCTCTTTCTGATATCTTGGCTGATTTCTTTAGACTTTCCCATGAGGTTATACACATAAGCAGTGTGTTTCTGATGTGCATTAAAATACATCCATAGGTGTGTCTTTAAAGGGGTTTTGCCAAGAAGTGAGTTTCTTACCTCTTAATCTGCTCAGAAGAGAAAATAAACAAACATGCTGCCTCACAGGGGAGAAAGAGGGGAACTGAGAACACAACCATGAAGCAGGGAGCATTGTGCAATGTTTACTCAAATAATCACATTACAACTAGCAGATGCTCTATACAAAAGACAAGATCTTTCTCCACAGTCTCTTGCCAGCTCGTTCAAATTCCCTGTCATCAGATAAGAAGTGCAAACAGGCAAGCATAGCCAGATCAGCTCCTCTCAGCTGCTGGTCGTGTCTAATGCAAACTTTTAAGTAAATATGGGCATGTAAAGAAAGCTGTAAATCTCAGAGGCTTCACTTTTTGTAATCACATATATTTAGAAAAGTGATTAAATACCCCTTTTGGAGGATCCCACGTCAACATTACATCGTGGCAAAACACCTTTAATGAACTCATTTGTTGCCAATAAACCTACCAGAAGCTTCCAAACACATGACATCATCATATGGGCTGTCCCAACTTGTTTAACTCCATCAAGGACCTTGAGTTTTTTTTGGTTGACACGTTCGTTTTCTCATCCTCGCCTTCCAAAAGCTATAACTTTTTTTTATTTTCCACCTACCCAGACAAATAAGGGTTGTAATTTTGCAGGACAAGCTGTACTTTCTAGTGGTTTTGTTCACCGTACTATAGAATATCCTGGGAAACGGCAAAAAAATTCCAAGTGGGACAAAATGTGAAAAAATACGTACTTGCTCCATATTTGCAGGGGGGGGGGGTTAGGGCGTTCACTCCCCAGCATAAATGTGTTCTTTGTATTCTGGAGGTTGATATGATTTCGGTAAAACCAAACATGTAGGGTTTTCATGATGTTCTGGTACCGTAAAAAAAAAAACATTTTCGATTCTTGAAATCTGCGCTGCGGCACCAATTTCTGAGACCAATAACTTTTTTGTACGAACACCTAGTGACGAGTACTTTTTATTGGTACCAGTTTGGAATACATGCAACTTTTTTGATCAGTTTTATTCCAATTCTTAAAGGAATTGAAATGACCAAAAAAAACGCAATTTTGATGTTTGGAATTTTCTTCTACGGTGTTCAGTGTATGGGATGAGTTATGTTATATTTTAAAAGATCAGACTTTTTTGGATGCGGCGATATCAAATATATGTAACTTTTTTTTTTTTTTTTTTTTTATTTGTAAAATGGAAAAGGGAGGTGATTTGATCTTTTAATTTTTTTAAATTTTTTTACACATCAACACTTTTTTTTTTACTTTGATTTGAGCCCCCGGGGTTCTCCACCATGGGGGGCCCCACGATTGTTTAACGCCTAATGCATCGTAACCCATAACAGTACAGGCAAAGTTTGGACACACCTTCTATTTCAAGAGTTTTCGTTTTTTTCATAAAATTTGTAGTTCACACTGAAGAATCAAAATATAAATTTAACACATTGGGGAATTTATATTCTTAACAAAAAAGTGTAAACAAACTGAAAATATATGTTTATATTCTAGGCCCTCAAAGTATCACCTTTTTGCTTTGTTACTGCTTTGCACACTTTTGGCATTCCTTGATGAGCTTCAAGGGGTAGTCCCCTGAAATGGCTTCCAACAGTCTTGAAGGAGTTCCAAGATGTAAGCACTTTTTGGGCCCTTTTCCCTTCACTCTGCGGTCCAGCTCACCCCAAACCATCTCGAGGGGTTCGGGTCTGGTGACTGTGGGGCCACTCATCTAGCGTACCCCCCATCACCTCTTCTTGGTCAAATACCCCTTTAACAGTCTGGAGGGGTTTTTTTGGGGTCATTGTCCGTTTGAAAAAAAATATGGCCCAAAACGCAAAGGGATGGAATAGCATGCGCTGCAAGAGCTGTGGAATCACGGGTTCGTACCCCTTCAATTTTGAATAAATCCCCAACATGTCACCAGCAAAACACCTCACACCTCCTCCTCCATGCTTTACGTGGGGAAACCAGGCATGAAGTCCATTCCCTTCACCTTTTCTGCGTCCACAAAAAACAAGGGGTTGGGAACCAAAAATTTCAAATTTGGACTCAAAGACCAAAGCCCAAATTTTTACTGGTCTAATGTCCATTCCCTGTGTTTTTTAGCCCCAAAAAAGTTTTCGCTTATTGCCCGTCCTTTTGGGATTTCCTAGCATCTCACTCACCCCCCCACTTTATTAGGTACACCAAAGCTAGTAACGGGTGGACCCCCTTTTGCCTTCAGAACTGCCTCAATTTTCGTGGGAAGATCCCCAAGGGGTTGCAAAAAGATGCCAATTGGGGACCAAAGGGCCCAAAGAGGGCCAAGAAAATATTCCCCCTACCATGAACCACCACCCCCAGCCGAAACCCTTGATAAGGGCAGGGTGGATCCATGCCCTTTTTGTTGTTGACGCCAATTTTTTGCCCTACCACCCAATTCCGCAAAATCGAGACTCGCAGACCAGGCAACTTTTTCCAATCTTTTCTGTCCAATTTCGTGGCTTGGGCAAAAAAAAGGGGCCTCATTTCCTGTTTTTACTAAAGGGGTGGCACCCGGTTGGGCTTCTGCTGCTGTTGCCCATCTGCCTCAAAGTTTGCCGTACTGTGCGTTCAGAGTTGTCTTCTGCCTACCTTGGTTTAACGGGGGCTATTTTAGTCCTGTTGCCTTTTTTTCAGCTCAACCAGTTGCCCCTTCTCCTTTAACCTCTGGCTCAACAAGGCATTTTCCCCCCACGGACTGCCGTTTACGGTGTTTTTTTTTTTTTTTCGGACCATTCTCTGTAAACCCTAGAGATGGTTGTGCGTGAAAACCCAGGAGATCAGCAGTTTCTTAAATACTCATACCAGCCCTTCTGGCACCAACAACCATGCCACGTTCAAGGCACTCAAATCACCCTTTCTTCCCATACTGATGCTCGGTTTTGAACTGCAGGAATTGTCTTGACCAGGGTCTACATGCCTAAATGCACTGAGTTGCCGCCATGTGATTGGGCTGTTTTAGAAATTAAGTGTTAACGAGCAGTTGGACAGGTGTACCTAATAAAGTGGCCGGTGAGTGTATTTTACCATGAAGGCCTGCTGCACACTGTCTCCTCTTAACAGTTGTTGTAGAGATGTGTCTGCTACTATAACTCTGTGTGGCATTGACCTGGTCTCTAATCTGGGGCTGCTGTTAACCTGCGATTTCTGAGGCTTGTGACTCGGATGAACTTATCCTCTGCACAAGGTGACTCTTGGTCTCCTTTCTTGGGGCGGTCCCTCAGTGAGCCAGTTTCTTTCTAGCGCTTGATGGTTTTTGCCACTGCACTTGGGGACACTTTCAAAGTTTCCCCAATTTTTCGGACTGACTGGTCTTCATTTCTTAAAGTAATGATGGCCACTTGTTTTTCTGTACGTAGCTGCTTTTTTCTTGCCATAATAGAAATTCTAACAGTCCATGTCAGTTTGACTATCAGCTTTTGTATCCACCTGACTTCTGAAAAAAACCCAACTGATGGTCCCAACCCCATTTATAAGTCAAGAAATCCCACTTATTAAACCTGTCAGGGCACACCTGTGAAGTGAAAACCATTTCAGGTGACTACCTCTTGAAGCTCAACAAAAGAATGCCAAGAGTGTGCAAAGCAGTAATGAAAGCAAAAGGTGGCTACTTTGAAGAACCTAGAATATAAGACATATTTTCAGTTGTTTCACACTTTTTTGTATATAATAAGTATATAATTCCACATGTGTTAATTCATAGTTTTGATGCCTTCAGTGTGAATCTACAATTTTTATAGTCATGAAAATACAGAAAACTCTTGAAATGAGAAGGTGTGTCCAAACTTTTGGTCTGTACTGTATATACTGTATATTGTAAGCGTTGACTTGCGCTTGGATGTCATCTTGGAACATCCTGGGGGTATTTAGCTCACGGATCGTTGCCTTGGTAAGCTGAATGGCAGTCGGACTCAGGATTCTCTTTAAATTTGGCCTCACCCAGCTTTATTTTACATCACAGTGGTACATTACAGCCACTAACTAAACTTTGTAAACCTGTGGTCTGGACCTACCGTCCAGCCCACACAAAGACACACTTTACCAGTCTCCTACGGGTTGTTCTGGCTTCCCTCAAGCCTGGGGGTTAAGAGCCCTCTCCTCAACTCTTTTGCTACTCCCATTCCTGGCAGCAAACCACACCCCCCAATTACCTGGAGCAGCAGGCTTTTATAGGTCTCCAGGGACTTGCCAAAATCCTGTCCTGGAACACGGGGAGTAGACACCCACCCAACACATTGTCTACTCCCGGAAAATAACCCAGAAATAGCTATAGACAGCTGCCAACCGTGTACTGTGGCTGACAACATATATGGCTGACTCCTACCCCACCAAGGCCAGGTACCATTGGTGGGGTGTTGCTTGTAGATCTTTTGTATTACTCCATTTACTGGTAGAAACATGTGACTGCCTGCGGTCGCTCTGCCACTACATATAAATATATATATATTTAGCTGTGTCTGGTCCTTAGTTCCAGCACTGTCTCTGCTATCCTCTACTTCTAGATGGAAATGTCAACACTGCAGAAGCTGATTGGCTTTAGTAAACCGCTCTGAACAGTGGCACAAAACCACTGCAGCCGGTCACTGGTTGCAATGGTGACGCTCCTGTCTGGAAATAGAAGACCTAGGGCGCGCTCAGCATTTCAGTTAAATTTAAAGGACCAGCGTGCCAGTGATTTGCTATTACCAGGCACTGACCCTATTTAAGCTTGCCCCTTCCTTGATTCCCTGTCGGATCTATAGTGCCCTAGCTCCTAGAGAGAAAATGTTCCTGAAGTGATTGTTGCTTATTCCATGTACCATACTGTCTCTCGACCAGGAACCTTCTTGCCTGTCCTGACCTTCTTGCCTGTGCCAGAATACGAGCCTGCCTCACGATTTTATACCGCACTGCACCTCGGCCGCCACCGCAAGAATGTCGCGCCAAGGGTATCGACCTGGTAGTCTCCCACCACAGCAAGCCCAACCTTCCTTGCGGTGGGCTCTGGTCAATACTGGGACCTACTTAGATTGCACTCCCTGGTGTGGCTTATGCGACCGCTTACAGTGGTCCAGAGGTTCCACTACTCCAGCTGTTACACATAACTAGGAGCTCCTAGGCATCAATTTATGCCACCAGTGTCTTTATGTAACAAAGAAGACTCCACACCCAAAGGAGATTATGGTCCCACAATTTACTGTAAAGTTGAAAGCAAGTTTAAGGGCACTAGAGAGGCCATAGTTTTGGGGGTGGTTTGGGTAAAATTTTAGAAATTGCTTTTCTATACCTAACGTAAAGCTTTGACATTGGAACTCAGCTAGTCAAACTCAAATACACAGTGGGCCAAAATTAAAAACTTGGACAAAGTCACGGGCCAACCATGATAATTATTGATTATCAATTTCACTGTGTTCTGTGGTCTTCTTATCTGCTGCACAGTGCAGCAATTCCGTTTTGAGTACCCTGCTCTCTGCAAAGATGCTGGGGCTGAGAAGGAGCTGGAAGGGTTAAGTGTTGAGGCTCTGGATCCTTGTTTCTCCCTGTGAGCTCCTCTCATCTCATCAGTTGTTCTGGTGTGCCTTATCAGTCGGCCCGCTGGCTGAGTTGTTACTCCTGTTACGTGGTGGTCACTTCCCTGCTCTTTGCAGGGGAGGGGACTGAGTGAAACCAGTGTAGTTTATAAAGAGATATTGGACCCAGGTAAAATTTCAACACTTTAATGAAGCACTTTTAAAATTGACATCCACTTTCAGGCATTCAACCGTGATATACAGCATGACAATAAATGGACGAATGGTAATAGCATATACTCAGCGTTAGGTTGCGGACCTCCGGTCGTTCAACAAATTCAAGGCAAAAGCCCATGCATCGATCTGGGAGCGCCAGGGCCCAGAGCAGAGATGGCGCAATGATGGTAAGCTAGCGTGCACTCGGACGTGCAACGTTTTCGGGGCAAACTCCCCCCCTTCCTCAGGCACAAGCATATAATTATACAGCCACTCCTTAAATCGGTAAGAGGCCTTTTACTCCTACATTCTAACATCTTTAAAACACACAAAAAAAAAAAAAAAAACCACACAAAAAAAACACGAAAATAAAATCATTATTAAGACATAACTGCAGGCAAAACAGTGGGAAACCATTCATGCTGTTACGTAACCCAATTCAAAGGAAGACTCGCAAATTGAGGCTCTCATTGAGGCCCCTCGGAGATAATGACTCTAGCTCCGTGATCCAGTAAGCCTCACGTTTAAGTAATTTAGTAGTCAGGGATGCGTTATCATTACATAAAACTTTTTCTAAAACGCACCAGCGCAATTCGCATAAGTCATAACAACAACAAAAACAAAAAGGTGAGGCAAGACCAGCAATTCACTTACATATCTGCCTATGATAAACATGCAGGGCTTATCAAACAGGCAATTTCCAAATATTGGGGGATATTGCGTAGCGACACGAAGGTGGGGCACCTTTTTAAGGAAGCACCCCCATGGGTGTACCGAAAAAGGTAGGACCCTAGGTCAACAAAATAATTTCAGCGGACCTTAAACAACTAGCTGTTTAAAAAAAAACAGAAATATTAAGCTCTACAAGATCAGGGACCTTTGCATGCTTGAAATGTACCAATTGTTCACTGATTTTTCAAAGGAGACTCTATTTAAAACCCCCCCTCTAAAGGCCTAAAGTAAAAATCAAAGGTTTTCATACATGTGAAAGTGGAGGGGGTTATATATATGTTAAAGTGCCCCTGTGGGCGAGTATATGTGGGGCAGACATCGAGATGTTATGTGAGTCAGAATCAATGAACATAAGTCGGCCATTAGAAGCTATAGAAAAAACTGAAACAACCCTAGTGATGAGCTTAGTGTATCTAAAGATGTCGATCCCCCAAAAAACTTTTGGGGAAACGCCGTGGCTAAACACTTCCGGAAGCACGGCATGACTTATGCGAATTGCGCTGGTGCGTTTTAGAAAAAGTTTTTATGTAATGATAACGCATCCCTGACTAATAAATTACTTAAACGTGAGGCTTACTGGATCACGGAGCTAGAGTCATTATCTCCGAGGGGCCTCAATGAGGCCTCTTTTGCGAGTCTTCCTTTAAATTGGTTACAAACAGCATGAAGGGTTTCCCACTTTTTTGGCCTGCATTATGTCTTAAATAATATTTTTTTTTTCGTTATTTTTTGTGTTTTTTTTTTTTTTTTTTTTTTTTTGTGTTTTTAACGATGTTAGAATGTGGGGGAGTAAACCCCCTTTACCATTTAAGGGGGCTGTATATGATATGCTCGTCCCTGGGGAAGGGGGGGGTTTTGCCCCAAAACGCTGCACGTCCGAGTGCGCGTAGTACCATCTTTTGCGCCATCTCTGCTCGGGCCCCTGGGTCTCCCAGATCGATGCAGGGGGGCTTTTCCTTGAATTTTTTAAAACGCCCCGGGAGGTCGAAACCCCAAACGCTGGTATATGTATTACCACGTCCATTTATTTCTGCTGAAATCCGGTTGAATGCCTGAAAGGGATGTCAATTTTAAAAAATGTTCATTAAAGGTTGAAATTTTACCTGGGCCAAAATCTCTTTATAAAAATATTGATTGTGGGGCTTGGAGAACCCCCGGGTGTGGAACCCCTTTTGCATACAGGAACAAGTTTTCATTGGTCTTTGTTTTTTGACTGAAAACCCTGTAGTTGCAACTCCCGGCATCTTCCTCTTCTCCTCTGTACACTACCTGGCTGTTATGCATGGGCCAAACAGAATTACACTGCGGGCCAGAAATGGCCCACTGGCCTAAGTTTGACACCCTTGTTTTAGGCAAAGCATTCAAGAATATAAGTGCAGCATCAGAGAAGCCATCTATAGATGGAAGTCACTCCTCTACGACCCCTACTTATTGGGAGAACAGGGGACACCTGCTACATCTTACAAGGTGGTCTGTAGGTGGGTATGGCTCTCTCTGTTCAAATTTATCCATAATTCTCATGAAGGGGGGAGAGCTGTGTACATCCTATGGATAGGTCATAATTGTGTGATATAAAAATCTCTTTCATGGGTAGAGAAATGGCTGTTGTTCATTTAAGCGGAATGTGTCATCAAAAAATGACTTATTGTTTAACTCACATTCTTATGTTAAACACATTTTTTAGGAATTTCCGGTTATGTTTTTTTTAATTTTCCATATCACTTTCAGTATTTTTTTAATAATTCTTAAATCCTGCAGTTTTCACTTTGGCTACTAAGCCTAATAATAGTCTGAAAACTTCCTGTTTGTTTAGAGACTTTTCAGCAGTGGTTGCTCATTATCAGTAAAGCAGGGTCACTGAAAGGAGATACCATTGTGTACAGATAACACAGAATCCACCAGTCACAAAAGGAGATGTCACAGCTCCCCCTCCCCCCTCCCTTCACAGTGAAAACTCTCCTATACAAGTCTAGGGGGACAGAAACTGTCTTAAGAATCCTATGGGCATGAAGCTGCTGTAAAGTATCTCTCTGACTGCTGTTAAAGCAGTGCAAACAAGAATGTCTTCCCCACAGTCATATATAGACGGCCGAATAGAGAAATCTACAAATCGGGAAAATTTAAAACGACTGAGAGGAAAAGCATATGGATCAGGGGCTTGATTTAATAAGTAAAAAAAAAAATTGGCGACAGATTCCCTTTAATGGAAAAAACAAGTCGGTTAATAGGCAGAGATTAAGAAAGTGTAGGGAGATGGCAGTGAAGATTGAAGCTTTGTAGATAATCAGGATCACATTGATGACAGATAAAATCAAATTGTAAAGCAAGAAATGCTGAGAATTGTAGTTCGAAGGGGTCAAGAGGGGAGAAGTAGGTTTTTTATCCTCATGTTTGGGTCTAATAGAAATCAATATCAGTGGCAGACTGGGACATATTTGCAAGGGCATTTTAACAAGAAACTCTTCACCCTGAATAGTTTTTGTTCAAATCTCTAGAAATATGCTGTAAGCTCCAAGTTCATTTAGTTCATGTGAAAGAAACAATTGTGAGCAGGTCACCAAGCAACTAGCTTTGTCATCTGTTAATGAACAGTAAATACAAGGGTGGACAGGTCTGCTACTGCTATAGATAGGCCTCTCAGAGCTTCCCTAATTTGTTTTGGCTAGTTTTATGGGAAAGTTGCTTTGTCTATAAAATAATATGCAACACAAATCTTATATAAAACCAGACTGTCTGTAATCAGTTTTGTCCCCGTTTCGGGTTCAGGCCGTGTGATGGTCAGGTGATCTGCATAGCCAGAAGCTGCATGTGTGTAGTAAGTGGCATTGATGCTCCCTCCATTGCTCAAGTAAGTACTCATTGTGGCTGTTTAGACCATCAGGTGCCTTTACTGTGTTTGCCCCCATATGACGGCGCTCACCTTCTCACTGGACGTGGATATGGACTTAGCAAGTCAGCAAATTTCCAGCTGTTTGAGCTGTAGAACGATATCCTGTCAGCCAAGTTCCTGAGCCCTATAGGCAGGGCCGCCATACAGGGGGTACAACCAGTACTCCTGTATGGGGCCCTTATTCCTCAAGATAGAGCGGGGCCCGACGACGCAGCCGCCGAACCAGGCTCGGACTGGCCCACAGTGTGGGCCCCGAGCTGCTGGGGGCCCCGGAGGCTGCTGAGCCCTGCGTCCCGAGCGCTCAGAGACCGGGCCCGGGAGTTGGGGACTAATTTCCCCGACTCCCGGGGCTGCGCGGTGTCAGCGGAGCACAGCGTCACTAGCGCTGCGCTCCGCTGATCGCCCTGGCAGGTGTAAGGCGCTAGGCGGGGAGATCGGAGCGGCAGGAGCGGGAGCGAGGTAAGTGGATGTTTTTTTTTGTTTATATATATATATATTATATATATTAAAATATTATAAAATATATTTTAAAATATATTATATATATTATATATTATATATATTATATATTATATATATATATATATATGGAAGCGGGCCCTGGCTACCTAAACCGTACAGGGACCCTGACTACCTAAACCCTACAGGAGCCCTGGCTACCTAAACCCTACAGGGGCCCTGGCTACCTAAACCCTACAGGGGCCCTGGCTACCTAAACTCTACGGAGGGGCCCTGGCTACCTAAACTCTAGGGGGGCCCTGGCTACCTAAACTCTAGGGGGCCCTGGCTACCAAACTCCAAAGGGGGCCCTGGCTACCAAACTCCAAAGGGGGCCCTGCCTACCAACTCCAAAGGGGGCCCTGCTTCCTAACCCAAAAGGGGACCCCGACTCTAAACCCAACACTAAAGGGGGCCCTGATTTTTACCTAAACGCAAAGGGGTCCCTGACTCTACCTAACCACAAAGGGGGCCCTGACTCTACCTAAACACAAAGGGGGCCCTGGCTACCTACAAACTAAAGGGGGCCCTGGCTACCTACAAACTAAGGGGGGCCCTGACTACCTACAAACTAAAGGGGACTCTACCTGCACACTAGCTAAAGGAGGCCCCGACTTCCTGCACACTAGCTAAAGGAGGCCCTAACTACCTGTATTCTACCTAAAGGAGACTCCCAAACTGGGCCTGTATACTATCTAAGGGAGGCCCTAACTGTCTGTATACTACTTCAAGGGAAGCCCTAACTGCCTGTATACTACCTAAAGGGGCTCCCTAACTGCTTGCAGCCTATATAAAGGGGGCCCTAACTACCTACAGCTTACCTAACTGGGGCAACCACCTACCTACAGCCTACCTAACTGGGGTCCACCAACCTAACTGTAGCCTATCAACTTGCCTATCTGGGGTCTGCTTATCTACCTGGAGGCTATTTACCTATGGCTAGGTACCCACCAACCTACCTGGGGCTGGTCTACCAATTTATCCAGCGGGGGTCTACCTACCTAAATAGGGCCTATCTAGTTACCTGGGGCCTCTCCCCACCCTCCAACCCCTTAGGATACGAGGCCTCTCAGTTATGGCTTGTACCCGCTCTCCCACCATTGGGTAGTGGGTACAGAGGTGGGAATAGGTAAAGAGATGCTGGAAAATGGAGCATTGGAGCATTCTAAGATATTTGTGTGTAATTTCTGCAGGGATGAGTTGTGGCCGGGACAAGTCCTCATGGCGGTGTGGAACGGATGGAGAAGAGAAGGGAAAAAGAACGACTCATCAGATAAGACGTCTCCGGTGAGTCCCTGATTTCAGGGGTTATTTTGCTTCTACATTGGATCAGTGCTGTATTCACTGTAATGTGATGTGGCCTGAGCTGGTGTCTGACCTCTATGTGGTCTCTATATGGAAGTGTTGTAGGTTATTCCTGAGCTGGTGTCTGACCTCTATGTGGTCTCTATATGGCGGTGTTTTAGGTTATTCCTGAGCTGGTGTCTGACCTCTATGTGGTCTTTATATGGCGGTGTTGTAGGTTATACCTGAGCTGGTGTCTGACCTCTATGTGGTTTCTATATGGCAGTGTTGTAGGTTATATCGGCGCAGGTATAGTGGCAGCGTACACGTGTCCCTGATTGTAAAAGAGGGAACACCTGACCCTGTGATAGGAGTTACACTTTACTTTCCTGCTGGTGATTATATTAGAAGGTGGTTAGGTGCGTGACCAAGGGAAACGTGGAGGGGGATATTGTATGTGGGCCGGTGGAGGGGGATATGGATGGAGCTACTTAGCCGTGTGTCTATGATGTGTGAGACAGACAGAAAGATATGTGACACACTTGCTATTGTGCTACACAATGCAGTTCTTTTTTGCACACTATATTATGTGGTAAAATGGGTGCATTTATGTCCTATAGGCCGTTTTTTTTTTTGCTGGGGGCGGGGCGATCGGGTTGCTGGGGGTGGGGTTTAGAGGGGGCCCAGGTGCTTCAGCTGTATGGGGCCCTGAAATTTCTGTTGGTGGCCCTGCCTATAGGACTCTGTATCCCCATCACGCTCCTGCCGCAGTATCTGTTGGGATAAATTTCTCATGGTATGCCTATGAATACTACAAACGGGGAGCACAAACACCATGTGAATGGCACCTTATATTAATAACATTGTGGAACCTTTTTTTGGGTTAAAGCAGTAGTAGTTGAAGCATCCATAGAAATTTTAGTAATAAAGTGCTTAAAGGGTTATTTTACCACAAGGATTAGCATCAAACATGTAGGCAAAGGAAAGTAAAGATTATTAAAAAACACCTTGTTGATCTGATTTTGCTTCCTTTAAGAATCTTATCTCCTGCTTGTGTACACAAGCTTCCATAGGTTAGCGACCACATCTCTCTGCTCTCATTGCTCCAGCCAGGATGTGGGGATCATGAGGTCACTCCCTGCTGTGTGTTTTTAGTAGGAAAGAGGCCTGTTTATCTATGTTACTGACAAACTTTAACCTTTTAGAACTCTGGAGCCTTCTGCCCTACTGTTTAAACTATCACCAATGTCCCTCTAACAGGGTCAGCTAGGAATAGCAGAGCTGATGTGCCAATCACTGCTGTAGAACCGCCCATTACCTGAACAAGAAGTGGGAACCTAAAGCTGGCTGTGGAGAGCAGGCTCTGTAAAACAGCAGATTTTAAGTTATGTAAAGAATCTGCTCAGTCATTTAGGGAAATTCTAAAAAATAATAAATTACTTATCTTTTAAACCGCTCATTCCAGCACCCCCAGTGCTCGTGACCCTGGAGCCATTCACCAGTCTCGACTGTCTCTTTCTGTACAAACAACTCATGACCGCTAAGTCCTATAATTGGCTGCAATGTCAACTGACCAATGACTGTAGAACCTCTCCAAGTGGCTGATACATTTTTACATATAATGAGGGACGAGACGTCAAAAAGTAGATACAGTTTAATAACCTCATTTTTCCCGTAAGCCCACTCCATACTCCCTTTCTGAGATCATGATGTACAGTTACATGATAAACTGGTAAGGTGTTAAAACTAATGGGACTAAGATGCAACATCTCATGCAACCTGTGGAACGATGTGGTGCCACTCCTGGAAGAAAGCAACCATGTTTATTTCAAATCCTGGACAATACTTTGAAGGTGCAGCAACAGAATGTTGCTGATTTTATACATTTGTGAAGACCTGGACTTTGCTCTTAATCTACTTGATTTCCAAGGTTCCTTTTCCGTCTAAACCTAATAAAATTTTTGTTTTGCTTTGCACTTTTTAAATATAGTGTCACAGTTATCCACCATCATGGTTGCTGTCCCCTTCTGACAACACTGATGGGACTCCTAAGGCTACACAGGCTTAGTGGCATCCAGTCTCTTAAAGGGCCAGTGCATGCAAAATATCTTCTCAAGACAATTTCCAGTTGTTGCAGGCTAGTTTGGTTCCTTCTTTCATCACTTATGCCTGAGCAGTGCCGCTATACTCAGAACTCCCTTTGATTTCAATGGAAGCGTCCCATTAAAAACTGAGAGGTTTCTGGACTCCTTGTGGAAATAGGTCTGAGTGTCAGACTGGGACTTTCATTTTGGGGGCCCATCTGTGGAATTGAATCTGGGGCCCACTAGTGGAGTTGATAATCGGGGTCCCACCCTACAGCTACTGTAAAGTAGTTAATGACCAGAACATTTTTTTAGTTTTATGCCTCCTTGCGTTTCAACAGTAACTTTTTTATTTTTAAATGACAAAGTTAGATGAGGCCTTGTTTTATTTGAGACAAGTTGTACTTTATGGCCTCGTTCACACGGCTTATTTGGGCGCTGATTGGAGCCGTACTGCGCGCCGTATTTGCGCTGCAGTACAGCTCCAATCCGTCCCAGTAACTACGGTAATCCACAGTTCTCATAGAGAACTATGGATTCAGTCTCTTCTCCCCACTCGGCGAATCCGCCACGGGGGGAGAAAGTGACATGCACATTATTTACGTCGTGTACGCGCCGTGAATAATGAGTGTCTATGAGGCCGGCGAGCTGCTGGCCCCCCGCCGCTCCCCCCTGCACGGCTGCCGGTGTAATTGCAGGGCGAAATCCGTCCCCGCAATTACGCCAGCAATAAGCCGTGTGAACCGGGCCTATGGCAGAATAGTTTAAGTTCACTTATAAATAATTGCAGAATTTTTCAATCTTTTTTTTATTTATTTTTTCCATTCACATTTCACACTTAATAACGTGTTAGATTAATCCTACAGGTTATTATGGTTGTGTGGATACCTAATATGTGTAGGGTTTTTTTGTGTGTAATTTATGCACAATTATTTTTATTAAATATTTATTTTTATTTCATTTTGTTTTGTTTTTTTACACTGTTTATGTTTCTTACTTTTTTTTTTTCTAAATCCCATGAAGGGATAACTGTGTTACTATATATATATTTTTTTTACACTTAGTAATGTATTAGCATATTCATATATGCTAATACATTGCAATCTGTGTTAGTCTGACACAGGCAGTGATTAGGGCAGCACACAGTCTGCCCTGATCACTGGCTTGATACACAGACAGCCCCGGGGCTACTCTAGGTTCCCCGGGCTCTGGTGGGTCACAGAGTATCCTGATCACCCGACGGAGCAGGGAAACCCTTTAATTGCGCTGCAGTAACGAACTGCGGCAATCAAAGGGTTAAAGCACCGGGGAGCGGAGGTTCCCCCGCTCTCCGGTGCTTGCTGGAGCTGTGCTGGGATCAGGGCTGTGTAGTACAGCCCCGATCACAGCGCTGCTGCAGCGCTGGGCGCCGCAAATTTCGGTGTCTGCAGCGACGCCAAAATGACGTCGCTGTAGACAAACGACCTGAAATGCCCGCCATCAAAAGACGGTGGGCGGTAATTAAGGAGTTAAACTCTGCCTCTTTCTTTATGCATCTCCCAAGGAGGTATACACACTTTAAAAGAAACCTCATGTCTGCCATACTCAGGGGCCCACTGCTTCTTTTCCCTATTCCCCTGTGGACCAGTCCGCACCTATTAGACATTGGCATATCCTAGTAAAATGCCATCAGTGTCTATAGTGAGACAACCTCTTTAGGTCAAATCTGTTGCAACCATGGGGATTCATGGTAGGCCTCATGTCATATGGCTTCCACTAGTAAGCCATATGACATGGGGTCTGTATCCATAAAGCAATTTAGATTGCCTTGTGCACCATTTGACTACAAGTATTCTTAGTGTTCTTCTTCAGAGACACATCCTCAGGCACAGAACACAGTGTGGATGGAATTTTTCTACAATTACGTGAGAAGACACAGATACCATTGTTATTATCCTTTATTTACATAGTGTGTAATGTACTCAGTTTGTTCTGGCTACATCTGTTCATAGAAATGCCAATTAATTTCCTAGAAAAGGATTTGATTTTTCTTCCTCAAGATTCATCCAAGCATTATATATGCTAAAGTGATATGGTGATGTTTGAACAAATGATAGAATCAGTACGAAATTGGAGAAAGATCAATTACTCGCTAGGGCTGGACTCAATTTTTGTAACAAACTTTGGCTTTTTAGATCTTGTTACTTGCTGCTGATTATCTAGATCTGCACAACTTGGCAGGATATGGGCGGTGGACCTCCCCAGACCACCCTGGACTGTGCCCGGATTGCCTCCAAATTGATTGGTGGATTGGTAGGCTTTCGATTTCAATAAAGAATGACACGATTGGATACTACATACCTGCTTCATTCTCATGTAGTCCATTTAATGTTGTCTAATTGGTGTAATTTCATTATTATCGTGGGTGTTTAGGTGTCTGCTGAACTACGCCGTCTGTACATGGGTTCGAGCTATGAATAATTTAAAATGTGTTCTAAGTTGTGCTGTTTGATTAATGAGAAATAGATGAGCACCACTTTGAGTTTTATTTTTGGTCATGCACAGCTCCATAAATGTTTACTAGTATCCCCTTGGTAACGTCTTGATATGCATGTTAGATGTCTGCACTGTGGACTTGAGTGGTGCACAATGACTGGTTTATGATGGGGAACAAAGTGTAGCCTTTACGCATGCAGTTAATTCCAGTCACAGAGACATCATGTCATGAGTTGCTGGAGTTTAAATTAATGTGTACTTTTCTTAGTGAATGGGATGTAGTTTACTGTTGATATTGCTTTGCATAACCAAGTGGTGTAAATTGATTGGTGAACCCACTTTTGGGGATGTATATAGAGTGGGTTGCAGAATTATATATCCCTTGAACTGTTCATTTTTAAACGTTACAGACACAAACTTAAATGTATTTCATTTATGTTTTATGTGATAAAGCTACACAAAATAGCAAGTATTCGTGAAGTGTAAAGAAAATGATGGTATGTATATGTATTCAACCCCCTGTACACTGATACCCTTAAATAAAATGCAGTGTGACCAATTTTCTTTAGAAGTCATCTCAGTAGTAGGTAGAGTCTATAAGTAATTTATTCTCAGTATAACTATAGCTGTTTTGTGAAGGCCTTAGAGGTTTGTTAGAGAACATTAGTGAACAAATGTTTTAGTTTTTGCCTCCTTGCGTTTCAACAGTTGTAACTTTTTTATTTTTTCAATGACGCAGTTGGATGAGGCGTCGTTTTATTCGAGACAAGTTGTACTTTATGGGGGAATAGTTTAAGTTCACTTATAAATAATTGCAGATTTTTTTATTTATTTATTTTTTGTTTTTTTACATTTTTTTTTACTCCCTTCACATTTCACACTTAATAACTTGTTAGATAAATTTTACAGGTTATTACTTACGGTTGTGTGGATATCTAATATGTGTAGGTTTTTTTGTGTGTGTAATTTATGCACAATTATTTTTTATTAAATATTTATTTTTATTTCATTATTTTTTTATTCTTTTTTTTTTTTTTACACTTTTTATGTTTTTCCTGGTTTCTAAATCCCATGAAGGGATAACTGTGTTTCTATTTTTTTTTTTACACTTAATGTATATGCATTGTAATCTGTGTCAGTCTGACATAGGCAGTGATCAGGACAGCACACATTCTGCCCTGATCACTGGCTTGATACACAGACAGTCTTGGGGCTACTCTAGGTCCCCAGGGCTGACTGTGCAGCCATGTCCCGGGCTCTGTCGGATGACGCATGAAAACCAAAGAACATACCAGACTGCTCAGGGATAAAGTTGTGGCAAAGTGTATTGCAGGGTTGAGTTGTCATAAAATAGACCAAGCTCTGAACATTTCATAGAGAACTGTTCAAACCATCATCCATAAATGGAAAGAGTATGGAACAATTGCTAACCTACCAAAATATGGCCACCCACTTAAACTGACAGCCCAGACAAGAAAAGCACTAATTACAGAAGCTGGTCCCATGGTCACTCTCAGGAGGAGCTGCAGAGATCCACAGCTGAGATGGGAGAATCTGTACACAAGACAACTATTAGTTATATACTCCACAAATCTGGCCTTTATGGAAGAGTGACAAGAAGAAAGTCCTTTTTGAAAACAAACCATAAGAAGTCCCGTTTTCAGTTTAGTGCTCGTTTGTAGTGCTCTAGTCAGATGAGACCAAAATTGAACTTCTTGGCCTAAATGCTTGGAGAAAAGCCAACACTGCACATCACCATAAACACACCATTCCCACCGTGAAGCAGGGTGATGGCAGCATCATGCTGTAGGAAGGCTTTGTTTCAGCAGGGACTGGGAAGCTGCTCAGAGTTGATGGGAATATGGATGGAGGTAAATACAGGGCAATTCTGGAAAAAAACCAGCTAGAGATTGTAGAGGACTTGAGATTGGGATGTAGGTTCACCTTCCAGCAGGACAACAACCCTAAACAAACAGCCAAAGCTACAATGGAATAGTTCAAAATCCAGACCTAAATCCCATTGAGAATCTGTGGCGGGACTTGAAAATTGCTGTTCACAAACATTTGTCAATCAATCTGATTGAGATGGAACTATTTTGCAAAGAAGAATGAGCAAAAATTTCCAGCCTCTAAATGTACAAAGCTGGTAGAGACATACCCAAACAGACTTGCATCTCTTATTATAGCTTAAGGTGAACCTACAAAGGGCTTGAATACTTTTGCAACGCACTGTTTACATTTGAGTGATGAATTTCAATAGTATGTCATATTTTGCATCTTATGGAAATGGTATTGTAACCTTTTCCATCCTGATGTGCATTAACAACTCTTCTTCTGAGATCCTCAAAAATCTTGTTCGTTTCTGCCATAATGCACTTTCACAAACATGTTGTGAAGATCAGAATTTGATAGATCCTTATTCATTAAAGGGGTTTTCTTATTACAAAGATCATATCTGTAATGATGAGGACAGTAAAGATAAGCACTTTTGTAATTGGTTTGCATTATCTAAATTATTTAGTATAGCAGATATGAGCTAATCTGTATGTGTCTAGATCTAAATCAGCAGCCTGAGGTCGGGCCATGCCCCTTTGCTGTGATTGGCTGCCTGATATTTAGTTCTGTCCTGTTGGGACATGCCCCCTGGATGGGACACTCCCCCTGTTTTGTGATTTCTGCCTGCTCTCTGTGCTTACTCCCCTCTGAGCTGTGCAAAATGAAAGTGAAACCTGCCTCAGCTTTCTGTGATGTCTATGTCTGTGTAATAAATGCTGTCTGAGCTCCTCTATGCTCCTCTCCCAGTGACAGCTCTATGTGAAGAATGTGGGCAATTACTGAGTCTCTAGATTCACTCTCTCCCCCATATAACACAGCCTTATACACTACCCGAATTCAACAAAAAAACATGACGTGAAAACCCAGATTTAAGGTTCACATACTTTTGCCACTCAAAAGGTATGTGATATTAGATCATTTTTCTCAGTAAATAAATGATATACAGGCAGTCCCCGGGTTACAAACTGGATAGGGACTGTAGGTTTGTTCTTAAGTTGAAATTGTATGTAAGTCGGAACAGGTATATTTATTAAATGTAATTCCAGCAAAAAAAATTTGGGGAAAGTACAGGGAACAGTTTTTACATTTGTTTTGCTGTCTGTGCCCTTTTTTTAGAAGATTTCACCTAACGTTCTGTATCTCATGTGCAGCTGTGGCATGCTGGCACTTGGTTATCATGTTGCGTGACTCAGTGTTGAATGTCAGCAATGCCCATAAGTCTCCGTTTGTAACTAGGGGACGTATGCAAGTCGGAACTATGTAAGTAGGGGACTGCCTGTAGTCTAAAATTTTTGGCTCATTTGTATGATCTGGTTCTCTTTATCACCTTTTTAGCCACAAGTCTTATTCTTTGAAAATCTGATGTAATTTTATGTCAAATTTATGCAGCAATACAGAAAACTTGAAAGGGTTCACAAACTTTCAAATACCACTGTATGTACTAGGGTTGCTCTAAAACAAAGTCCTCCTATCTTTTTCAACCATGTTGACGATGTAATTTTCATACTTAGTTGGCCCACAACGTCAGAAGTGGTTGTTGGTGGTATGATAATAGAATTTGTACCTTTCCACCAATATCCAATAAATTTTTTCCATGCAACAGATGGAAGCAGAGGGGCAGTCTGATAAAGTGTCGCCTGATGTGAAATTGCATATAAAGCAGAGGTGTATATTTGAATTCCTCTATGCAGGAAAAATTGCATGTATTGGCATTTTATCTGTTCAGAATAATGAAAGATGGGTTAAAAGGGTAACATTCTTCCTAGCACTGGCAGCATCATAGCAGCTGTGATAGAGTGGGTCACCTTTGCTGGCGGAGATTTTTATAAATGTGGCATGCAAGCTCTTGTTCATTGTTGCCAAAAATCCATAGTCAAGGGTTACATAGTTACATAGTTTGTAAGGCCGAAAAAAGACAGACGTCCATCCAGTTCTGCCTGTTGTCCTATAGTGTTGATCCATAGGAAGGCAAAAAACCCCCCTGAAGTAGAAGCCAATTGTCCTCATTTTAGGGAGAAAATTATTTCCCAACTACAAACTGGCAATCAGATTAAATCCCTGGATCAACGACCCCTCTCCAGAATCCTAATCACTGTAAATTGTTATATTATTACATTCTAGAATCCAGATCCTTTTTGAACTCTGTTAGTGAATTTACCATGACAGGTTCCTCTGGCAGAGAGTTTCACAGTCTCACTGCTCTTACAGTAAAGAATCCCTTTCTATGTTGATGTAGAAACTTTCTTTCCTCTAGACGTAGAGGATGCCCCCTTGTTCTCGATACAGTCCTGGGTATAAATAGATCTTTAGAGAGATCTCTATATTGACCTTTAATATACAGTATTTATACATATTTAGTATGTCCCCCAAAGCTGTCTTTTCTCTTAACTAAATAACCCGAATCTTGCTAATCTTGACTAATTTTGAAATAAAAAAAGTGAGACTGAAGAAGGGAGACATGAAATCTTTTAATTGTCAAATAATAAATAGGAAAGGTGGCTTCAAAATTAAAAGAAAATAGTATCTAAAAAAGTGTTATCTGGAAGTGCATGTAAAAGCTCACCAAATAAAAGTGTGTTTTCAAGTGCTATGCGTTATCAGTGAACTCATTTGGCTAATGTGTCCCTGCTGATTTTCCATTAGTTATGTCTGGTGAGTCTGTGTGACAGGACATCTTTTTCTATGGCTGCTTTGTTTCAAAATATGGGAAAATACACTTCTAAAATAGAGTTAAGTAATTCTTTACAATTGATAGATTCCATTTAGGAAGTCATGCATTTTTATAAGTATATGCTCTATGTTTTACAAAAGTCTAGTTTCTGAAGCATAAATAAAAAATGTGAAACCGTATACCAGTTCTAGGTCCAATACTGGATACGTAAAGTACATAGACATGTGATCATTACACCTAAGAGAGCTTTCTGGACATTCCATTCCCAAATCATAGGCATTGATATGGATTTAGGTATCTTATGTGGCTAGAGCGGCCTCTACTCTTCTCTGAAAGCTGTGAGATTTTTAAAGGTGTTTTGGGGAATTTGTGCACATTCAGCCAAAAGAGCTAAATCACTCAAGGCCCTCCACATTAAACCATATCTATATGGACCCCACTTTATACACAGGGCCAAAGTCATTCTGAAAGAGCCTTCCCTAAACTCTTGCCACAAAGGTGTAAGCACACAAGTGTCTGATAGAGAACTGTCACATAGTTTATGCTCCTCTTGCTGAGAGCAGCACAAGCTAGTGACAGACCTGCTGTTTCCAGCGCTGTGTCCCTTATTCTGTAAGATGCAGCAGTTTCAGAACATTTAAAGGGGTTTTGCCACGATGTAAAATTGACGTGGGAAGTTTGCAAATTAATTAACAAACATTTTCACCATTCATTATTATTATAAATTCTGCACCGTTTATGTTTTAGCTGCTCCTTTAGTGATCTGTAGTTTACAGCTCGTCTCCAGGGGATATGACCAGGGCAGAGAGCTTCTCACTCCTGGTCACACATACTCAGACATCACCTCTCCTCTCAGGCAGCTACTGAGTGTTCAAACCCCAGGTGCTGCCATTCTACTCCCGTCCTCTGTACTCCTTAGTAATTAGTCAAACAATGCAAATAAATAAAAAAGAAACCTCAATGAGGTCTGTGCATTGATAAAGAGAAAAAACAAAACACAGGTTTGGTTCCCACAGGGATTTGAACCTAGGATCCTTGTGCCTGGAGGCAAAAAACCTTACCTCTCAGCTACTCACAACTCTTTACATAAACAGACCTTTCTTTGACTACAGAGAGGAAAGGCATGGTGATGTCATCCTGCTGGGTCATATGATATGCAATTCAAACTCATCACACACGCCCCCTTCTGAGCACACAGAGCTAAAGAGCTGAATACAGGAGGTATGAAATGAGATAGTGCAAAACCCCTTTAATGCTCAAATCTGCAGTTTTTAGCCAGAAAAGAGTCATGAAGAGTCCGTTTAATTCATGCGCCACCCACCTGAGGCTAGCCCCGCCCACCTCACAACTGATTAACCTATAACTTTGAATAGGTAGAAACATGTGAATAGCTGCCAGGTGGTGGTGGTGGTGGGGCTAGCCTTGGGTGAGTGGAGCTACCACCTGCTCATGAATAAGCTGGACTCTTTTCTGGCTGAAAATTGACAGATTTGACAATTAAGGGACACATGTATGAAAACTGTCTAGGTCTAAAACTCACTTTGTTGCCCATAGCAACCAATCAGAGCATCCTCCTCAATTTTCCAGAGCACTATTTGAAATGAAAGGGGCGCTCTGATTAGTTGCTATGAGCAACAAAGTGAATTTTAGACCTAGAGAATTTTCATACATGTGGCTCTAAATACTCTGAAACTACTCTTACAGAATAAGGAACACAGCGCTGGAAACAGCAGGTCTGTCACTAGCTTGTGCTGTCACAGCAAGGGAGACATAACCTATGTGACAGGTTCTCTTTAAAGGGGTTGTCTCACTACGAAGATCATAGTTGAAAATGTGGGGACCAAAAATCTAAGGACGTACGTCCTTGGTTACTATTGGCAAAGTGCTACGGTTTTAGAGAACGGGCTGGTTTACATGTGCTTAGCAATGGTGTTTGTTTACTGGTCAGGGAAGCATTCTGTCCTGCCCAGGTCATGCACATGCAAAGGAAAGGCAGTTAAGAGGAGGGGCAGGGATGTGTGTATTGGCAGGCAAGGAGGAGAAGCCGTGAAGAAGATACAATACACACAACCCCATGCATGCCCTCTCACTGCTTCTCCTCCTTGCCTGCCAATACACAGATAAATTTAGATACATTTAGGACAAGTACAAACAATGACAAAGTCATGGAAACAGAATACAGTACATGGATGACTGACTAAAGGGATAACCTTCTTGTGAGATATGACTATTTTAAGACTTTTTCACATTTTCCTCTACCACTTGCCACTGTACATGGTAGTAACTTTGTGTCTTGTGGGTATTTTTAGTTTTATTTTACTTATACTTACACTATGGTCCTACCACAGTCATGTTAACCTAATCCGTTCTATTGTTTTACCTTGTATAAATTGTGGCATGGATATCTCCTCTTTTATAGACTTCTAAAAGTAAACATAGCTATCATTAGCTATCTACCTACATTTATGTTTCTTCTTTATGACCATATTAATTGTGATCTTAAAGGGGTTGTCTCACTACAAAGAATAGCTTTCGAAATGTAGGGAGCGCTAAATGAAGACATTTTCCAAATATATTGCTTTGTTCATCTTTTTTTGTTAAGAAGCTACAAATGATTTTATCACCTTCTGAGGATCTCTCAGGTTTCCCAAGTGACCGACCTGTTTACTCCTTCTCCCCTGCTGTTTGTTCTATCTGATACCGGGAGTGATGTCATCACACAGGTCGCATCACACAGGTCTCTGGCAGTGAGAGTTTGTGTGTTATCTCATCTTTCAGACAAAAGACAGTAATTACTGTTTACATTAGCTCAGCAGCTTCTCCTGTCTTGGTAGAAGGTAATTTAGCTAATTTAGACTAATAAACATAATAAACAGAGAAGTCTGAATGGAGCTCATATGCTAATTACAGACAGCTGGACCAGTAAGTGACAGAGCAAAGCAGTATTATTTAATTCATGCATTCTATGAAACTTTGAGATGAGACAACCCCTTTAATACAATCAATAATTTTCAAGGGGTTGCCTCACCATGCTGTTTCAGAGAGTCACAGCCAGCTTTCTGGTTAGGCTGTGGGTGGTTCTGCAGCAGTGATTGGCATATCAGCTCTGCTATTCTTAGCTGAGTCTGTTAGAGGAACATGACTGCTGGAGGTTTATAAACTGTAGTACCCAAGGTTACAGACCTAAAGGGTTAAAACTTGTCATAAACTTAAATAAAGTTAAACTTTATTGTCATTAACTTAAATAATCAAGCTCCTCTGCTACTGATAACACTCATCAGGGAGCTGCTTGAAGCAATCAAAGCAGATAGAAGTGATTGGTATCTTAGAGAAACTTATGTACAAAAGCAGTAGATACCTTTCTAGTATCTGAATTGTAAAGCTCTATATTGACACTATATGGAGATTATTACTATTTTGAACTTTATACAACAGTAGTATTTATGGATGAATGTTGAGGCACTCTGAATTACGTAATGTATAAGTATTTCCATACTATAGAGCTGGCACATAAAACGTCCTATGCATACTTTTAATACTATGTGAGAACTAATGAAATATTCCTCTGTCGCAAGCAATGAATGATCAACTATACATAGCACACTTAGTATTCTTATCGCAAAGCCAGGATGTCCTTTGATTACAAAAGTCATCTGTATTTGTTTGTATAGGGGTAGTAATAAACTAATTCTACATTCCAGGTGCAATAATATGCAGGCAGGGATAGAAATTCTTCAGTGACTGATCAATGTTCTACAACCTTGAGGTAGACGCTTATAAATAAGTAGACCAAAAATTAAAACCTTTAACTTAACACACTATAAGATGTGACAAGATTGTAGCAACAAGTAGAGAATCCATAGGCGTTGCTTTGTGTAAAAGTGTTTAGCAGTACAAGATATACTAGCTTTCCTTCTGCAGCTGATATTAAAGCATTAACAAAAAATGTAATTGCAATATACAAAATTTAAGAAAGTACAAGACAATGGAAATAAAGTGATAAGGCTGTAGATTGTAAGCCCTCACGGGCAGGGTCCTCTTTCCTCTCTGTTTCAGTTACTTGTCATTTTTGTCACCATTGTATTTGTTCAATATTTATGTATGTAATTCCCCTTAAATGTACAGCGCCCTGGAATTAATGGCGCTCTAAAATAAATAATAATAATAATAATAATAAGGCTATATATACACACGCACATTATCTCAAATAAGTGAGTACACCCCTCACATTTTTGTAAATATTGTATTATATCTTTTCATGGGACAACACTGAAGATATGACACTTTGAAACAATGTAAAGTAGTCAGTGTGCAGCTTGTATAAGGCTGTGTTCACACGGCTTAAATTGGGGCGCATTTCGGCGTGTATTTCGTGGTGTACTGTGCTCAAATATGAGTGAAATGCCACAGTTCATGGATACAAACAAAAAGGAAAAGTGCTGCTCACCGGTATGCTTGGTACTGTAGTCCGCCTGTCCTCAGCAATGGACATTGAATTGTGGAAAAAAAAAGGGGGAAAGGCCTCTCTCCTGTTTCCAAAGTGGTGCTCGTGAAACTCATGCAGCTGATATTAAAGCATTAACAAAAAATGTAATTGTAATATACAAAATTAAAGAAAGTACAAGACAATGGAAATAAAGTGATAAGGCTATATATACACATGCACATTATCTCAAATAAGTGAGTACACCCCTCACATTTTTGTAAATATTGTATTATATCTTTTTCAGGACAACACGAAGATTTGACACTTTGAAATCAATGTAAAGTAGTAGTGTGCAGCTTGTATAGGCTGTGTCACACGCCTTTGAAATTGGGGCACATTGCGTGTCATTATACGGTTACGTCTCAATATGAGTGAAATGCGCCCCAGTCATTATGGTAATCCACGGGGGGGTGGGAGGGGGGTGGAGGGAGATAAGTGACATGTCATTTATTCACGGCGCTTACGCGCCACAAGTAGGGACAATCTATGGCCCCATCGATCGGCGTGAGCTCCCGAACACCCGGCGTAATTGCGGGGCGTATTGTACACCCTGCAATTAGCCGTGTGAACTTAGCCTAACAGTGTAAATGTGGTGTGTCCTCAAAACGGCTCAACACACAGCCATCAATATCTAGAGCGCTGGCAACAAATGTGAGTACACCACTAATTGAAAATGGAGAAATTGTGTCCAAAGTATCAGTGCTGGACGTTGCGTTTTTTTTTTATTTTGGATGTTGCCACAATCAGGTGCCCATTGAGTTGTCCATGCAATCTCTTACACGCTGATGAGTAAATCATCTAGGTTAGCTGACTACTTTTTTTTTTCTTGTGGTGTCATCAAAATAAGTTTGAAGACAAGTACAAGTGGAAGGTATTTAACACATACTGTAATCAACCGTATATCAAGAGAAGTGAAGAATAGCATTCACAAAACTGCCAGTCGTTGCAGTGATCTCAATTGCATTTGCATCCTCAGGACGCACATACAGTTAAAAGCTATGGCGGAGCAGACCGTCATTAGATCTCTGTCCCGCCAAATACTCCTGTGGGCTGCAAGCCAGGTTTGTGCTCTACCCAAGCATATGGCACAGACAGCGATATGTAGGGACTTCATCAAGGAGGAGGGTGCCAAGTGATGGGAGAATTGGGAGAGCTAAGTATTATTATTTTAACATTTTTAATTGATGGTCTTTATACCTACCTACTGAGGGGGACCTACATACCTAACTTACTACTGAGGTGACCTGTATATCTATCTACTTAATGAGGGCCTATATACCTACTTATGAAGGGGACCTATATTCCTACCTACCTACTAGAGAGCCTAAATATCTACCTACCAAGAAGACCTTTATACCCAGATATCAGAACTTGGGGGTCCTGCCTACTGAGGGGACCTAGAAATCTACCTACTTACTTGGCAGGCCTATATACTTACCTGTCTCCTGGGAGGTGGGTATATACCTACCTACTTAGGGTGCCTATATACCAACATAAAAATTGGGGGGTTATATTTCTTCTCACCTACTGAGGGGGCCTATATGCCATCTTACCTAATGGGAATCCTATATACCTACCTACTGAAGGGCTTACATACATACACTTAATGGCGGTCTATATAGGAATACTGAGTGACGCCCCAAATCCCATTGCGGTCATCCGGCTTGGGTTGCTGTGGGGGATGGAGCATCTTTTTGTTTTCCGAGGTGCTGCATAGCCTATCTAGATATGTGTGTAGTGTTTCTGTTTGTTAACACGCTTACCTGTCGGACTACATCAGACTTGTTGGAGTACATCCGACCAATGGTGGATCTATTTATTAAAATGATTGATGAAGGATGTTGTCGGAGAGTGTTTATGTAAAGAAAATGTTTTTTTCTGTTTGTGTTTTTTACCATTTTATTCCAGTGTCACTAATGAGGTGTCTAACAGACACCTGTCCAGTACTAGCACTGGGACTGGATGTCAGCTAGCAGGGTTTTTGGTCACCCTGCAAGACCCCCTATCACGCCAGTACCCAACATACCAGGGGTGCATTCATTTTTTAAGAATATTTTCAATAAAGTATATTCAAAAAAGTGATGTGGGTCCCCCTATTTTTAATAACCAGTCAAGATAAAACAGGCAGCTGCAGCCTATCAGGATGGGGAGGACCATGGATCTTTGGACCATTCCCACCCTAAACATACCAGCCAACAGCTTCCCCAGAAGCAAACCATCACGTCAGAGGGTATGCTTCTGATGGTAATCCAGCTCTTCCCAGTACCCTGTAAACTATGACCTGTAGCCCTTCTACTGTCCCTCCCCTCAACCATTGTGCTATGTGTCTTAGTGCCAGGATAATATAAAAGCCCCACTCTATAACCCCCACCTAATCTCCACCTCTCATTCCGTGGGGAAGTTGTACACAGATGGGGAACAATTAGGGAGGTGCTGGAAAAGTGAGAATTCTAAAATATTTGTGTGACAAATACACATACAATTAGTGACTGGAACATACTATTGTATTCGTAAAAATGTCACAATTCACAATGTGCTATGAAAAATGCTGTGCAAACCTATCCCTATTGAGCAAAATGTTAAACAGCAGTCCCATGCCCAGGACCTTAGCAACATTCCTGCAAACCGCAACTAAGTGTATAAAATCAAACAAACAGTCATGCAATCTCCATAGACCAACATTGGTAGACCATCACATATTAGGATTGGTTGTACTGAAGAGCTCAGTGACTTAAAACATGGCACACCACTGACAAAGCCTAAGCGGCACAAAAATCACTAGTTGTCTATTATATCATTCACTACAGAGCGAGTTCTAATTGCCTTTAGTGCTGAACTTTGCACAGTAGTAAACACCTAATATTTTGGGCACCAAAGGCAACATATATGTATTTTGGCGCTAAGACGCCATCTTTTTTGTGTGCATTAGTAGCATAGAATGAGCCTGAATCTATGAACCTACTCTACTGTGGGTCATAGATTTAGCGCTTTCTAGCTACAAATTGACACTTCTGGCTCAGATAATCCACTTTTAAAGTGGTATACCTGTTCAAGCAGTAATGCGCCTGGATTTGCCGTACTAAAGATTTAAATGTGTAGCTTCATACGGTTCTAGTGCGAAATGCTTCCAGAATGCCCCCAATCTCAGGCGCATTAAAAAGTGCCTCGGGGGCTTTATAAAATACGCCTAATATTGGAGTGCGCCTGATTAAAAATATAGCGAACAGGGCTGCGCCAGTTTTCGGGCTGAAAAGACCGTACATACATATCGCCCCAAATGTCTAGCAGAAGATGACCTCATTTAGAGCTGACTTTAGAGCTCATCATCAGATATCCTGCGATGTGATATCCTATTGTCAGATATCCTGTAGGTTCAAAGATTACCTTCAAGTGGCCGTGCATATGTCCTGTATGGGCCCTCAGAATAATTTTCTCTGGTAAACCCAAGGAGCATCAGCCTAATAGTGAAGAGGGATAATAAATTGGGGTTGTTCTTAAGATTTTGAGCTATGGCTCTCATTTTAGTGAAGGGTAGTGTTAATGCTACAGCATACAAAGACATTTAAAGGGGTTGTCTCACTATGAAGATCATAGTTGAAAATGTGGGGACCAAAAATCTAAGGATGTACGTCCTTGGTTACTATTGGCAAAGTGCTACGGTTTTAGAGAACGGGCTGGATAGTAATAGTCCTAGAGTAGTTTTGTGTAGGCTAGTTTGGGGACGCCCTTGTCGGGGCGCACACCCCAACTTTTTTGGCTAGGTAGTTTTTGTAGGGATAGTTTTTTGTCTCTATTAGATAAGAATAGGTAGGATATTTAGATATTATTCTGTTTTTTAGTTTTGTGCTATTAAAGGTTAGGTTTTATGTCATAAATTTATCTATTGCATTTAAGTACTTTCTGAATACATATTAAAGGGGTTTTGCCACGATCTCATTTCATACCCCCTGCATCCAGCTCTTCAGCTCAGAAGGGGGCGTGTGTGATTTGTTGGAATTGCATATCATGTGACTCAGCAGGATGACATCACCAGGCCTTTCCTCTCTGTAGTCAAAGAAAGGTCTGTTTATGTAAAGCAGTGTGAGTAGCTGAGAGGTAAAGTTTTTGCCTCCAGACACAAGGGTCCTGGGTTCAAATCCCTGCAGGAACCAAACCTGTGGATTTTTTTCCTCTTTATCAATGCACAGACCTCATTGAGGTTTCTTTTTTTATTTATTTGCACTGTTTGACTAATTACTAAGGAGCACAGAGGACGGGAGTAGATTGACAGCACCTGGGGTTTTAACACTCAGTAGCTGCCTGAGAGGAGAGGTGATGTCTGAGTATGTGCGACCAGGACTGAGGAGCTCTCAGCTCTGGTCGTATCCCCTGGAGACGAGCTGTAAACAATGAATCACTAAAGGAGCAGCTAAAATAAAAACGGTGCAGAATTTTTAATAATAATGAATGGTGAAAATGTTTATTATTTCATTTGCAAGCTTCCCACATCAATTTTACTTCGTGACAAAACCCCTTTAATGAATTTTATATAATAATGAAACGGTTTTACTAGAAACCATTTACCCTAAAATTATCTGGCATACTATTATAATGTTATTAGATACAAAGTTACACTGTTTCCTTGTAAGGCCCTAATCATATCATGTTTTTGACCACCATCAGTGGTGTCTGTCAAGATAACTTTTCAAGGTATACTATGCAGGTCCGAATCAGAGATGTAAGGGTTTATAGGGCAAATGTTTTTGCATTTGATACATAAAGCAAATATGTTCAGGAAATAAAGCAAAATTCCAAATAAGACTACATAGATTCCTTTGGCTTTGCCAAGGTTAATATCTTTTGAAGGTATTCCAATGGATACCACTGACGAAGGCCAAAATTATAATGTGAATGAGTCCTAAAAAAAAAAATGTACTTACCTGCAGTCCTCTACCCAGTGGTACTGTGTATTCCAGTATTTTCAGGAATAGTTGGGAGTATTGGAGTGAATGACCACATAACTGGAAGGCTCCTACATCCCCGACAAGTATTACTGTGAATGCTTCACTTCTGTATGTTTCATACAAGTCAATGGAGCACACAGAAATCTATGGACTTGGCCAAGCCTGCTGTTGTGAGGCTGCACATGCACATAGTGTCTTGGAGAGGAAAGTAGTAGAGATCTGCATGGACGGCCAATTTATCCTAGGACTAACAGCAAGACAATATCCTGTTTTTCAAACAGCATCTTATATTTTAGACATAGGGTAGAAGTAAATTTGGACATGGCTGAAAAAGTTTTTAAAACAAGTGAACAACAAGGGGACTATATAAAGACATTTGTTTCTAGAAAAACTTCAATACTCAGTTGACTTTTTGCTTTCTGTAATATTTCATCTTACATGAAATAAACCATGACACAGTAGATTCAAATGATTACAATGATTGCAGTAGACTCTTGTCCCTGTTACCACAAGCATTGACCATAAACAATATTTATTTGTAACTGGCTTCAGTTTACAATAATGAAATACATACAACATAATTGAATGCATGTCTTCACTTAATGACATAACAGCCTTACATCACATTTTATAAAATATTATCCAGAATTTACTATCACGTTTTTTAGACCACAGAGCAGAATTTTCTACTTATTGTATTGTCAAGCATAATAACTGATATGATCACATAGGCAGGGGCCGGAGTGTAGCTATAGGCCACAGGTGTCAAACTGCGGCCCTCCAGCTGTTGGGAAACTACAACTCCCATCATGCATTTGTATAATCTATAACAGTGGGCATGATGGGAGTTGTAGTTTCCCAACAGCTGGAGGGCCGCAGTTTGACACCCCTGCTATAGGTGGTACATAGGTAGCAGTCGCTAATGGGCCCTGCAGCCTGAGGGGGCCCAAAAGCCCTTCTGCCACATAAGGAGACACCAGCATTTTAAATGGCATATAGTAGTTTGGGGGCCCATTTCACTTTTTGCACTAGGGCCCAGAGGCTTCAAGTTACACCTCTGCACCTAGGTATTTGATCTGTGCAGCTTTTACCATTTCATAGTTACATAATATGTAAGGCTGAAAAAATACAGACACCCATCCAGTTTTGCCCATTATCCTATAGCATTGATCCAGAGGAAGGCAACAAACCACATGCAGTAGTAGCCAATTGTCCTTATTTTAGGGACAAATTCCTTCCCGACTTCAACCTGGCAATTGTAATATATCCATGGATCAGTATTCTAGTCATTATAATTTATAATAATATTGCACTGTAAAAATGCATTTTGCTGTAGAAATGTTGTGGATCTGCAGTAAAATCTGCAAGTGTGGATATCTGCACCAATTTTATTTGGATTTTTCTGCGAAAATGCAGTGGGAAATCTGCAGCATTTCCCTTCCATGTGAAAGAACCCTCAGGTGACACCACCAGTGGTCCAAAAAACTTAGAACATGTTCATTCTTCCGCCCAGTTTTCGGGCAGAAGATAAACATGTGGGTGCGAAGGGGGACGGCTTAAATCTGCAAACCGCGGACAAATAACGGTCGTGAAATCCGACCGGTATTTGGTCTTTACCGTGTAAACACAGCCTCAAAAGGAGATTTGAAAGTAATTAATGACTACATATACTTTGAGGTGAACTCAATTACTGTAACATTCAACCTCTTTTACTCGCATACTAGCTCTATACAGTGTGTAAATCTCTGTTTAAATAACTGTAGCTTCTGTGGTCTCTGATCTTTTTTTATGAATGGAAATGTAATGAAACAGCAGTCTGTGTAGACCACAAAATTTGTCTTTTTGCAGGTCTAAAACCTCAACAACTTAAGCAAAGTATCAAAAAGGAAGCCTCGGTCAAAAAGAGTAGCCTTTGTCTCCAGACTTAGGAACAGAGGCTATTCCTTGTGGGCTATATATCTTTTCAAGAAAGTGACCTCTATCACAACCTCTGCATGTAGCAGCTTTTGAGAGTCTCAGGAGACCCACCTGGACTCTTTACAGCATTCTGAGCTCCAGTTATTTAAAGGGGTTTTGCCACCATGTAATGTTGACGTGGGAACCTTCCAAATGGGTATTTAATCACTTTTCTAAATATATGTGATTACAAAAAGTGAAGACTCTGAGAGCTACAGCACTTCTCAATCCCCCTTAGTTACCTGAAAGCTTCCACTAGACACGACCAGAGGGACCAGAGGAGTTGACAGGCCGCGCTTGCGTGAAACACTTCTTGTCTGATGACAGGGAAAATGAATGAGCTTCTAAGGGACAGAGAAGAAAGTGCAGTCTAAAAGGCTGTGTCTTGCTGTATTGAGAATCCACTGTTGTACTGTTATTATTTCAGTTAAGTTTTGAGACGCTCCCTTTTTCCTCACTCGCCCCCTCCCTCTCTCCCCTGCAGCCTTCATGACTCAGCATGAATTGTCTATATTCTACTCCCGTGCTGATAAGCGGTAAGTCACTGGCGTCCTGGCACATCCCCTTTTAACTACTTCGCCTACAAATGTCTTTTTAATGGATAACAAATAAAGATGGGTGGATCTTTATTCAGGACACTGGTGCTTTGGACTCCATTTTCCTGTATTGCGGTGGCCAAGTAGAAGGTCCCAGCAAGTTTACAAAGGGCTGGACAAGTGGTGCATGAGGACTCTTTTACAAAACAGTTCACTTTTTAAAGAGATGAGTACTTTTGGGGAACTAAATTTCTGCTCAGGATCCTTACATTCCAGTTTAGTTAACCTCTCCCCTGCCTCCAGGTGCATATTTATAAGATAATTGTAATTGCCAACCCTGCATACCACCTCATAGGCTACAGCATACTGAACATCAGACAGATGTCAAGTGATCTTTGGTACATCTGTAGGTATCAAAGAAGCACTTTCCAAGTGTATTGGGAGACAGGAAACGTTATCTGTAAAAAGTAACAATGTACTAAGCACCTTCTAAGGCAGATCATAGGTTTCCATCTTATCAAAATTAAAACCTTCACACCTTCTATTTCCTACCATGAAGATCTCGAATTAGTTCCTGTTTACACACTACTGTTATGGGCTCACGTCTAATGTTTTCTGTTGGTCAGTTGTCCTAGAATATAAAATATATCCATGGGGACCTATATACATGCAAGGTTGTGTTCTCATTTCATTCTAAACCCCTGTGGGACTTGACAGAATAGCAGAACATTTTTTCTGTCAAAATGACAGACAGTACCACAAAACACTGATGGATTTCATTGTAAGTCATGACGCAAATGTGAACAAAGCCCAATACACTGGTCAAACTTCTCAACTACAATATTGGACATCAACACTCAGTGACTTAGCTTCTTTAGTGGCCAGTTATGCAAGCCTTATATATGCATTCATAGACATCCCATTTAACAGTTTTTGTCCATTCCATGAATACAAGATTTCTCCCACAAGTAAATGAATTCAGTCTGAACACGTAATCTTTTACAGGTTATTGCAAACACTTGTAATGGTTTTTGTGTTTCCGAAACAAAGCACAAACGTCTCTGGGTACAGTACATGTGAAAAGCTGAACTAATGAACTGTTACTTAAGGGTTCTGTGACGACATACAGTTTATTACTGCTTGCCCATTTCCACAGTGCTCCACTAATGCTGTACTTTTCCAAATCCTTGAACAAAAGTCTGAAAAACACAGTAAACACTAGGGGTGACATTTTTTTACAGTTTATTGCCAGTTCTTTACAGACATACGACCAAACTTGACGCAATGTGCGCCCGACGATACATTTTAATGCGCCAAACAAAACTGCCATACAAAGTTCGGCGAATTACACTCTATGCTCATACAAAGTTTGGTACATTAAACTGTATGTAAAGCAACAAACATTTTCATCATACTTTTGTATTCTACACCCTCTATTCATTTAAAAATGGGGTTTTGGGCGCATTCAAGGCGCGCCCCTTCATCATGTCGACCTAGATGTCCGAGGTTTGAAGTGCCCCTTACCAAAAACCCACAATGTTTTATGAAGGTCATTTCACTCTGCTATTCCATATTTGTTTGGAATATGAAGGACCACTTCATCTGAACAGCATTTTTTCTTTATTTTTTGGTAATCTGTATCACATAAACTTTATCACAGCCCAAGGCTGAGGGCTAGTAAGAAAGATTTTGAAGTTCAAATCACTTGTCTTCTCGTCTCTGTCACAGAGCCAATGGAGGTGGAGTCCTCCTAATTAAGTACACTTCCACACTGAAAGTGAAAGCAACATTACCATCACATTTTTTCATTTCTCATATTGACAATATGGGACTATTATATGGATTTTTATTTAAATTGGGTGGTTGTTTTTATAATTGTAAAAGTTCCCCTGCCTCTACATTACTCTCCCTGACTTACTTTCTGTGAGGTCTAATAGCCACCAAAATGAAAACATTAAAAATTTTTTTTCTTTCCTTTTTTTGGAAGTTAAATTTTCAACAATTACTGATTTGTAAAAAAACCCCCCTTTTTTTTGTGCAAAAATTTACCCTATCTTTCCTTTTATTTATTCTCGATCTGTATAATTTTTAACATCCAGTAAAATGAACAATAGAAAAAAATCATTTTCATTACCTACTATTTTAAATTTTAATACAGAATAAAAAAACACCCCAGTAAAATGAGACAGTACAACCTCAATAAGGGAAAAACCCTAAAAAAATATTTTTAAAACAAACCACTCAAACCCTCCAAAGTAGAGTGTATTGGATGTACAGTGTCCGAAGTGTTTAGTCTTATCCCTTTAAAATTTTTGGGACATTTTTTTTTTCCCCTTTGGTTTGTAAATGGTTAATTTTTCTTTTTTATGCGCAATTGATGTGGTTTTTTCTTGGGTGGTATGACCCGTTTTTTTGTGGGCAAAGGAGGGTCACCCCCCTTCAAGCTGGCCTTACACATAAAGTCAGAGGACTGTATGGGTATGTTCACGATGAGTGAAATTTACTCGTCGGATTCTTGTTGGATTCTACTGTTGAAAACCACGTCGGACAACGCAGTTTTCAACGAGTGGATTTTAGGTCGTTTTCATTCGGTCGTATTCCATGTCATAAAACTAGCCCAATTCATCTGTATGGGATTTTGGACACAGATCTGACATACAAATGTTTTGGACACCTTTTCTGATGTGGAATACGAAGGAAAAAGTAACGTGCTCTAAGATTTTTTTAACTAAAAAAAACGACCGAGAAAATACGCATTGTGTGGATTACAGCATCTATTTTCTATTGAGGTCAATAGGGATTGTTTTAGTTTCATTTTTTTAAGAGTATTTCAAGTCGGATTCTGACTTGAAATACTCGCCATGTGGATGAGCCCTTTCATGATCCCTCTCATAGCATGGGCCAGCCTTCTCCCTACTTCCTTTCTGCCTAGTGTATACAGTTTAACCTTAGATGGATTCTTTGGATGGTGGAAGATTCTAAACATTTACAGATAGTTTGCAGAGAGGGAGGGGAAATAACATGCAACTGAAAGGTAAGATGCCACCAGCTCATCATAAACTATATATTACTGATTTTCACGTGTTAACATAGATTGTAAGCCATTGTGGGCAGGGTCCTCTCGACATCTGTTCATCTCGACATTTGCTTATTGAGTTGGTGATTGCTAAACATATATTTACAGCCCTTTTCATAAGTACAGAGCCCTGGAATTAATGTTTCTTTATAATAAATAAAATAAGAATGTACTCCTTATTAATGCAAAAGAGTCGTAATTATGTAATGTAAGTCCTGGATGCCATGTAGTACATGTAGTACTTGCACACAAGACTGAATAGCATTATTTTCTATTAGCAGGCATCATCAGCAGAACTGTGGCTTGGACCCATGAGACTAACACAGGATCCTATACAGGTGTGTATTCTGGCACTCTTTACATACCAGATTAACAGGGTTTCCAACCTAGTTTTAATTTTTTATACACTTTTTATAATTTTTTTAAAAAAATGGAAAACAAAGTTAATCATAAAGACTGTAAGTAATCTATATTTATTACGATGAATACTAATAAAAACACATTAAAACACACTGTAAAATGATGAGAATTAAAATGACCTAAACAAGCGCTTTCAGCTGTAAAAAGACCAGAGATGCATTAATTTTTTATATACACTTTTAAAAGTTGTCATATTTCATAGGAACCTACAAGAGGTTTGTAGGTTCTCCCAGTGTTTATGTGGATTTTCTACATACTCCAAAAACATGCGGATCATGTGAGCCCCAATGTGGACAGGGACCAATATGAATAATGACAATCTCTGTACAGTACTTTAGAATATAACGGTGCTGTATAAATAAATAAAATGTATGGATGGTTGGTAACCCTGGAGAAGAAACATGCCTTAGATACAGCTTTACTTTCTAGGACACAATAAAGATAGATATCAATGTATATATTGTGCTGATAGAAACAAATTTTTTACCTAGTTGTAGCTCTGAAGATAAGTTTATTGTTTTTATTATGTATATAGTAGGATATAATATAAATCATACAGTCTTCAAGTAGACTATGTTAAAAATTCAGCTCCTATTTCTTTTTTTTATATATCAGTGCACTAGAGCCCTGTCTAAGGCCCATGTCCTTGCCCATAGTTATGACTCTCAAGGAGTAATTGTATGGACAAACCAGTCATGTAACCCCTGGTATCCAGGTAACAGTAACATTAAGAAGCAGAACTTTTTCAGTATTGCTACCTCCAGCAGCATCTTATCATGTGATCACCGGTATCCAGGTAACAGTAAATTGAGGAGCAGAACTTCTCCCTTATTAATACCTCCAGCAGCGTCTTATGTGACCACCACACAGGTCATGTGACCCCTGATATCCAGGTAACAGTAGTGTTAAAAGGGGGAGCAGAAAAGTATTACCACCCCCACAGTGTCTTTTAAAGTGACCCCCCACACAGGTTTAAGTGACCCTGGTTTTCCAAAGGGAACATTTTTTATAGGAGCAAACTTCTCCAGTAAATTTCAACCCCCAGGGAGTGTCCCCTTTTCATTTTGACCCCCCACAAAAGGTTTTGTGACCCCGGTAAACCAGGTTTAAATTTTAGGGCATGTAGGGAGCAGAACTTTTCGGAAACTACCTCCAGCAGGTCTTTTCAGTCCCCTCTGTGGGCACGGGAAGATCTCCCCACTTTCTTTTTTTGCTTCTCTTTTTTTTGCTTTGTTTTATAACTAACATGACATCCCCTAGGACCCCTGTGGTTTTTGGGTTTTTTTTTTTTTTTTACCCGTTAAAGTTTAATTTTTCCCAAAACCCCTACAGAGGGAGGAAATGGGTAAAAATTTTAAATTTACACAGTGAAGAAGTTGCTGTAATAGCCATAAATAATAATAATTATCCCACCATAAATTTCTAATTTGTTTTCTTAAATTTAAAGCCCCGGGAAATTTACTTTATAGTTTTTGGGGCAGGAATTGCTTTTAGGGGAGCCATTACTATGGACTGGAATGTGGGCTGTACTATTTTTTTTCTAGATAGGCCCTACAGCATTGGTATAAAGAGGTACAGATAAAGAATCTTTAGCCACTTATTGTCATGTGATATTTGAATACATCATCATGCCGGTAAGAAACTATGGAGCAGGCTCACTCACTGAGTCCACCCCAAAGCAGTGGGTGCCAGCAGTTAATTACAGCTGACACCCAGCACTAACAGCAGGGCTCCAAGCCCTGCTGATTCACCCTTTATAGTACCTGTATAACCTATGACCTCGCCATATGGACTATATCTACATATTTTTTACCTTTTGACTTACATATGGCAATATAATAGGTTTATACAGGCACCATAGGGGTTAGATGGGTTTCTCTGTTTCGCTCTGAGTCCTGAGCTCTGGGAAACATAAATGCCATTCCGCTTATGGCACTAGAGTTTGACAGCCGGAAGTGGGGCAGGGTTCTGCTCCATTGAATGGCACACGCTGAGTACGTACCTTCCCGATTGGAATTACAGTATCAGATGATTAGGAGTATGTGAGTATATAGGAATGGTCTGGGGAATACGTCCTTGTCCTCTGAAGAAGCTAAAGGCAAAAACCTTGGGAAATGCCCCGGGCACACCTTCTCTCCATTATGGGTAAAATTTTTTTATTAAAAATTATTGGTTAAAGAAACTTAGACCCCTATTGCAGCATTTAGTCCTTTTGGATTTTTGAGGTTGATAAGGGATATGGCAGAGCATATGGTGATAATTTAGGCTTTTTGCTCTACATGGTAAATTTGATATTTCTGCCATAGAGTGTCATGGCCTTATAAGGTCCTTTTGGATTGCATATTATTGGATACATTACCTCTGCTGAATATTTATTGGGCTATTCATTTCTACTCCGAATCATTTTGTAAGCAAAAATTACTATTTCAAATATAAAAAATGCAACCAGATAACCCCAATTAATGTCAGTGTCTGTCTCTTGTTGGTTTCCCCTTTTTTGAGTATAATTTAAGTTTTTTTGTTTTTTTTCTTTTTTCTTGTTTATTTGATTTTACTTTTGTCATTAATAAAATATAAAAAGCTCTTATATGTCTATGTAGAAGGAAAAATAAAAAGTTATGGTCTTTGGAAGGCAGGAAGGAAAGAAATGAAGGGCCAAAAAATTATGACCATGCTCCAAAAAAAGGGTTAATACATTTGTATTATACAATCATATAATTTCCAATTAAACACATAATAAATAAAAACAATGTTAAAGGAGTTGTCTCACTACAGGCTTCAGTCTACCTCAGTGTGTCTGGCAGCATAGGATTTTTGAATTCAGGGGCGTGCTTCTTGTCTGCCTTTTCTCCTCCCCCTTCCCCCCTCCCCTCAGCACACAGACAGCTCTTCTCCTCAGACTGCAGTAACTTCTATACTGCAGGAGGAGGGCGAGGGGGTTTGCTGCCAGATTAACCCGGGTTGTTGCCTGCCTAGGTCTGCTGCTCACTGCTGGATCAGCTGCACTGTGCGGCTGCTGTGGCCGAGCTCTTGCTGCTCCTCTCCACAGAGTCAGGAGAGGGCTGATACATGAGTGGCTATGGAGCCAGAGGTCTGTGAAGCTGTGTATGCTAATAGCAGAGCAGGGGGGATGTAAAGGTTCGTATACCCCCTGCTTAGCATACAAATCTCCACGGACCCTCTCAAGCAACAAAAACAAACCCTGTCCCGAACAGACACAGGGCAGCTGTGAAGGTGTTACTAAAAAATCACGATGTGTCACTAATACAGCAGAGCAGGGAGGGATATGAACCGTTCACATTTCCCCCCTGATCTGTTTCTATTAGTATAGTCAAAGCCCACAGACACATCATGATTATAGTAACACACTTCACTGCTGTCACATCCTACTGACCAAAAGATCAGCCCACCTCTGCTTCCTCAATCTGTGTAGAGAGCAGGAGGGAGCAGGCACACACAGGGTTAATCCAGGCAGCACAGCTACACAGAAGGCAGAGCCCTCCACCTCCCTTCCCTACAGAAGCATACTGTGAGGGAGGGGCTCTGTGCCCAGACCTGTATTGGAATTTGATGGTCACCAGCACGGCAGCCAGGAGAAAAAATCAACAGGTCTGTGGCTTTAGTGTTTTGAGAAGCTGATGCCCCTACTCCCGGGGATAATCAAAATAGTGGACAGTAAGAAATATAGCAAAGTGCTTTTTTTTTAAAGATCTTTTAATTAAAACCCAATCATTTGTAGCGAAAAACCCCCCTTTATGTGGAAAAACTTTTTAAAACCGTTAACGACCAGTTGTGCACGATCCCACTAACAGGGGGCGCTATTGCCGATCCGATCGTGGCCCCCGCAGCGAGATCACGGGGCTCTCCATTACAGGGCGGTTTAAAAAGGCTTCCTTTCCCATCAGTTTTTGTTTTACTCCCTTTTGGGGCCCAAAATATTAAAGTTAAAATTTTTTTTTTAAAAATGTTCTTTATGTTCTCCAACTAAAAGAAAGTACTAGTAAGTATGAGCTATGAGCAGTGTTAGACAATGGTCTAGGGGCCCACCAGAGGAGTTGGATCCAGGAGCTCACCCAAAAACTACTTCCACCCCCCCCCCCCAGTCTTGCCACGACTGATAAAGACCAGTGTAATGACATTATCACACTAACCTAAAATAGAGATTGGATGCTGGGCCTTTTGAGTCTCCCTCACCTAATTGCTGAAGCAGCAGGGCTCCAGGTGGTAAACATAAAGGGTGACATGTCAGAAAAAAGGCGCCTCCACGCCAGTTTTAAGGCACATTAAATGTATAGCGCGCCCGAATGAAAGAACTTGTCAAAAATCTGCCGTCTGGTATACCTTGCATAGTATAATTGGTGTGTCTAATCTAGACGCATTACAAAATCTAGGCGCATTCAAATGTGTCGTGCCTGACGTATAATGCGCCTAGCTTTGGTGTACGACAGTTCAGTTATATAGAGAATAGGGTGTCAATCGTTTTTTGGTGCAAAATACACCAAAAATATGATGCGGCCCTAATGGGACATGTTGCCCAAAAGGTTTTTATAGATATATCTCCCACTGCAAAGTTCTAGGTATTAAACCACTAGGTAATGTTTATACAACTACCAAATATCACTGCTACAAAAAACCAAAATTCCAAAAGACCAAATACCGCCACATCTCGACCATATATCACAACCACATAGTGGCTGAATAATACACCATACCATTAATGAATGTAAACTATCCTAAAAGTAATATTACCACCAAACAAGCAACCATATGTTGGTATATACAGTACCAATTATATGCAGGTACTCTAGACACACACACATATATTATATATATACACATATACATGTATACCCCTTTATCCAACGGGGTTACGTTCCAGAAAAGTGTGATGGATAACGAAACTATGGATAACGAGGCAGAAAAACAAAAATTACTGTACAGTACATTATAGTGTAATAATGTAACAAGGCATAAAGAATATTGTAAGCAGGATACAGTAAAAGATGAGGTGGCTTTATGGCACCAACTAAAGTAGCTGCAGTGAATAAGGGATGGTTGTATACTCATGGATAATGAATATGAAATGTTGTATCTGTGAAGCAAAACGATGGATAACGAGGTTTTTTGCAAAGTTGAGGGTGATGTGACTGTGAAATGATGGATACCGAAGCGTTGGATAACGGGGTATTACTGTAATAAAATTATATATATATACTATATATATTATATATATATATATATATATATATATATATAACATACACAACACACACACACACACCTAATTACTGTGCAGTTACATTCAATGACTCACAGGTGATATCGTCACCGAGTTGTTCACGTCCCCTTTTCTTCTCTATCTGGTCCAGAGGGCCATGATGAATTCTCCCGGCCACAACTCAACTCTGCGGAATTTACCACACAAACATTATAGAATCCTCACTTTGCCATCACTTCCCTTCCAATGTGGATGCAGCCTTAGGGAAAGAAAGTGGAGGCATATTATATCATCATTATATAACGCCCACATGGAAAGAAGTTTGTATTCAACCCTTTTTACTACCAGAAAATGTGAATGCTATACTTACCGAGAAGAATTTTTATTGTTTTGCCTTCTTACATTTATAGCCAAAACAATAATTTCCCTCTATTTAAAATCTTGTTTTTATTAGGAAAGCTGTAGTTTTTTTTAGGCATCATTATTCTACAGTTAAGTAAGCCGTCAGCTTATATGAACTTTTATGATGTGACAAATGCAGAAAAACAGCAGTTGAGCTATTTTTTATTTACACTATTTACCGATTACAAATAACACATTCACTGTATTATATGAGTTGTTATGGGGATATGAAATATGTCTATTTTTTTGTTTTGTAACGTACCCCTTTATGTTCCAAAACAAATATTACCAGTATGTGTGAACTATGAAGTTCAATTACTCAAGCCCTTACATGCAATCTAATAGATGATAGGAGTCTACCTGCTGTGTTAAGATAACACTGGGCCTCTGTGTAACTGCACTGTCTGCACCAATGGTATATCCACCCCCTGAATATCTGGATTGTGACACAGTTTACTAGAATTTGCATTGTCTATACCGTGCAGTAGACAGGCATAGATATGAATTGTCCATCAGGTTATTGAATGATACCTGGTACACATTGGGCGATTACAGCTCCAGGATCAGAGCAAAGTCCATCTTTCATAGAGACAGACAGAGTTCTCAGTCCAAATACGGATCCCTGCTTAGTTTTATTGGCAGCAATGCAAGTACAGCAGTTACAGGTACAAAATATAACAAACAGTAAAGAAAACCCCTGTTTGTCCGAGCACTATATAAAACAGTGATAGTTCCTTCATGATCACCTTAACAAGGCCAAACCGTGCGGGAGACACTGGTACCTCCTGTGTGCACCTTATCAGTCCAATTGCCTTGTCATGAGTAGCAGTCATCCCTATCCAGCTGACTATATGGCTTTTTATAGGCAGGCTAAACGCACGCTTGGAACATGGGAAGTGGTCACCCACCCAACACTTTGACTACTCCCAGTAAGAGCCGTCCTGGATCAGCTGTTTGCCCTCGTCCAGAGGCAGAACCATGCAGCTTTTCCTGTCGTCGCTCTGCCCATTTTTACCAAGTATAAAAAAAAAACCTGGCATGGAAACATATACTTCATCGAAGACCTTCTCGGCTGCTGTCTTACAACACTCATATATGTAGGCTGTTAAACTTGTGGTGCCCCATATTATTGAAACAGGAGGCCAGTATTATGGTGAAGTGACCCAGATTATAAATACATCACCACTGTAATATGTGACTGAAGTGTAGACTTAAAGGGGTTTTGCCACGATCTCATTTCATACCTCCTGTATCCAGCTCTTCAGCTCTGTGTGCTCAGAAGGGGGGCGCGTGTGATTTGTTTGAATTGCAGATCATGTGACCCAGCAGAATGACATCACCAGGCCTTTCCTCTCTCTAGTCAAAGAAAGGTCTGTTTATGTAAAGAGCTTTGAGTAGTTACAATGTAGCTCAGAGGTAAAGTTTTTGCCTCCAGGCACAAGGGTCCTCGGTTCAAATCCCTGCAGGAACCAAACCTGTGGATTTTATTTCTCTTTATCAATGCACAGACCTCATTGAGGTTTCTTTTTTTATTTATTTGCACTGTTTGACTAATTACTAAGGAGTACAGAGGATGGGAGTAGAATGACAGCCCCTGGGTTTGAACACTCAGTAGCTGCCTGAGAGGAGAAGTGATGTCTGAGCATGTGCGACCAGAACTGAGGAGCTCTCAGCCCTGGTCGTATCCCCTGGAGACGAGCTGTAAACAATTGATCACTAAAGGAGCAGCTAAAACAAAAACGGTGCAGAATTTTTAATAATAATGAATGGTGAAAATGTTTATTATTTCATTTACAAACGTCCCACATCAATTTTACTTCGTGGCAAAACCCCTTTAAAGCTTTAACAAAAATTTTGCATTTACCATTTAGAAACATTGAGCCTGTGAAAATAAATACTATTTAGGTTTTTAACCAGAGAAGAGCCTCGTATAGTTATCAGTGCAGCTTGTGGGTCATTATGCAATTCTTTGCAAGACGGACCCGAGCGGCGCTTTTGAAACACGCAGCGGCGATCTCTCATGTGAACGCCGCTGCGTGTTCCTCATAGCCCGCAGTGATAATCTCACTGTTAATTGTTTAGGTCCGCTCTGTCGGTCCCCAAGACAGATCTACAAAGCGCTTGTAATAGGGAGTCAAAACTCCATGTGAACAAGCCCTAACTGTCTCCCATAGACAACATCTTGATACTGAGACCTGGAAAAGTTTGTCATGGTCCTAAGAGAGCCTGGTAGTGTAGTTTAGTAGTGGACAGCGAGCCTATGCATCTTCTTAGCTCTTGTTCTTTATTTAATGGGTACAGCAATCATTTTAGGTTGCTCTTCTTTTAAGCGGGAGGACAATACTCCAGGTTACTCAAAGAGAGGAGGCCATCAGACTTTCATGGGATGCTGGAAGGAATTTTCTTTTTCACTCACGTATAGATGATCAGGATATGAAGATTAAATTAAAAAAAATTGTAAGCTAAGAAATAGGACCACTAAATATAAAACAATAGAGCTTTTACTGCTGACCATAGCATCCAGGCAGGGGCTGAACAGAGTAGTGCTCCATATTATTGAAACAGATGGCTAGGATTATGAATACACCACAACAATGGCTGTGAAACAAACCCATTAATATGTGACTGAAGTGAAGACTTTCAACTTTAACTAAAGGGTTTAACGAAAATGTTGCATTCACCAAGAAAAATTTGCAATGGACCTAAGAGGGACCCTTAGTGGACAGTGAGCCTTTGCATCTGCCTAGCTCTGGTCATTTATTTAATGGGTACGGCATTTTTCTTAGGCTGCTATTCTTTCAAGATGGAGGACAAAATCTTGGTTACTCAAAGGGTGGGGGGTTTTCCTTGTGCCTGACAGAAAATATCCAAGATTTAGACCATGGTTGCACAAGTGGCCCTTCTGCATGGTTCCCAGTCATCAAGACACAGATACTTGAAAAAAATAAATTAATCTTTTGATGACCACATCCCTCCGATGGGACGGTCGTGGTGGGCACTGTAAGGCTGGCACTGTTATGGTGGGCACTGTAAGGCTGCCACTATGGAGCTTTATATGCTATTTAAAGCAACTTAAATGAGCAATCGAGACAATACTGATTCTGTACTATCCCTAGTGCATGACCAGCAGTGTTACCTGGATTTTTTTCTCAAAGAGGAATTCAGTTTGACACAGTCATGGCACATCCACAACATGTACCATAAATATGTCCAGGGAAGAGGAGATGATCTGGAGAGGTGGCCATACACTCGTAGTGCTCTCTTCACTGTAGTTGTTAAAAAGGTATTTCTGTAACCACCAAAAACTACGATTAAAATAAGAGCCTCATACTGAGCAAGAGACCCCGATTCTGATCTTTGGAGTCCCCGAAGTGGAACTGAGACCTCTCAACCATTTTTGTTTTTTACAATGAATGTGCCATTAAGGTCTTAGATGGAGAATACCCCTTTAAATTTGAATGCAGCCCTTGGAAGAGTCGTAATATAACAATGAGAAGTTCAGGTTGGTTCTCTTCTGCCCACTATAGAATTATTAAGGCTTTAAATTGCCACAACAAAGGAGCAAAAATAAAGAACATTTTTTCAATGACTTTAATGGTATAATCATTAACTATATCTAAATCGACGTCTGTAATAATGAACTGATTTATGATGTATAGCAATTATTCTTATGCATTCCTTTTTTTCTTGTATAGGTGCTGCTAGTATTTGCTAAAGAAGATAGTCAAAGTGATGGGTTCTGGTGGGCCTGTGATCGAGCTGGGTACAGGTGTAATATTGCTTGTACACCAGAATCAGCAATTGAGTGTTTCCTCGATAAACACCATGAAATCATTGTCATAGACCATAGATATCCCAGATACCTTGATGCCGAGGCTGTATGCAGGTACATTGGGGGTTTGATTAATATTGTGGTGCAGATGATGCAGTAAATTTGTCCCATTTTGTCTAACTAATGTACGCCCAGATTTTAGCAGTGCAACGCTTTTGTAGCCTTTTCCAGTTTTATATGTCTCTATATTACATCTTTTGACAGTCTGCATAGAGGCATTGTTCATGGTTACCAGCTTTTGTTGAAAAGAACAGAATTGTGCCTTTTGCCAAAAACTCTTCAAGAAGTCATTAACACAAAGTTTTACTTACTTTTCTTCTTTTACATGAATAGAGCAACTGTTTGTGGGTTATTAGTTTATGAAAATTGTTTTCGTCTATAATTTGAACTTAGATATCAACCATATCAAAGGAAAAAAGTTTTCAGCTCAACCGGACTGTAGGACGCGCAGAGATTGTATGACTCCAACAGGGATGAGAAGAAAAAACAGGGTAGTACTCCAGCATCTTCAAACTTAAAGGGGTTTTGCCACAAAGTAAAATTGACTTGGGATTTTTTAAAAGTAAATAAAAACTTTTCACCCATTATCATTTTTAAAAAAATTCTGCACCGATTTTGTTTTAGGCTCCTTTAGTGATCCATAGGTACCATCTCCAGGATACGCCCAGGGCGGGAGCTCCTCAGCCCTGGCTGCACATGCCGACACCCCCTCTTTCTCGGGCAGCTAAGTGTTCAAACCCGGGTGCTGTCATTTACCCCTGTCCTCGGGACTAGTTGTAATAAAAGTCAACAGTGCAAATAAAAAAAAAAAAAACCTCAAGGGGTCTGTGCATTAAAAAAGGGTTAAGTTCCTGCGGGGGATTTAAACCCAAGGGCCCCCCTTGTACTGTAAAGCAAAGTGTTACCTCTGTGACAGTGACACTTACAATTCTTACATAGACAGCCCTTTCTTTCCTAAGGAAGAAACCCCTGGGGATTCATCCTGCGGGGTCACATGATAAGAAATCCAAACAAATCAACCCCCGCCCCTTTGAGAACAGAGCTAAAGAGTGGATCAGAGGTATAAAATGAGATTGTGGAAAAACCCCCTTTAATCTCTTTTATTGAAATATATAAAAAGTAACAGACCAAGCAAATGCACATGAAACAGACATGGCAGAGAGCCGACGCGTTTCAGGTGCTACGCACCCTTCATCATGGCAAAATCCAGATTTAGTGCTACACTACTAACTTATATTTTCTTTGTTAATTATTGTTCTGACTCGCATACAATTATGGTTATTTTTCTATCATGTGATTTTTATGTATCTGATATTGTCTTTTATCTTTTAATTTTTTGCTGCACCAGCGATTGGTTTCGGCATACCTATTTTAACCTGTTTGTCTCAGCAGTGGATTAGGCTATGATGAAGCACCTGAAACGCGTCAGCCCTCTGCTGTGTCCGTTTCATGTGTATGTGCCTGGTCTGTTACTTTTTATATATCTACAATAAAGGAGCTTATGTTTAAAGATGCTGGAGTACTACCCTGTTTTTTCTTCTCATCCCTGTTAGATAACAACCAGACCACAATTTACTAGTAAGCAGTGAAGAAGTGTAGGTAATTACAAAGGGTTCACTTACTTTTTCTTGAAACTGTATCTTTCATATTTGCCAGAGAGTATATAAATATCTGCTTAAGAATAATGGTTTTGCTATTTTCCTCACTTTTTTTTTTTGCCCCTTTTTCAACAGGCTATCGGTTTCAAAGCCATCAGGGCACACTACAATCCTTGCTGTTGTTCCACGTGTGTAAGTTTTTATTTTTAAACGTTACTTGCTTATTTAATCTGTATCAATTCTACAGAAGATGTATTCCTTTTTCATCAAATAGAGGCTATTCTTTGTATACTAAAAGTCACATTTTTTTCCCGCAGCAATTCGTAAGACCCTGTTTTTTTGTCATTTAATAGAAACTTTTAAATTTTTATAATTTAGGTTTGATAGATGACAAAACAGAAGCATGGCTTATTACAGTATGTGTATCCAAGCCATGTTTTTTGACAAGCCAAGCACCTGGTGTATGCTGATCGGAAGATTTTTACCCCTTAATTTTAAAGGGGGTTTCCCGCTACAAGATTAGCTTTCAAATGTAGGGAAAAAAAATAAAACCCTTTTTAAAATATATTGTGTTGTTCATTTTTTTGTTAAGGAGCTAAAAGATTTTTCCCCTTCCTGGCTCTATCTTTTTCCCCCAAGTAACCGACCGGGAACTTTGCCCCACTGCTGTTTGTTTATTGATAGCAGGAGTGACGTCATCCAAACAGGCTCACCAGCACAGAATTCACTTCGGTCGGAGGGGCTTTTTTGTTATCTATCTTTCAGACAAAAGAAAGTAATCATGCGTTTTTTAAATTTCATGCTGTCAGGATGGGAGGTTCGGGTTTTATCTAATTATCAAAAAGTTTGAATACACGGGCATTTTGCTAATTCAGCGCTTGACGGAAGGGGACAGGCAAAGCGATTTTTCATTCATGCACCCTATGAAATTTGAGATGAGAAAACCCCCTTTAAAAAGAAAAAAAAGTTCCTTTTAAATATGCAAGAAATTTTTTTCCCCAAAATGAAATGGATTCAAAAACTAAATTCAAAAAAAGTTGTAATTTTTCGAAGAATAGTGTTGCTCTTCACATTTGGGTTAATGACATATTGGACACGAATTTAGGCACTTGGATTTAAGATGACCTAAATTGTTTGATTTTGGCGACATTCATCATTAAATTGTTTTGTGCAAAAACCCCCAACCCCTAAGTGATTAGAGTTAGGATTTTTTTTACTGTTATTGAATAGATTAACTTACCAGTTCTCCAACTTCTAGTCCTGTGGCACTGCCACTTTGATGTGACTTCAGTCTGCTGTCATTTTCGGGTAAAACCTCAAAATAGAAACCCCTAATGTACTATGGCCGGTTGTATATGAATTTGGGAAGACGTGTGGAGAAGGGGGTAATTTTACCCCATTCAAAAAACCAGTAAAAAACCCTAACCTCAATGTAGGTTTAGGGTTACGGTCAGGAATAGGGCTAGGTTTAAGGTCAGAAAAAATAAAAGAAAAACCCTGCATCACCAATGTCCAAAACCAAAGCAGCTGGGGAATGGAGTGGCGAGTGAAATTAGTCACAATGCTGTGAAATAACCACAAACTATATAGTTAGTGGGAGCCTGAGCGGAGGGGGAGAAGAGCTTCTTTTAAAACAGTCATCTGGGAAAACCTTTTTAAGTTTGTTTAAAAAAAAAAAAAAACCCTAAATTATAAAATCCTGTGAAGAGTTTGTCCAGTGATTTAAAGAAAAACAATTTGGTACTGCAATTTTAATAGCTGTACACAATTCAGAAGTAAACAGCCCAAAGGTTGATATAAGACGCGATGCAGAGGTGTGTTCCCACTACTTGGAGAAAGGAAAAAGGTTTGACCAGGTGTAGATGCAAACAGATCCAGCACTGGAACGAAGATGAGGAGGAAAAAAGGTGAAGTTGAAATTTTTTTTTTTTTTCCAGAACCCTTTAAGTATGAAAAAAGTTTTTGGTTTTCCAATGGATTTTAATAAAGAAGGAAAAGATTGAAGCCTGTCAATTTTGACCCCCATTTTAGTATGACAATTTTCGTCTGTCGTTGTCATTTGTTTTCCAAATTCAGGACAATGTCATTTCCTTTTTGTAAGTCTTGGAGGGGTTTCATTTTTTTCTATTTTTGTGAAAAGAACAGATTGGAACAGATGGACACGGATTCTATTGTTTTATTCTTTTTGTAGTTAAGGTGAGCGTTTTCAGATTTTTTTCCCCCAAAAGGGTTTAGAGATGCAACATGATGCACTGTTTTGGGATTGAAATAAGATGTATTGGATATTTCTAGATTTGAATATAAAACACAACTAAAAGTCTTCTTTAAAAGCTGCATTAAAATAATATTAGGGAATATAAGCAAAACTGAAACTTACACGCACTCATCCGACAAACGGAATATGGAAGTGAGTAAGGCAGTACAGGGAAACTATGACAAAAATATCTCTGCTTTTCCCCAGCAGACCTGATCAAGAGGAAATGTCAGTCCTTCCTTTTTCTCCTATGGCTGGTATTTAACAGGGTAGTAGACACTTAATATAGGTAATATGCAAGTATGTATACATAAATGCATAGATACATAAAAAATTAATACATATGGGAATGTCTCCACAGGTTGTAGCTGCTTATCAGAATTTCTGGCCAGTATTTCTAGTTTTATGACTTGGTAGTGAGATGTGAGGCAGTAGTAAACCATGGTGACTGTACAAAGCTACTTACAGAGGGTCTAGAAGTTAGGGGCAGGATCTACAGGAGCAATGTGATATTACAAAGGGCCTATTTAAATAAATGGGTTGCGTTGAATCCCCCAATGGAAGAGCAACTCGTTAGAGCAGCTTTTAATGGGCGCTCATGTGGTCATCTAAAAAATGAAGTCATTGTTTAGGTCCCATTTTTATCTTAAACACATTGTTTTTTAGGAATTTTGGTTGTTTTTTTTTTTTCTATTATTCTTTTCATACTCACTTTCAAATAGCTTTTTTATAAAAATTCTTGAAGTCTTACAGTTTTCAGCTTAGGCCATAGCGTGTTGTATAAACAGCGAGTAGTAGAGATTGTACTTTACTGTAGCTTCATGCACATAGGAGAATTAATGACTGTTCTCAGTCCCATTCACTTCTATAGGAGAGCTCTTTTCTTGTCTATGCTCTGTTGTCTCTGGAAGAAATCAGTGTGCTAGGGAGGTGACAGGGTGTAACTGTTGGACATCTCCTCTTGTGACTGTATGGAGAATCCTTGTGATATCTTTCACACGGTGTCTCTCTTTCTGTCTTGACCCTACATTTGTGGCTCGATAATGAGAAGTACAAACTGAGAATCTTTCTGCTACAGAAGAAGGATAGTATACTGGAACTATTATTAGGCTTAACGTGGCCAAAGTGAAACTTGCTTAGGACGTTGAGAGATAATTAAAGAAATATTGATAAGTGATATGAATAAAATAAACTATAGAAGCCAAAAATGTTGTCGTGTTAAACCCTTAAACGACGCTTAGGACTGTATCCATACGTAAGGTCGTTTTGGGGGTTAACGCAAACGGACCGTAAGGCACTACTTCCTGAGGATCGCGCGACTCTAAAGCAGAGTTCGCCCAGGCGATCGGAGCGGGGTTGGTCAGCTGTATATTACAAATAGACATCCCGCAGGTCAGGCCCCGACCCCGTATCGCTCTAGGGGGGGGAGGGGGCAGGTTAACCCTTAATTAATGCGAACGCGATCGTGGTCCGCGAGTAACTAAGAGCAGGACGCAGGAGGGTAGATCGTTCCTCATGCGTGTTCTGTACGGCATAGCGCAGGCAGCGCACGGATGGGGCGATCGTGTTGCGAATTATCCGTGCCCGTCTGACAGACAGAATCGGAAGAGGCAGAAGAATGCCCTTGCGGGTTTGTCTGTGACGTACACAAATGCCCGCCGTTGCCTGTGGGCATGACCCGGCATCGTGTCTGACAGTTACCACTAGGAAACCCAGTATAGCAACAAGCTATTGCACTGATTCTCTATTGAAATTGAGAGGATCTAATGAGCTATCTCAATTCAATTTCCCCTATGGGGTATAGTAGAAAATAAAATGTGAAAAAAAGTGAAATAAAGTTTTTACAAAACGTGAAAAAAATATCAAGTAAAAACACAACCACGAAAAATAAATAGATAAAAATTAAGTACACGCACACCTTTTCCCATTTACAAACGCAATCGCCCAAAAAGATCAAAAAAATAAAATAAAGTGCCACATATTTGTGGATCGCCGCAGTGTCATAACGACCTGGCCTATAAATCTGTCATGTTTAATTAACCCGTATGGTGAACGCGGCGTAAAAAAAAAAAAAAAAAAACAACTATCCACAGAATTAATGATTTTTGTCATCCCACAGCTACATAAAATGGAATAAAAAACGATCAAAGAAACGCATCTGAGAACGCCTCAACAGTTGTACATTAAAACGTTCAGTTCGCATCCACGCGCTGAGAGAAAAAAATGTCCCATATACAGAGCTTGTATATTGGAAGAAAAAAAATAGAACCTGTATAGCTCTAAGACAGATAGACGAGGCATAAGAATATTGTTTTAAACCAATAACAACCACTTTTCTTTTTTTTTTTTTTTTTGTTTTTAAAGAGCTTCAACATAAAAAAACTATATAAAATAGGGTATCGCCATAATCGGTAGCGAGCACCAAAGAGTAAAGCTAACACGGATACGTGCACGGGTGAGCCTGTTAAAATAAAATAAAAAACACTACTACTAGTAATGCAGTAATTTTCTTCACCTGGCCAAAAAAAAAATGGAATTAAAAGCGATCAAAAAGCCTTTGTCCACCCAAGAAAGAATTGATTACTAATAGTAAAACGTCAATCATCTCGCAAAAAATCAAGTACTTAACACAGCTCCAGCACAGAAAAATTTAAAGTTATGGATTATCGATATGGCGATGAAAAACGTATTTTCCTGGTTGAATTTTTTATAAAAGGGTCATGAAGGTTTTTTTGCAATACAAAGCAGTAAAAACTATAAAAAAGAAATATACAAATTGGGTTCGGTGTAATCGTATTGGAACTCTGTTGAGTAAAGGCTTACCATGTATATATATACCCGTAACAGTGATCGCTATAAAAAATAATAAAACACTACCAAAGATTTGGCTGTATTTTGTTCAAAAACCTCTCAAGTAAAACTTAATAAAAAGTGAAAATAGCATCATATGCACACCTATAATGGGTACATTAAAAAAACTTCAATTTATACCGCAAAACAAAAAGTCCCATTTATTCTGCTCTGCACACAGCAAATAAAAAGTATGGCTGGTTCAGAATAGGACAACATAAAAATGCATTTTTTATAGAGTATTTTCTACTGTGTAAAAGTAATTTAAAACATAAAATATCATATAAAATTCTTTATCTGCTTGTACATTGTACCGGACCCCCATGTAAAAGTATATGCAACATGCATTTACACTGACGGCGAATGCTGTAAAAGATTGAAACTACAAAGTGAGAAAACATTGAGTCAGAACTGCTCGTGTTTTTGTCTCCACATTTTCATTGCCCTCAATGCTAAAAAAAAAACTATGGAACACCTGTGTGCTGGTTTCCCCAAAATGCAGAATACATCCTTAGAATGAGAGATCCCTTGATGGGTGTTGAAACATAATGGGGTGCTGACTTTGGAAGGTTTCACCTGTTCTGCTACTTTGGGGGCTTTGCGAATTGCGACGTGGCACCAGCAAAGATATGCGTTCCAAAGAAATAAATTTGCGCCGATATAGCTGCTTCCCTCCGCCTTTTACGCCTGCGCGCATGGGATGCACGCCCAAACAGCTAGTTATACCCACATGTAGGGTATGGCCGAAACTTGGAAGAGAAATTGTTACAAAGTTTCTAGGGTCTTCTTTTTCCTGGATTCCTTGTATACTATGAAAATTTTTAGCTAAAAATTGTAGATTCATTGAAAAGAATTTTTTGTTACAAATTTTCAACAGAGCCTGTATAGCTACAAAAAAATTGTGGAATCACAATGTTGGGTTATCTCACCATAACCCATGACACCCTGGTTAAAACATTTTGAGGGGTAGTAGTTTCCAATATTGCCTGGTTACTTTAGGGGAGTTTCTTATTATGTTTAGAACTTAGGGTGGTCCCACATAAACCTGAAATGGCTGCCTAAAATAAATCGTTATTGAAAATGAAGTCCCCAGGCTAGTAGGATCCTCCCTATATTCTGGGGCTTAATGGGTGAGCAAACTAGTATGCACAGGGCCACTTTAGGTGATATCTCGTAACAACGGCCTCCAGACTGGGGGAATGATATAAAGTTGCACTTTACATAGTCCACATTTACCTAATTCAGTGAATAATGGATAATATCGAAAATCTGCGCAAAACAAAAGTGAAATTTTGAAATTTCACCTCCACTTGCTTTTAATTTGCTGTGAAATATTGAGGGTTATCAAACTTCCTAAATAGTGTTCGCGTTCTTGCTCGTTAAGGGGTCTGTATCCATATGTCGTCACTTATGGGGGTAGATTAACATGCAGGCCCTCAAAGCCACGTCAGAATCTGGGAGTGGTCCCTTAGATATAAAACTGTATATTGCAAATTTTCTTGAAAATGTTGAGACATTATACTAAAGTTTCTATCCTCTAATGTCGTAAAAAAAAAAAAAGAATTTAAACACAGCTTCTCACACTTACAATTAAATTTATTTTTTGGTTGTCCGCGCCCCTCCCCCCCCCTATCCCTCCACACACTTTGGCCCTCTGGTAGATTGCTAGTTATAAACTATTTTGTGGTGAATAATTATCTGTTTGTAACGGACAGAACTTTTGCAACTTTCAAAATCGCAAATTTTTCCAAATTTTCTAACATTTTGATATTTTCAAACAAACAACAAGGAATTGTATGGATAAAATTTCTTTTTCTAATTAAAGCACAATTCTGTTCACTGAGAAAAGACAATCTTGAATCAACATGAATAGTAAAAGTTGCTCAAAAAAGTTCATTCTCACATAAATTGAATGTGCAGATTTCAAAAATAGCGCGCACGCGCGCGCGCTCGGACAAAGGTCACAAAACAGGCTGGGTCCTGTAAGGGGTTAAAATGTGTTGAAACTAAAATGTGTGGTTAATCAATTAAGGTCCATTTTTGAGACACATTCCCTTTTAAAATGAGCGATTCAGGTCCCAAGCTGAAGATCGTCCTCCATGACTTATACATGACCTGAAATAGCATATGGACAGGGGTTGCTAGCCACTTTTGTCTCTTGTCATCGTTGAGCTAGATATTAAGGATGCAGGGACACATATGAAAAGACTAACCGTTAACTTGTGAACGATAGATACTCTTATATTTTCAAGATTTATGGAGTAAACTGCAGTGATGATTGCTTGATACATATGAATTAGCAATAGAGCCACGGGGACGGTCGCTGATCTCAGTTCAAACTAAGGTAGGTGAATGAATTTACCAATGACTGTAATCTGTGTTCACACAATGTAGTGCCTAAAAAGAAAAAAAGGCAAATTTGTTGATTATATAGCATATTTGTAGAGGATAACGCGGACAAACCACTATTAAAGCTTCTCCCCTTTTAATGTTATGCTAAGGTTATAACAACTCAGTGTGCTTCAGATGTCACAGAGCTGCTTGGCCTGCCACCCATGGTAACCTTCATAGGCCCAGTTACGATTTAATTGAATAACTGGAAAGATAATAAGGGCCTCATTTAGCGTGTGTTGCGGTGCGTGAGATGCTGCATGAAGGTTCACAGAAGACTTGTCGATGTAATGTACAGATGAATGACTGGGTCCCAAGTCCTGTTCTTGAACCTCTGATTTTTAAGCACCTAAAAAGAGATTTATATTATCTGACAAGTCTTCCAATTTTTCATGCCGCAACACCATCAACCAGAACCTTCTTTATTTCGGATGTGTTTAAATAACGACACATGCTGACATTTCAGTAGACACATGGCCAAAATATAGTGAATGTAAAAAAACACAATAGTAATTACTTAGAGGATGCTATTGGAGAAGTCAGGAAGGAGATTAATAGGAAAGAGGACACATTTTAAGGACTTTTGGTAATATCATGACAAGAAGCAGTCCTAAGGTATACCAATATAATGTTCTGTCAGCCTACATGGCTATTGAAGGGAATGTGCCATCATAAAATGACCTATTGTTTAAATCATGTTTTTATATCAAACATATCTATTATGACTTTTTGGTGTTTTTTCTTTTATTTTCCATATCACTATCTGTATTTTGAAAAAAATCTTAAAATCTTGCAGTTTTCACTCTGGCTACTAAGCCTAATAATGGCTCCGTAGAGATAACTTTTCAGATCTGTCTTTTTTGTTTATCTTGTAGCAGGGGTTATGTGTTTCACAACTTTGGAATTTTTTAGTGGGAAAAATAACCATTGTGCGTAACACCATGGTAGACAATCTACTAGGGTAGGTGGCCTTTAGATTTCTGCTGCTGATATTTACTTTGCAGCAAAGTAAAATGTAGCTCTATCGGTTGTTTTGACCGACTGTTTTGATCACAGATCTATTTTAATGGGGATAATCCAGTTCCCAGCTGGTGACATGGAATCCAAAGTGAATCCACGTGAAAGTGTTAACTGTGGCACAGATTTCCCATTGAAATGAATGGGCCACAGATTTCAAGTGGATTTTAATATGCAGTGCAGCATGGAATGCACATTAAAATGTGTCACATAAACATACGCTCACAGGGAGGATTACCATGAAATGTTACTTCAATGTATTTAACAGTATCCACCATTCACAATAGGTGATGGAAACATCTCACCTTTTCCTCGTACCTACACACTGACACCTATGGCACAGGTCACCGAGCATTGCTAGAAGATTCTCCATAGAAAAGTCTAATGAAGAATCATCTCCTGTTCACAGGCTCCTATGCTTTACTGCAGCTGCAGTAAAGCATATCTATAAATGCTATTAATAGCAGCACAAGCAAGATGGCTGCTCCCATTATCATGTACAGAAAACAGAAATAAAATATCTGCAAACAGAAAATAAAAGTAGCTTAGAAATAAAGAATATGTATCATTATCCGGTTCTAATAAGTAAGAAAAGAATATTGGTGATACATTCCCTTTAAGGGGATCTCCTAGATGGAGAAGTCATACCAGCCGGTCTTGGAGATGTGGTCCCTCAGTGAGTACAAGGTTACAGGTGTACAGTATGGTTGTTTTTCAGTATCAGATTGTATTCTCATCCAGAACAATATTAAATTGAGATAATGAAGTGGAAAATATCCTTTAAATGGAAATATGCTATTGGCTAACAAATATCAAAGACCATCTCCTGGAATGTGCATATCTGCAACTAGTGGAGGGGCTCAGGGGCCAAGGAGGCAAGCATGGCCACCGTCACATTGAAAGCAGCTTCCTATTATTACGTCAGAGGAATTTAATGGCAGACAGTTACTGGTAGAGACATAAAAAGGTTATCTCTGCTATTTGAGGGCAGAGTGCATTCATTCTTTTCTTGCATGGGGATCCTCTATCCTCTGGGTTAAAATGTATTTTTTACATGACTATAATGCTACTACTATTAATACTGTACCACTGTTAGTAGGACTAATGATTTTATACATCAGTCAATTATGATACAATATCAAGTGTCTTAGATTAAGTCTTATTACTTGTTCCTTTTGCAGCTTATTCTAAGCCTGCATTATTATTGATCTGTGGTTAAGTGAACTGTGATTAATTGCAGTGGGCCGGCTGGAGCCTTGCATCTATTCTTACTTACAATTCAGTTGACTAGCATGTTATATTGTCATGTTCGTTTACTATATAATGATTAAAACTGTTGTTTATGTGTTGGCAAGAATCCTGTAATTCAATATTTACAGCACTCGATCATTGTCAGGAAGCCATAGAAATTACAAATGAAGAACATGTCATACAGGTACAGATAACAGATTCATTTTTAGATATCAGTATATATCCAGTATAATTGTGTCCAAATGATTATCCATACTAAGCTCCTAGATGAGCATTTCTTTGTCCCTCGAATATAAAGTGTAATTAGTGGATGGAGTTTAAAGAAATACACAATAACCTTTGTGTGGGTATAAAATGGTTAAACAAAAATGTTTCATTATTTTAACCATTATATTACTGATAATCTGCTTGGTCCCTTTCCATTCTCTGTATAACATGGCCGATTCTGCTAAATGGTGAAGTAAGTGGGTTACTCCGCCAGCTTCTAGATTAGCCATCCATGCAGTTAACTGGCTCTAATAATTTGTCAGTGTTTCTCAATATTTTTAAACCAAGTACCCTCTACTCAATAAAATGATGACGGACGTACTCCTGAGGTTGTTCCCTTACAATGCACTGCATGAGGTCTGAGCAAGTATTCTTTAGCAACTATGGGCGACATGTATATACGGGGTTGAGCCAGTATTCTGGTGTGCTTTCAGACCAAAAACTGTTGCAGCCCTGTTCTATAATGTAGATGAGACGGTGCACTCAAAATTTCAGCAATTTTTGTAGTGCCCAACGCAACTTTGTGGTGCGCCAAAATATGTTGGGAGCATTACTGGAGGGCCGTGCAGACCACAACCGTATGATTTCTACACACTTTTTATATCAGCAGGAGGACGGCAATAACTAGGCGCATTACTCTTGGAACAGGCAGACCAAGTTAAAAGTGGTTTAACTGAGCCTGAGGTGTCGTAGTGGAACTACAATGTGCCTGTTTATATAACCCGCAGTGGAAAAGGTCCATACATTCTGGCGTATTCTACACTGCTTTAAAGCTATTTGAATGGCCTAGTATGCACCGCTCTAGATCTTTCATGTAGCACCCTATATGTACACAATGCATGAATTAATACATTGGGAGACAAGGCAGACCAGGAGAGCCGAAACAAGTAGAAAATGGTAAGGTTAGTACTGTATATAGAAAGGTTTCTATTTTATGCCCATAAAAAGGTTATGGTATGTCAAAAAATACTTTTTAAAGAGGACCCATGACCTCTTCTGTTATGTCGATTTTAGTAAATACTTTGTTCCACATGAAATAACAATGCTGCAGCATTGTTTTTTTATAACTCTGTATTGTACAGTTTCATGGTTAATCCACCAAGGAATGAATTACTAAACAGTCAACTGGGTGTTACCATTCCCCTTGTCAAATGGATGTGTTCCCACACTCACTGACCCTGTCAGCACTGACTGTACAGTATCAGGCTATACAGGGACACTCTCCCAACTAGTAACACCCACTTGACAATTTAGTAATACATTTCTTTAATGAATAGCATAGTGGTCTACAGAAAAATACTCCCAAGATTATTATATAATAGGGAAAGGAATTCTTTACTAAAACAATTACTTACTTCTTTAAATATGAGATAACGGTGTTTGGCATCCAACACTCTTATGGAGATCCTGCTAGTTTTAACATCTTTGGCCAGTGAAGTATAAAGAAGTATAGGGCTTAATTACAGCCAGTTTTAATATTTCTAGATACAGTATACAATATTTTTGAAGAAACTATTGCAACTACCGCAATGACTAAGTAATTATATATTTTACTGTGTATGTACACTGTAGATACATATACAGACATGTATAAGTAATATATATGAACAGTTAAACCTCTCCAAAAGACCATCTTTTTTAATCTAAATTTTGTGTCACAGATTTCCAATATCATTGACTATTAGCTTTCATTTTTGAGAAGACCACCAATTATATGGTCAAGTCTCACTGCAATTTTGGATGGTTGTGTTAGAGGTGTCACTGTATATCGAATATGAAAAAAAACAAGAATAATTGTGTTGCTTTAATTCATATGATTCTCTCTTCTTTACATACGTACAGTGAAGGAAATAATTATTTAATCAAATACTTATTTCTCACTGCAAAATGCAAATAAATTTATATAATTCATACAATGTGATTTTCTGGATTTTATTTTGGATGTATTCTATCTCTCAAGATGATAAAAATTAGTCTAGACCTAAAATTATAGACTTGTTCACGTATATGTCAGTGGGCTCAAACTTGTACCATGGCAGAATCAAATATTATTTTCCTTCACGGTATTTGTGACAAATGTATGGAATAGACCTTATTAGATAACAAAACTTAAAGGGGTTGTCTCAGCTTACAATTAGATTGTGCCTTCTTACCTTAGTCCTGCTTTCGCTCAGTTTATTTTGAGACATCTAAGGGGTGTATGTCCTGGCCTACTACTGGCCTGTAGTGATGAGCTGCTGAGGGAGTGTGAGGCATCCAGGTTGTTAGCTATAGGACAGCACTGACCTCAGCCTAAATAAGGAGGATTAACAAAGGTCTGTAGCTATAGCGAGCCTGAGGATCTTGATACAGCCCATACAGAAGATGGGGATATCTAAAATAGGTGGTCACGGACGCCCCTGCGACTACCTGTTCCGGGTCGCAGGTATGATGTCCGTGCCCCCTGCCTTCCAGCGGGAGCCAGTCCCGCAAGTTAGGTTGGGGGAACCGCTCGTTTCGGTCCCACGGCAGCCCTGCCAAGCATTCACCTTACCGGGCCGCGCTCCATGCTCTGTTGGCTCCTGTCTCCCGGGCGTAGCTCAGCCCCTTAAGCGGGCGGAGCCGCGCCGGTAGTTTGTATTTAAAGGGGCAAGTTTGCGTCGGTAATTGGCTCATTTACTGGGCACTGCTCCTATTTGGTCCCGGGCCCCCTTCCCGGCCCGGCCCCCGCGGGTCCCTTTTTGTATTTTCCCGTTTGGGGAAAGCTCCCCTTTTAGTGGGTTCCCGTCTTGTCATAAAGTTTTTTTTAACGACCTTCCCCCCTTTCCCCTTCGTCTTCCGTCACCGAACCCCCGACCCGGGCCCGCCTGACCTCCCGCCCCTCCAGCTTCGAGCCGCCTGCCGTTTTTGTACCTCGTTACCCCTTTGGGGCCCCCCCCCAGGAAGCCCCGCCAAATGGTAGTTTACCTGGTGGACAAACCCCGCCGCAGCAAGACCCTTTCCCCCTTTGCGGGGGGCTCTGGTGAATTTCCGGGGTCCCCCTTAGATTCCAAATCCCTTTGGGGTGGGCTTAGGGCCCTCGCCCGCGGTGGTCTGTGGATCCACATCCAGGGCTGTTACAGTTGGATCCGGCCATGGGTCCCCCCAAGGTTTCCCTTTTCCAAAATGTTTCCCAAAATTTTACCCCCGTTGTGGTCAAGCAATCGCAAAAAGGGTCGCGCAGAAGCGCCGCAGCTTGAGCAACTTTCCTCCATGGGTGAAACAGTTCCTCCGGGCCCGGCCCCCTGTCGTTGTTCCTGCCTCCCCGGGTCCCCGCGGCGGGCTCCCTCCCCGGCAAGAATTGGCCCCGCGCCGGGGAAAAAGAATTGTGCCTCTACTGTGGCAGCCCAGTGCATTTTCGGAGGAAATTTCCCCAAGCGTCCCAAGCCTGCGGGAAAAATCCCGCAACCTTTGGATCTGTGGGGGGGGTTTTCCAGGGGCAAAAACCCCCTCCTCTCAGTCTGTTGATGCCCGTGCAAAATCTCCAGAGGGCTGGTATCACGTTTTCCAAAGGGTTCGGGGGTTTTGGAATCAGGCTCCGCCCGGGAACTTCAACACCAGGCTCTAAATGAAGCCCGTATGGCTTCCAGTGGTACGCCCTGGAGAAACCCGCTTGTCATCTAATCCCTCAGCGGGGAGCTGCTCGTGAAACCATTTCCCGTTTGTTTACCAAAGCCCCTGTCCCTCCATGTGGGGGGGCTGATAGAGAAGGGAAATCTCCTTTTTAAATTTTGCTGTCCTCGGGGGGATCCTCCCCCGGGGCTCCCCTGGCTTTCGGCTCCAAATTTCCCATCCTGGACTGGTTTTTACTGGAGGGGGATTCTTGTGGGGGCCCCGCTGTTGGGGGGTTGTTTTTGGGGGCACCTGCCCGGTGTTCCCTGCTCTCGCGGGTTTTCCCCCCAGGAAAACCTTTTCCCCAAGGGTGCCGCCCCAATATCGGGGGGCGACGATTTTTTCTCCGGAGACAAGCCGAGAGTCTTTTTCCGCAAACGCCCTTTGATTTTCCCCCAAACGGGCTTAAATTTCTGGGGCCAGTCCTCCCCGGGGGGCCCGGGGCTAACCCCCTGTCCCGGGTTTCCCGAGACCAAAACCTGGCCCCAGTTCATCCGGAGAATTCCCGGAAAAGGGGTTTTATTTCCGAAAGTCTCCTTTTCCCGCCGGCCGGGGGGGTTTTTTTGGAAGGAAGGGGCGGGAACCTTTGGGCCCCCCATAAAATTTCCCGGGGGTTGAAAAAAGATCACGGTAAAGAACCCTTTCCATTTTTCCGTGGTTTATTAAATGTTTGTTTGCTTGCTTTGGGGCCAAAATTTTTCTCCCCGTTAGACCTGAGAGGGGCTAAAAAAACTTGGTCCGGGAAACCGCCCAAAGGGGAAGAAAGGAAGCCCGGGGTTTTTAACCCCTGGGATTTGGGGAAAAATTTTTACCCGGGGGTTTCCCTTGGAATGTGCTCGCTCCCGGGCCCTTTTCAGGAGTAGTGGAAAGAGTCTTTTAGGGGCCTCCTTTCCCCACCTGGGTTTGGGGGTCTACCTTTATGACATTTCCCGGTGTTCTCTCCCGAATCGGACCCACCCCAGCCCTGTTTGTCAAGTTCCTGACGTTTCCCGGGGGAACCAAATGTACCCCCCAACTAAGGGAAATTTCCTCTTTCCCTCAGACTAGCCCCCCCGTTTTTGGGGGGCGTTTATCTCTGACCCCAAAGGGCCTTTCGGATGGACCCAGCAAAATTGTCTGCCCTGTTGCAGTTGCCCCGGGCCCCGTCCGGGGTGCGGGGTATCCCGCGATTCTTGGGCTTCTGCAAATTTCTATGCCAAATTTTATCCCCCACTTTTTACGCTTGGGGGCTTTTGATAGTGGCTCTCACCCAAAAAACAAAATAATCCCCCGCGTGGCCCGGGGAGGCCGAGGAGGCGTTCTCTAAAAATAAGTTTTTCCTTTTTTACGGCCTCTATCCCCGCACGTCCAGTTTCCCCCGAAACCCCTTTACCTGGAGGTGGGGGCCCCCATCGGAGGGGGGCCCGGGGGCAAATTTTTACGCCAAAAAAGGGCCCCCGGGTAAGACTGTAACGTGGGGTGGGTTTTTTCTCCAAGGGGTTTTTCTTTTGGGCCCGGGGAGGGAATTTTCACGATTGGGGAAGGGGGGGCTACTAGCCATAAAATTTGGCCCCCCTTTTTTTAGTGGCGTTTTTCTGCCTTTGGGGGGCGCCCCCTTTTTTTTATCCGGGTTTTTACTCGGACCACAAGAACTCCAATTTTTGCCCGTGGTTCGCGACTTTAACCCCCGGGAGGCTAGGTGGGGGGGGGGTCTTTTCTTCCCGTTTTTTAATTTTCAGATTTCCCCTTCAGGCCCGCCGAGAGAATGTAGAGCTGAAGCCCTCTCCGTGCCTCCCCGTGGTGGGTGAAGATACTTCTCCCAAAAAACAACATTCCTCCCCGAACGTCCCCCATCTCCCGGGAGCCCCGGTGGACCCCCGGGAAAGGTCCCTCCCGGAAGGGGCTTATTGTGCGTTTTTGCTCTTCCCCCGAGTATCTTAAAAAGGGGACATTGCCATTGGTTGGGTGGCCTCCTGGGGGCCCGATGAACCTTCTGCCTGATATCCCGGTTCTATTGGTGGCCCGAGCTGGAAAAAGGGTGTTTAAGGGGCTTTTGTTTTTGTCTTGTGAATCCCGTGCCCGCAAAAAAAGGCCAAAGTACAAGCCGGCAGGCCTACTTCAGCCAAATTCCCATTCCCTCAACCCCGGACCAACATTTCGATGGACTTCATAATGACCCCCCTCCGGTCTGGCAACACCATTATTTGGGGATTAGGGATCGCTTTTTTCCAAAAAAAGGGAAATTTTGTTCCGTTGCCCGGGGGTGCCATCTGCCCCCCGGGCCCCCCCCCTGAACTAAATTTTCCTCCAGTGTTTCGGGGGTGATTGGGGCTCCCTCAGCAAAATTGTCTGGGAAAGGGGAGGGCCCAAATTTTTTCTCCAGGTTTTGGCGGGGCCCTGTGCAAAAAAACCTTCCGGGAAGATCGACTTTTTCTTCGGCCTACCAAACCCCAGGGCGAAGGCCGGTGGAAAAGGGTCAACCCAAATCTTTGGGGTGGGTTTCCTTGGCCCTTTTTGTTTGGGCCCCGGGCAAGACGATTGGTCCAAATTTTCTGCCCTGGGCGGGTTTCCTAAAAACTTTATTGAGTTGCGGGGTTTCCCCCCCCTTCTACACGGGTTTGGCCCGCTTCCCCCCCCCTTCTCCCCCCTTTGGGAACCTCCTCCGGGGCCCGGCGGGGGACGCACTGGGGCCAAGATATAAAAAACATCTGGTCCCAAGGGCCCGCCCGGGCGCTGCTCCCGCTTCTGAGGCATGAAGAACTCAAAAGGGGGAGAAAAAGAAATTTCCCCCCAGTCTTTCCCCAGGTGACAAGGTTTTTGGCTCTTTGTTCTTTTGTCCGCCCCCAAAGATGCCTTTTTCCCCAAAAAAAAAAACAAAAAAAAAAAAAAAAAAAAAAAAAAAAAAAAAAAAAAAAAAAAAAAAAAAAAAAAAAAAAAAAAAAAAAAAAAAAAAAAAAAAAAAAAAAAAAAAAAAAAAAAAAACAAAAAAAAAAAAAAAAAAAAAAAAAAAAAAAAAAAAAAAAAAAAAAAAAAAAAAAAAAAAGGGGCCCCCCCTTTTCTTTGGGGCCCTTTGAGGTCATCAGCCGGAAACAAAACCCCCTCTCATTTCCCCAAAACCCGGGTCCCCCCTAGATAAAATCCCCCCAAATTTATTTTATGTTCCCTTAAATTTAAACCCCGGGTCCTTTTTTAAAATTTTTTCCCGGAAAGGGTGTTCCTCCCCCGTCTTTGGCTGGTGGGGCCCAAAGGTCAAGGGGTGTTCTGGGCATGAGGAGAACTGGGGAAAACCCATATTCCCGGTTTGGGTGGAAGGGGGTTTGGTCCCAAAAAAGGTCTTGGGGGGCGCGGGGGGAATATCCTAAACCCCCAGGGCCCCATCCAGGGAAAATTTTTTCAGTCCAGTTAAAAAAGGGGGGGGCCCAAAGGGGGGGGGGGGGGTACTGTCACGGACGCCCCCGCGAACCCACTGTCCCGGGGCGCAGGCGCTCCGTTTCCCCCCCGTTCCGCGGAGCCCCTTCGCCTTTTGGGGTTCGGGGTTCCGCTCGTGTCCCGGCCCCCCGCCCGCGTTCACTTTTCCCGGCCTGGCTCCCCGCTCGGGCTGGTTCCGTCTCCCGGCCCGTAAAACCCCCGCCCCTAGGGGGGGGGCGCCCCCGGGAGTTTGTATTTTAAAGGGGGGAGTTTCGGCCGGTAATTGGCTCATTGCCGGGCATGCTCATAAATTTTGTTGGGCCCCCTTTCCTGCCGGCCCTCGCCGGATCCTTGTTGTATTCCGGGTTGGGGGGGAAAGCTCCCTTATAGTGTTCCTGTCTTGTCATTTCCGTTTTACCGACCTCTTGGGTTAAAGTCTCCGTCACCCAACCGAACCGCCTGTCCCTAAAAAAATCCTTTCCCGGGCCCGCCCCAAAGCTACGGGGCCTGCCTGCCGTTTCCCGTTTCCTCGTTACCCTTTGGGCCCCACCGCAGGGAAGCCCCGCCAGTGGGGTGACCCCGGGGCACCGCCCGCTGCAAGACCCTCCCGCTTTGCGGGGGGGCTCTGGGTGAATACCGGGTTTCCCCCCTTTGATTCCCCAAATGGTGGGGCTTAGCCATCGCCTGCGGTTTGGGGTTTGGATCCACCCCCCAGGGCTGTTTTTTCAAAGGTAGGGCAAGTTAAAGAAAACATAAATGTTAAAATTACTTGTTTTTGCAAGTTTTTTTAAAACAAAAAACAATCCTTGTAGTGAGAAACCCCTTTACAAATAATTTTTATGGGCCCGGGACAAAAAGTATTGGCATTAAAAAAAATTACACGTGAAAAAAAAAGAAAGTACAAGAAAGTACAAAATTTATTTTTTTAAAATGAGTTTTGTTCAATTTAAAAAAAATTTCATAAAAATAACATCGGTATCTCTATATTTTTTAAAACTTTTAACAGGGGTAGAATTAAAAAATGCAGCGGTATTTTTTGCCCCTCCCCAAAAAAAATTTTGAAAAGTGGCAATATTTAAAAAATGGGGGAAATTTTTTAAAAAAAAAAAGGGGGGTTTAAAACTGCCTTTTGTGCAAAGGCAAAATATATACTGTATATAAAATGTTAACTGAAATATAAAAAAAATTCTGGTATTAAAAGAAAATTGGCTTGGGCCTAAATGTGGTTACAAGGTTTCACAAAAGACATTTGTGGTCTTAAATAACATTTTAGCATAACCCTACAGCTAAGTCCACATAAAGGGCAACATGTACGAATGGGGCTGCGCCAGTTTTCTGGTGCACTTTGAGCCAAAAAGAATGTAGGAACAGGCGCACTGCAAATTTTGGTGCAATAAGTGCCTTTGTAATGTACCAAAGACACTTTTTAGTGCACCAAAGATTTGTGGCATTCTGGGGGCGTCGGGGCACATTCATAGTAGACACATTGATGATTCTTTGATGCCAAATTTAGGCGCAGAATAGTTAGAACAGCCAGACCAGGTTAAAGGTGGTGCCTGAGCCAGACTTGTCGTATTGCCACTACACTGTGCCTGTATGTATGACCTGCAGAAGAACAGGTTCATACATTCTGCCGCATTCTACACTGCCTTAAAGCTATTTAGAACTGGCCTGTCAGTGCCAGGATTCATACATGTCGCCCAAAGAGTATAGTCACCTTGTAAATGTACTACTTTTTCATTGCTTGATGGTATATTCTTTGTTCTGACCCAAAAATAAATTAAGAATTATTCTTGATTCCTGTTTAAGAGAACAGTGCATTGCAGAAGTTTACATCATAGTTACACATTAAATAATTGTCATCTCAGCCTTCTGATTTCAGTAGGACAGGCTGACCATATAATGTGTAAAAAGGCCTCCCAATTCTCTACCAGTGGTACATGTTGGGGAAGAGAGAGCAGTTGGACTTCAACATGCTTGATCCTTTTGTTCTCAGGGGAGATGAGCCCATGCCAGAGGTGTCTGGCAGCAGTTTCCTCCCCCTCTCCATTCAGAACAATAATTAGATACAGTGGGGAAAATAAGTATTTGATACACTGGTGATTTTGCAAGTTTTCCCACCTACAAAGAATGGAAAGACCTATAATTTTTATTGTAGGTACACCTCAACTGTGAGAGACAGCATCTAAAAAAATCCATATGCTTTTAAGCCATACTGTATGAGTACTGTGGAATGGAGGTGTCTGGACAAAATAAATATATCTGTTATGAAGCATCTATGTATACAAAAAGAAAACACAACATGAAATAACTTTAAAACAGTAAAGCAAATAGTTACTCAATTTGTAATTTACATTTCAACTGTGAAATTTTATTAAAAGCTGAATTGTTGTTAACCAACTGAGCTCTAATACTAGTAGGAATCCAATACTTCTGAAAACTTATCTTTTTCTTTCTTGCTATATTTGTTAAACTTTTGGTAAACTCAGAATAACCTCAGAGTTCTAACTACCTTTAACTTATCAGTATGTTAATCCAGCTTTCGAGCGGATGATGGGTTACCACAAGGAAGAACTCCTGGGCAAGGAACTCACGGATTTTCCAAAAAGTGACAAAAACCGCGCAGATCTGTTAGATACTATCAACACTTGTATCAAAAAGGGAAAGGTATGGAGCATCATAGTTATAGTGTATATGTTTTCAAGTTACAACATATATCATTTCCTGCACCATGAAAGCTAAACAAAACTTTATCACAATTTCCGAAAATAAATTGTTTAGATAGGTGTGCATCATATGGCTTTGTGTTAGTAAAATAATTGATTATTTTTAACAATTTAGTAAAAGGCTAAACTGGTGGGATGTCCCAAACTCAATTTTTCGTCTATAACCCTAATGCTAACTCTCACCCTAAATCATGACTGGTGAGGCTTCTGGTGCAGTGATTTTTGCCAAAATTTGGCCAACCCAAATGCAGATTGCAACACTAGTTAAGATCCTCAGTCATATCAGCCTGTGCATTATAGGTCTATAAGGTCTATAAAGCCTCTAATTGCTTTTAATAGCATGGTGCCCAATGAATACAGTATATTTTTTCCAGTGTATAGTGCACTGTAGTCTATAGTTATTGAGGCATTTTTATGGAAGTGTTAAGTTGCCATGGCATTGTTTTTGGGCATCAGCCTGATATGTAGGCACTGCATGGCTTAGTTTTGCATATGTAGTACAACATACAATAGATGAAGCATCACAGAGAGTACCATGTAGCATAGCTTACACATTATACCAGGAAGAGACCAAACACATCTAGCACAGAAGATGTACAGTACATTTAAAGAAAAAAGAAAAAACCCTCAATATGCAGGTTACACAGCTGCTGCACATCTAGTGATCATCTATAACTGTATAACTGTGATTTATTTGTACTGATTCATACTATCTAATATTGTAGCAGCTTTTACTTAAATAACATACCAGGTTATATTTGGTTCATGTTAATATGTCTTCCTGTCTTGATTAAAGGAATGGCAAGGAATTTACTATGCAAGACGGAAATTAGGAGACACCATCCAGCAGCATGTGAAAGTTACTCCAGTTATTGGACAGGGGGGGTGAGTACATGAATCCTTACATTTCAGTAGTTACTTACAAAGTGCAGCTTAATGTGTTACAGTAAAATAATATTCCAAAGAGAGTTCTGTAAAGGTCACTTTTCAGAAATGTTAAGCTGGGAAACTTATGTATTGGCGGAAAAAAAAGAGTAATTCAAAAACAACTTCTGTTTGTTAATTAGATTTGTCTTAATAAAATAAAATATTAATTATAATACGATGCTGGAATAACAATTTGCCTTAGGTAGAGTCATCAGGAGGACAAAGCACCATGGGGAAAATATGCAAATTAAATTTTTCCCTTACAAGGGTATGTTGAGGAGAACTATAAAATGATTGCTATAAAAGGCTTGACACTGTGGGCCACATGTATGAAAACTGTCTTGGTCTAAAACTCAAACATTCAGAGCGCCCCTTTCATTTTTCCAGAGCACTATATGAAAAGAAAGGGGCACTGTGATTGGTTGCTATGGGAAAGAAAGTGAATTTTAGGCCTAGACAGTTTTCATGTATGTGGCCCTATATGTATTTACATGGTGGAATGTATTTTCCCCTATTTTTGCAGCTAGGAGACTTTACATAATAACAAATTATTGTACCGCATTCCCAGCCTTCTTTCTGTGAGATATACGAGATCTTTGGTTGAGGCTGTGTCACACAAGTGCCATTCAATATGGAAATAATTTCTAATATAGTATTATTAAAGGCAAGAGAACAGCACTGTGTGGATACTCCCTAACACATTTTCAAACTCCAAAATGGGACACAGCTGCAATATCCAGTGCAGACTATGAACAGAAGTGGTGCTTCTCCTGGAAAAGAAAAAAACTAATTTCAAATAAGCGCTTTAGGTATTTTATATTGTAACAAAATAAAAAATATCAACATAACTATGCTTTATTGCATATTTACTGTTTGGATTAGTAATTGACATAATTGGTTAATTATTGCATATTTATGTTACTAGGAAAATTAGACATTTTGTGTCCATCAAGAGACTGTGCAGTCCTTCAGACAACAATAAACAGGTATTTGTGCTTTATTATTTCTTTACATAGAAAGTAAAAGTTCTATAGGTTACCCTAGTCAAAAACAGGATGTAGTTATTGGCATTGAAGGAACGGAGAATAATGGAATGGGTATGGATTGTTTCCACTAAAAATTATGGCATGAAGATCATGTGAATAAGGCTCTGTTCATATGGAGTTTGGACTTTACATTCATCACATGTCTGAAAGATCTCCAGACCTACACAACGAAAGTGCAGTCTTGAAGTATATGCCATTGTACACTATGCGTATACACAAAAAGAACCCTACAGCATACCGTATAGGTTTATTGTAATGGCAACAGGCTGTGTATACAAGTCATAGTATGTCAAATACAGTGTTAGACTGAAATTTCTTGGGTCCACTAAAGGAAGTTCTTAGGGCCCACTCTCTATTAATACAGAACATGAACAAGGTCACTTTTCGTAAGTCCAGTAATGTTTGCACATGCAGGGTTTGTGAGGATTAGTTCTAAAGTCAGCTCCAAATGAGATTATCCTTATCTATACCTATCTATCTATAAAATATTAGGTGTATATTATTTTGTCAGGGCTTAAGGCCACCAAACAAATTATCTGGTTCTCTGTAGGCCAGTCTGACCCTGGTCATATATCAGTATTCTGTGTAACGACTGTGATATCTGAGTCTGGACAGCACCTCCTTTTATACTTTGGCTTGTTTTATTATATTTCATAGGAGAATAAATTCTGATCCTTAGAGGAGAACTCACCCCAGAAATGTAAAGCTCAGCTCTGTGCAGTGAAATGACATTAAATGTGGGGAGTTAAAGATTACAGAAAACTTCTGAAATATGAATTTTTATTTCATGGGGCTTCTAATCTGTAAAAGGTTTTCTTGTCCTTTTCTGTAATATTTATGAATTGAGTTACATGTGAAGGTCTTTTAGCCGCAAAATGTGAGGCATTCCTAAATGCCTAATCTACCCCCATACGTTAGTAGGTAAAGTTAATGTATAGTATACCTTTTATCTAGTCTTTAAAGAGGATTTATCACCTCAAGAAAACCTTATGAAGTAATAGAAGACTAAAATATAAACAATTTCTCAAATAAGTTTAATTAGGAAAATGAAAACACTTCTCATGTAACTCAGTTAAAAAAAAAAAAAAAGCGCTGGTCCTTTAACACATGACTGAAGTCGGCTCCTGACGGCATTATGGATCACTATGTTGACAGCTCTTTAAAACTTCCTGCTTCTGGGAGAGTCCACTGTGTAGGAGGAGCCTATAAATCTGTACCATCTGTACAGTGGGAAACTATATGCTGGCATCTTCATGCTAACTGTTTTTATAATAGCAGCAGTGTAATATGGATGCTTTTATGCTATGAAGGAGGAGGGAAGCAACAGGTAAACCCTGTCAGACATATGTCCTCAGTGTGCTGTGCTTGCTACAGTGTACGTACAGTGAGAGAATCAGATTAACCCTGTAGAAGCAGCTATGTCCTCAGCTCCACCTGCACAATTGGTATCTCCCACAGAGGGAATCTTACTAGATTGTGATCTTTACCTGACAATCATCCAAAGGAAATCATCTGATTTGCTAATCACATATATTTGAGAAAAGTCTTATAATTTCATCTACTCTAAATCTTTGTGCGTGTGTGTGGTGGTGATAGGTGCTATTTAAGGACATTCCTATTAGCCAGCAGCATTAATGTCATAGAGGCAGGTCACTCGTGTATGATGGGAGAAGGAAATATTGCAAAGGAAAGTAATTTGAAAAGTGCAAGATACTGCACCTTCTCCAAGGTTTTCTTGACCCTGCATTCTGTTTTCTGTCACGTTAATTGTTTTTATGTAATTTGTACACTATATGTGGATACAAATTACTTTTTACATCAATGTCTGGACATTCAAGCCAATAAAAATGTCAACATTAATGCAAGTGATTTGGATGCATATGACTGATTACTAAGGGCAACAAGACCAGCTTCCCTTACAGATTTGACAAATTAATTTAATTAGAATAGTTCTCTATTTTCTAACTTCATAGTTTCTGTTTATAAGAAAAGCCATAATATTCAATTGCCAATTTGTTCATACAGATCTATGAGAAATAACAGAGGAACAGGACAGATGCTCAATAACGGTTATGTAGTGGGGAGTGCAAGAACAAACATAAGAGGATCATTCACAGTGATGCTTGAAGGTTTCTGAACCCTTCAGAATTTTCTATATTTCTTCATAGACTTGACCTAAAGCTACATCAGATTTACACACAAGTCGGCACCAAATCAAACAAATCAGTCAAAAATATTACAATTTAGTTACTTATTGAGGAAAATGATCTAATATCTCATATTTCTGACTGGCAGATGTATGTGAACCTCTAGGATTAGCAGATAATTTGAAGGTGAAATGAGTCTGCTGTTTTTAATGAACAGGATGACAATCATGTGTGAGTGGGCAACCTGTTTTATTTAAAGTATCTATCAGAAGGCCTGAACTTCACAACAGTTGTTTGTGGAAGCGTATCATGGCATAAACAAAAATTTCTGAAGAATTAAGAAGAGTTGTCGATGCTCATCAGGCTGGAAAAGGTTACAAAACCATCTCTAACAAGCTTTGACTCTACAGATCCACAGTTTAACAGAATGTGCGGCAATAAAGAAAATGAAAGATCTTTATTACCCTCCCCAGGAGTGTTTGAACAGCAAAAAACACACTAAAAACAAGGTTTGTAATCATCCATAAGATCACAGAGGAACCCAAGGTAACCTCTTAACAACTAAAGGCCTTTCTTCACATGAAAATGGCTACTGCTCTCCAAAACGAACACTATTTCCTATCTGCAATGCCAGTAGACTTTTTGAATGTTTTGTGAACAAAATAGAGATTTTTGGTTTGAATGAAAAGTGTTATGTTTATAAAAATGGAAAACATTGCATTCCAGCATACAAACCTGAAACACAATAGTTGTAGTATCATAGTTTGGGCCAGTTTTGCTGTATCTGGTTCAGGGCAGCTTGTTATCTTTGATTAAACACTAAATTCTGAATAATACTAGCAAATATTACTGAAAAATGTCAGGACTTTTGTCCGTGAGATTAATCTTGAGATAATATGGGTCATGCAGACAACAACCCTAAGCACACATCTTGTTTTACCATAAAATGGTTAAAGAATAAAGTTAAAGTTTTGTAATAGCCAAGTCAAAGTCCTGACTTTAATCCAAAAGAAATGTTGTGGAAGGACCTGAAACAAACAGTTCATGGGAGGAACCCACAACATAACAGAGATAAATCTGTTTGGTACAGCGGGATGGGCTAAAATTCCTCCAAGCTGATGTGCAAGATTAATCATCAATTACCGGAAATATTTAGATAGTGCTGTATAAGAGGGTCAAATCAGATACTGAAAGCAAAGACTCAAATATTGGTTCATTTTCCTCAAAAAATAAATGACCAAGTCTAATATTTTTAACGAATTTGTTTGAATTGGTTCTCCTTATCTACTTTTAGGACTTGTGTGACAATCTGATGTACCTTTAGTTCAAATTTCTGCAGTGGTATAAAAAAAATTTGAATAGTTCAAAAATATTTAAGCATGACTGTACATAAAAAAATGCAGTCGGCCACCATAGAAGCACTTGACAGCGAGTCAGCTGAGCACTGTAATATTTGCACCTAGCAATGATCCCGATCAACAGCCAATGTAAAAGAACCTTAAATCTTTAAGTCTGTGCCCATTGATCGCATTGCCTTGTACTAATTAAACTTTATCTCTGTTATGTTTTCAGATACACAAGATAGGTCGAGATGAAAAATTATCAGGAGACAACCCACTTACAGGTTATTAACTAGACAATAAATTTATCCTTTCTGTGATACAACTTTTCAATATGCTGTGAACCTTAACCTCCTTGTTTATAGTTTATCTACTCAGTCAGGTTATGATTGTACATGCAGGCTATTATAATAATTAGTATTGGACTGGACTTCCTGGAGCCCACCAGTAAAGTTGACTTTTGGGGCCCATTAGCGGAATTGGTTCTTGAGGCCCATTCTATAACTACTGTACATGAGTACACATGACTCTTGCACTTAGTCTTGTGCTTTTTGCCACTTTCTTTGGATTTCTCCCAGAAAAGCAGTCCCAGGCCTGCCATGCCCAAAGGCCCTCCAGGATTTCCCTCTCCATGTGGGCCAGTCCTAGCCTGAAAATAATATCTAGTGAAATTGTATATGTAACTGGAATAAACCTTTTGTTTCCTTAAAACAAGCTGTGGCTTTGTATTAATGATTTTAAAATTGCCTTTGCAGAGTCCCATTCTCATTCCTTCAGGCATAAGAATAGAAGGAAAGAGTCAGTAGATGTAAGGTCAATCACGTCACGAAGCAGTGATGGTAAGGAAAATAAAATGTCATTACCTTCTTATTGCACTGAGATTATAAAAGGTCTTCTAAGAAAGTCCTTATAGGTCTTTTAAAGAATATGATCCAAAAACCAGTGCGCATTCATCAAATGATTAAAACTTCACTTTTATTAAACAATGTAGATAAAAAGTCTTTGTTCCACTATCTATTATTTAAAACTGCGCTGACCCGGAGTCACACTGCAGTTGTGACGTATATGTAAAGGTGAGAACAGTATTATTCCTAAAAGTTAGATCCTTTGAGGAATAATTTGTGTCCATCTTTTAGGAGTAACACTGTGCTCCCCTTTACTTACACGCCGTAACTGCAGTGCAACGTGCTTTAGAAATTGAATAGCATATAAGTGATTAGGTAGAAACTATAGTCAGTAGAATTAATAGAAATTAAAACTAATCTAGCTATACTCGGGGTCAGCGCAGTGTTAAGGTTTTAGACAATAGTTTGTGGGACAAAGACTTTTTATCTATATTATTTAATAAAAGTGAAGTTTTAATAATTTGAGTCAGTAGTGATGGGTTAAGAGCACTAATTGCGCACTGGTTTTTGGATCATATAAACAGTTGAAACCAGAAGTTTACATACACTATATAAAAAGACACATAGGCATGTTTTTCTCACTATGTGACATGAAATCAGAATCAACCTTACCTGTTTTAGGTCAATTAGGAGTACCAAAGTTATTTATAATTTGCCAAATGCCAGAATAATGAGAGAGAGAATGTTTTAAGGCATTTTTATTACTTTCTGCAAAGTCAAAAGTTTCCATACATTTCATTAGTGTTTGGTAGAATTGCCCTTAAACTGTATGATTTGGATATCCTTCCACAAGCTTCTCACAATAGTTGGTAGGAATTTTGGCCCATTCCTCCTGACAGAACTGGTGTAACTGAGGCATGTTTGTAGCTCGCCTTGCTCGCACCTGCCTTTTCAGCTTTGCCCATACATTTTCAATAGGATTGAGATCAGTGCTTGGTGATGGTCACTTCAAAACATTGACTTGGTTATCCTTAAGTCATTTTATAACCAGTTTGTATGATTCGGGTCATTGTCCATTTGGAAGACCCATTTCCACCAAAGCTTTAACTGCTGAGCTGATGTCTTGAGATGTTGCTTCAGTATTGCCACATAATCTTCTTTCCTCATGATGCTGTCTTTTTTGTGAAGTGCACCAGTCCCTCTTGCAGCAAAACAACCCCACAACATGATGCTGCCACCCCCATCATTTAGATGATGTTCTTAGGCCTCTAAACTTTGCCCTTTTTCCTCCAAACATAAAGATGGTCCCTATGGCCAAACAGTTCAATTTTTGTTTCGTCAGACCACAGGACATGTCTCCAAAAATGGAGGTTTTTGTTCCTGTGTGCATTTGCTAAATTGATCTGGCTTTTATGTGTTTCTTTTGGAGTAATGGCTTCTTCCTGGCAGAGTGGCCTTTCAGCCCTTGTTGATACAGTACTCGTTTCACTGTGGATAATGACACAATTTTACAAGGCATAGTAATCCTAGTGTATGTAAACTTTTGACTTTGCAGAAAGTAATAAAACTGCCTTAGAAAATTCTCTCTCATATTATTCTGGCATTTGGCAAATATAAATAATTTTGTTAATCCTAATTGACATAAAAAAGGTAAGGTTCATTCTGATTTCAGTCAGATAGAAAAAACATGTGTCTTTTTATATAGTGGATGTAAACTTCTCGTTTCAACTGTACTCTCAACTACTGATTTGGGTCGGGAATTTCTGTATTTGTGTTAAAGAATATGGTCACCTTTGCACACTATTTATTTTTATATACCTTTCTGCCATAACACTTAAGTCAGGTAAATCAATTAACAATAATTTTCAGGTAACAATTGCCCCTGTGAAGGAGTGAAATAAGTTGGTTTTTAAAGTCTATGGGCGACATGTCCCAATACGACTGTGCCATTGTTTTAGTGTATTTTGTGCCAAAAAAACTGTTGACACCTTATTCTCTATGTGAATGAACTGTAGTACACCAAAACTAGACGCATTAGACGCCAGGCACGACACATTTCAATGCCTCTAAAGTAGGCGCATCAAATAAGCTAGCAATGACACATTATGCACCTAAATTTTGGTATGCACCTAGGTTAGGCGCATCTAATATACTATGCAAGGTTTACCACACCCCAGATTTTTGACAGGTTCTTTCATTAAGGTGCATTATACACATTTAATGCGCCTTAAAACTGGCGTGGAGCCGCCTCTTTTCTGAAATGTTGCCCTATGTGTTGTAAGCAGGAAAAGTGGACAAATGTAAGAATGTGTGCAATGTTATAACAATAGCCAAACTGTGACAGGCAGAAAACTGGGTTACAGCAACTACAAGACAGGTCTTGTGGGGTATTCCTGGTATGCAGTGGTTATTACCTAACAAAAGTGGTTAGAGAAGGACAACAAATTAATTAGCAATAAGATTTTGGGCACCCAAGTCACAGCCGTTGCAGCTTGCTGTGTATGGGACTGTGCAGCTGCAGACTGGTCAGTGTCAATGCTTACTCCTGTCCACTGCCAAAAGTACCTACAATAGGCACATGAGCATCAGAACTGGATCATGGCACAATAGAAGATGGTGGAGTGGTCTGATTTATCATGTTTTCTTTTATGTCATGTGGATGGCTACATGCATGTGCATTGCTTTCCTGGGTAAGAGATAGAACCAGGATGAACTATGAGAAGATGGCAAGCCAATAGAAGGAGTGTCGCGCTGCTACCCGCATGAGCAGCAGATTCCAACTTATCTGTTTGCGCTTGCTGTGCGGCTGTCCCCTATGTTAACCATGGTGCTACATCATCTGCAACTGCTGCCTTAATTCCCTCTTTATCTATAGGGAGGCGCAGCCGCATTCCTAGCTTGTGCCTAGCCTGTGTATCAAGTCTCGTATTTTGCTTTGCTCCTAGTCCAGTGTCTGCCTGTTTCCTAGTCTTGTCTTGTTTCCTCTGTTTCCTAGTCTTGTCTTGTTTCCTCTGCTTTCTAGTCTTGTATACCGGTGTCTTGTCCTGTTTTTTTAATCTTGCCTTGTATACCTGGGTGTGACTTCCCCTCTGTGAGCTCCGATAACACAGCAGTAAGAGAATTGCTTGATGGTTCCTCTCCAGGCCGCTTATGGCATGACTGGACCTGATAAGTGTGAACAAACCCTCTCCCCAGTGCAGAAAAAGATTAACATGTTATTCCTTCATGTATTGCTCTCATAGTTGCCCTTATCTTATATATCCCTGTCCAGAGAACAAAATTGCGATCTTTATGTCATTACCTACTATTTGTAATGAGACACAGCGATAAGCAGCAGCTGTAGTAAAGTGAGGTTACTCTGTCCTGCCATTCCAGAGTTTTATCTATCTACTAATCACAGCTTGAAAAGGACATTTTTTTATGTGTAATGTTTAATTGCAAAGTACGGCTAAAATTAAAAAAAAAAGTCAAAATGTAAAAAAAAAAGTGTTTTCAAGCAATATTGTTTTTAACAAAATTACATCTTTATTATGGAATTGTCTCTTTAACCCTTTACTTGACCATGGACATTTGGGTACATTCTATTGTTGTTACTCATAGGAAACATGTATCCCATTAAAGAACATATAAACAACAAAAATCACCTTAACCCTAGCTATCGACCAGAAAAGGGCGGCCCCATTCATGTTCCTTTCCCTAGAAGGCACAAAGACCCTATTATTATCCCTAGTTAAACAGAACAAAGAAATTGTTGAAAAAAATAGCAAATAAAGATTAATAAATGATACATTTATAGGGAATGCTAGATAGCCTGAGATGGGTAATTATACCTCTGAAAAAATCACTTAGATTAGATAAAAAACAATCCATATATACTAAACAAAGTCACCTTAGAATTTTTTTTATAGTAAGGTGACTTTGTTTAGTATATATTGATTGTTTTTGGTCTAAAGAGTGATTTTTTAGAGGTATATTTATCCATCTCAGGCTATCTAGCATTCCCTATAAATTTATCATTGATTGATCTTTATTTGCTATTTTTGCAACTATGTCTTTGTTCTGTTTAACTAGGGATAATAACAAGGTCTTAGTGCGTCCTAGGGAAAGGTACGTGCACGGGGCCGCCCTTTTCCGGGCCATAGCCCTGTGTAGCTAGGGTTCAGGTGTTTTTTGTTACAGTAAAAAATAGGGTGAAACTAGGTTTTGCATATTTTTAATAGATATCTATGAAAAGAGACTTTATAAATTCTCTAATGGGATACATGTGTCCTGTGAGTAATGATTGTTAATTTATGTCAAATCCCTATGAATTATCGGAGTTTACAATTCTCTAGATTCTAAACATTGGTTCTGTGAATTACCTCCTTTTGTTGTTAGGGTCCTAAGTAGAGGGATTACACAATAAGTCCGCTACTTAGTGTGGTGTTGTAGTGAGGATACAGGTCACCTGGAATAAATCCACTCTGGGATACTGACTCTCTGGATCAGAACACTTTATTCCATGTTTCATCCATAGCTCTCTGTATAGCATCTACCCCCTCCTAAGTCAGCTCCTCCTCTCTTAATACATTCACTGTTACTAGGCAGACAAAGCAAAATGAGTGAACAGCAAAGAAATCATAGAACAGTTATAACAAAATCACACTTAGGAGGCTGCTAACTGCAGCCGACACCCGCCGCCTCCAGGGAATGAAGTTGGCTTTGATCCCTGCTGTTTAACCATTAAGAGATCGTAGCAATCGCAGCATCTAAATGAATAAAAAAAATGGTACTGTACATTGTTCACCACTCCAATTGCCTCCCTGCAGCGAGATTACGGGGTGCCAATCCATTACTATGGTAACTGTAAGCCTAATGAAGTCTTTTAATGCCACCGTGTTAAGGGTTCTTTACTTCGTGTCCGAGGCAGAAAGTAATAGATAAGTAATAGATAAGAACGACCATCTTGCAGAAGGATGTACAAATGATCGAGTCCCTTTATGGTTAAGTACCCTAGGGGAACTCTATGATAAAGTAAAAAAAATATTTAAAAAGCATAAAACATAATAAAAAATAGTGAAAGTTCAAATCACCCCCCCCTTTGACAAATAAAAAGATAAACTGGTTTACCTGTGGACGCTTCCAGGGCTTCTCCATACCAAATATTCTGCTCTTCCTAAGGTGGTGAAAGATAGCCTCATTGTGAGGGACACGATAGGAGCCTGGAAGGCGTGTAGAACCCTGTTTTCTCTGCCCTACCAGACAAGCAGATAACTTCCGATTTCTGGACATAACCCCCAATTTAAACTCTGGAGGAGTAAGGGGATTTTAACTATTTCCCAGCTTATTCATTCTGACCACCAACGGATTTACTGTCTTTCAGAATTATCTCAAAAATATACCTTGCCACCATCTAATTTCTTGGTTACTCCCAAAAAGTGAGTTTTTATAGAAGTAAGGATGTGAAGCTGTCTCATTTTGATTGAACACTTTTGATAATGTCATTGGCCCTACTTCTTCAACAGACCATTCTTTATCAGTGTTATATGCTGGCCTTCATAGGGGTTCAGGGGATCAGGGGCCTTGCAGGATTTGAGAAGTGGGAGAAGATCTACCCTAACCATCAGATCTCTAATACAATCCTCCAGGGATGGCTGAAGATCCAGAAATATATAGTTAATCAAAGTGGAGAGACAGGTTCTTTAGAATTGCCCATTCCGCAACTTATGGCTTCAATATTCCCCCCATCCAGCTTGCCCAGATCGCTTGACATCCTGCCCGAATTTTGTCCATAGTATAGTGGAAACTGTGAAGTTCTGGGAGACACAGTCATACAAACTCTGAATTTTACATTTCAGTGTCATTTAACTTTTGAGCCAACACAGCTCCTGTTCCATGATATACCACAACATTTTAAGAACCATTCAATTCTGCATGTATTTTTATTAGCCGCTAAAAGATGCCTCTTGGCCAAATGGTTGGAACCAACTGTTCCAACATTGCAGGAAGTGATCCAGGTGGTCAAACATCATCTCGAAATGGACAGAATTGACATTATCAGGACTAAAGAAACCCAATGCTCTACATTTTTCAACAAAGGGCAGAAGTTCATAGGTAAGTTTTACACCCCCAGGAGATCAATGATATAATGCAGCCTTTTGTTTACACCTCCTGGTATCTCTCCCCTCGACTAGCAGGTACTGTGGGGGCTTTGGATGTCCGTATACCATAACCTGGGAGCTTTCCCTCAGTCATATCCTGATACCATGCCCTGGATATTCCATTGGTAACTGTGTGCCAGAGTTGGGGGTGAATTTATCCTCTGTCTAGTTCTTTCCTTTGGGATCTATGGGACGGGGCCATGTGACTATTTCGCAGCATTGTACCAGTACAGTGTTTGTTTTCTTCACCTTTTATTCCAGACCTACCCTATCTACATAGGTGTATGCGCTTAAGTTTGTAATACTTCTCTACATATGGGTACTGCTGTTTTGCATATGTTTTATGTTTTTTTATGTACTTTTTTATTTTTTGTTTTCTTTCTTTAGTGAAGAAGGAGCCGTCTTGTTGCTTTAGGCCATGTTCACACGGAATAATTGCAGGGCATAATTACGCCCTGCAATTACGCTGTGTGTTCGGGAGCTTGCGCCGATCGCTGCTAGTAATTGACATGTCACTTATCTCCCCGCTCGTCGTATTGTGCGAGCAGGGAGAGGAGACGTAATCCATGGTTCTCTATGAGAACTGTGGATTACCGTAACGACTGGGACGTATCTCGCCCCGTAATGAGCGCAATTTAAGCAGTGTGAACATAGCCTCATCCATATTATTATGATACCAAAGTATTTAATTAGTACTACTACTCTGTACTGTCTCTGCTTAGTACTTTTCTTATTTGTACTAAGTGTCTTATATTGTGCCTTTGTGTATCAAACGGTATCTCATCTATTGGACAGCTGTTAATATATGTTTTTGTTATTATAAAATGTAATGAAAATTATGTTTAATGAAAGATAAAGTACATAAAATTGGTATTGCCACGTCTGCAAAAGTCAGATCATTTATCTAAAGTGCAAAACACTGTGCAAGAAAAAAAATTCCAAACGGCAAAATAGTTTTTTTTGGGTCATTTCATGTCACCTTAAAACTGAATAAAAAGTAATCAAAAAGTCACATTTATCCCAAGTACCACTAAAAATACACTCCGATGCACCCCACAAACAAACAAAAAAGTTATTTTTCGCAGAAAATAGGTCTGCAGTGCAAATTTGAGAAACAGAGAATGCATTTGTTTTTTAAAAGTACTAAAATGTAACGAAAATCCTACATAATTGAGATTGCCGGAATTGTATCAACTTGCAGAATACAAATATACCAAACATTTATACTGAAGAGTGAAAGACAAACACAGAAAAACCTGCAAATATAACGCAAGTAAATTTTTTTTTTCATAGTTTACCCCACTTAGAATTTTTCTTCAGTTTCCCAGTATATCCTATGGTACAGTTAATGGCACCTTTAAAAAGTCTTGCAAAGAAAAAAAAAGCCCTCATATGTTGCAGTTTTGGTCATGGGATGAGAACTAGAGATGGGCGAAGTTCTCAAAAATTAGATTCGGTGCCTTCGCCGAATTTTCTGAGAAAATTTGTTTAGGTCCGAATTACTTCAGGACGAATCGCTTTAAAAAACAGCTATTTCCAGGTTGCACAGAGCCTGCAGGGTGCTGTAGAACGTTGTGACATGCTTAAATATGCAGAGGGACCTTGGTTTGGTCTTCATACAATGTTGTGTTTTAGTATGACACGCATATGACTGATGCCGCTCTTAGAACCGCTTCACTATAAAATTTCCTGGGCACTTGAGAGGGCAAAACTGACCAAAAAACTGAAGCGGGAATGTAGCCTGATAAAGTCATGGCAGCGAAAGCTGGCAAAAAACAAGCTGATGGCTCAGGTGGCAACATCAGTGACAGAGTGTGGAGGTGATGGTAGCAGCCACAGCAGCATGAGGTCAGAGAGTGGCACAATGACATTCTGGAGGTGGCAAAAACAGGAGTAGGCCAAGAGTGGCACAATGACACAGTGTGTAGGTTACGCATGCAGTCCCAGCAGCGCATGTAAGTGAGAGAGTTGCACAATGACATTCTGGAGGTGGCAAAAACAGGAGTAGGCCACAGAGTGGCACAATGACAGAGTGGAGGTCACGGCAGCAGCAGCATGAGGTCAGACAGTGGCACAATGACAGAGAATGTAGGTCACGGCAACAGCCACAGCAGCAGCATGAGGTCAGACAGTGGCACAATGACATTCTGGAGGTGGCAAAACAGTAGTAGGCCAAAGAGTGGCACAATGACAGAGAGTGGAGGTGGCGGCAGCAGCAGCATGAGGCCAGAAAGTGGCACAATGAAATTCTGGAGGTGGCAAAAACAGGAGTAGGCCACAGAGTGGCACAATGACAGAGAGTGGAGATCACGGCAGCAGCAGCATGAGGTCATAGAGTGGCACAATGACAGAGTGCGGAGGTGGTTGACAATACCAGTCCCTAGTAAAGATGGTTGGTGGCAGATGGAGAAACTATCAGCAGATGTGTGGAATCAGGCGGGTGGCGGCATCAGAATAGTGGCTGAGGCAGGTAGTTTAAACCCAGACTCATTTCTCAAAGTTTGGGTGAGGCGTCATGGCTGATGTAATCTGACGCCTAAGGCATTGGTGTGTGGAAATCCTGGCCGATACACGCCTGATTCATCTTGACAAAGGTCAGTCGTTCCACATTTCCCGTGGACAAGTGGGTTCTCCTTGGGGTAACGACACCCGCTCTGATGCCACACTACTGGCCGGGCAGGACAGCTTCTCCACTGCAAACTCAGCAAGTTGCGGCCACATATCGAGTTTGGCTGCCCAGTAGTCCAGCGGATCTTCTAACTGGGGTGGCAGAGTGCTGTCCAAGTAGGCCACCACCTGCTGGTTCAGGGTCTGCTCCAGGTCCTGCTGCTGCTGGCGACTGCCCTCCTCACTAGGCGGGTGAAGGAAGCTGCTCATCAGTGACTCCAGACTTAGGTTACTGCTGATGGAGCTGGTACTGCTCCTACCCCCCCCCCCTTCCCCCAGCAGCCACGGCAGTTGTACGTGAGCACTGATGAACTCCCCGGTCAGACCTGTCAGAGGAGGGACGATGCCGCACATAGGCAGCGGCCAACTGACTACGGAGGATTTCCTTATAGTATTTGAGTTTGTCCTCCCTCTCAGCAATGACTCCGCAGTGACTCCGAGGGGCTCCCTGCCTCCATCTCCACTGTATATTGCCACGGTGCTTGCGGGTCATCTGCCTCATCTTCCTCATCTCCATCTACCTCCTCCAGCTGCTTCTGCTCCTCCTCTCTTGTCACCTGGGTAGAAAATCCACTCATTTCACCAGACAATGCTTCTGCTCCAATGTCCTCCTCCTCCTCCATTTCAGTCCCCACCGGACTCATGTGGCCGCAAGATGTGGTCGCCACGTCTCCAGTCCCCTGCCCAGACAGATTTTTCAGCATCTGTTCCAGGACATGAAGCAGTGGAATGACGTTACTCATCCCGTAGTCCTGGCGTAGTCGCCTCCTCGAATGGCCTCAACAGACGGCAGGTGTCACGCATGAGCTGCCACTGGCTGACATCAAAGTTACACAGGGGAGTACTCCTGTCCGCCTGGATCATCAAAAAATCATTAATGGCCTCTCTCTGTTCATACAGTCGGTCCAACATGTGCAGGCTGGAATTCCAACGGGTGGAAACATCGCATATCAGAGTATGTTGGGGGAGGCCGTTCTGCCGCTGCAACTCGAGGAGGGTGTTCCTGGCTTTGTAGGAATGGATGAAGTGCATGCACAGTTTCCTGGCCATTTTCAGAATCTTCTGAAGATCGGTGGAAGACTTCAGGAACCTTTTCACAACCAGATTGAACACGTTCGCCATGCAGGGCGCATGGACCATCCCTCCTCGTTGCAGCGCGGACACCATGTTCCTCCCCTTGTCCGTCACCATGGTTCCGATTTGCAGTTGGCGCGGAGAAAGCCACACATCGGTTTCTTGCTGCATGACGCGGAGCAGTTCCTCCCCTGTGTGACTTCGTTCGCTGAGGCAAGCCAGGTGTAGAACTGCGTGACACCGCTGTGCCCTACACATGTGGTATGATGGAGCAGTACTTGTGGAGGCTGAGATGGTGGTGGTGGTGGAGGAGGAGACGGACATTGGCGCAGGAGCCGCAGTTTGACAACGTGGAGGAGAAAGCGGCGTCTCCTGTCCAAGTTGTTGGTGTGCCTGGGCAGGAAGCACATTCACCCAGTGGGCCGTAAAGGACATGTACTGGCCCTGACCGTAGTTACAGTTCCAGACGTCCGCGCTACCATGCACCTTGGAACAAACCAATAAGCTCAAGGACTGGCCCACCTTCTGTTCTACATATTTATGAAGTGCTGGTACTGCCTTTTTGGAAAAGAAATTACGGCTTGAAACTCTCCATCTCGGCTCAGCACAAGCTATTAGTTCTCTGAACGGTGAGAGTCCACCATTTGGAAAGGGGGGGACTGCAGTACCAACAATTTGGGGACAGGAGCACGGTCAGGTTCTGCACCTTAGAATGGTTTGGACGCATACTGTTGTCCTCTTTTGCAATCGCCTCGCCCGAACGACTGCTGGCGCCATGAGTAGCGAGGGGCAGGGGCACCTGGATGGGAGATGATGGCAAGAGAAACAGCTCCCTTCTGCAGAGCTGGTAGAGCAATGACTGCCCCGCAAAGGCATGTGCCACTGGGCGCTGGGGTCGGCGGGGGCAGGATGGACCACCACATCTGAGCCACGTTTCTCCCAGGCCACCGATGGTGACCGCTTTTATGTGTTGACGCAGGGCCATGGTGCCAACGTTCGCTCCCTGGGCCCCGCTTCACTTTCTGCCCACAGATTCTACATATACCCATATTCGGCTCCTCTGGTGTCTTAGCAAAGAACTGCCACACCGCCAAGTATCTGATTTTACCGCCAACGCTCCGCACTGAGTGACTACTGCCGCCACTGCCTCACTAAGCCCCTGTGCCGCTACTTTCTTGGACCTGCGAAGCGGGTTTTCTACCCCGTGGCCGCTTGGCTCCCGACCTCACACTGCTGCTACCCTGCTGACTCACGGCCACACAACCCACTTGCTGGCTGCGCCGCCTGACGTGCAAGCTGATGCCCTCTTCTCCTGACGATGATGAAGCCTTGCTTCACCCGGCTCCCAAGTGCGGTCGGCTACATCATCATCGATTTGTGTTTCATCGTCATTGCTGTCCTCATCACCAGTCTTGGTATGCAGAGGCTGACCCCTCACAACATGACCTCCCATGCCACTCTCCACATCTATACTTTGCCGCCTACTGCAAGAAGCTGCGGATATTGGCCCCATTTCTTCGCTGCCAAGTAGCTGCTGACTGCCCTCCTCAAATTGTTCATCCTCGCTATATAGTGGTGCTGAGCCCAGACCAAATAGTAGATCTCTGGCTGAGGGAACCGGATGGGACAGAGGGGGGTTGAGGACAGGCGAGGGCCACTGACCCGCTCCATGCCAACTAAGGGTTGTGTCTGAGGTTCCCACCGACTCTTGGCTGGGGTTGTCAGATGTCATCTGGGAGTAAGTGGATGACCTAGTCAACCAATCAAGAACCATTGGGTTGCTGAACAACACAAGGCCGGTAGATGACAGCGGCAGTTGTGGCCTCACCGAGTGACCCCTGCTGCGACGTCCCCTTGCTGTGCTGCGACCTGGGCCTGCTCCAGGAATTTTGTGCCACTGCCATTCGCAGGTGAAGAGTCTGCCACCTCTCTGTCTGACATTCTTTTTGTTCTAAAATGTACAGACACTGTTTGATGAAAATATCTGTACATGATAAATACACACACCTGTATTTGACTCCATATGAACCCACTAAGAAGCTTGGGTAACCCTTGGATATAAATTGCGCTCCACAAATGGGCATGAAAAATTGACTTGCATGTGCCGTTTAAAAACACTGTGTATTTTACAGAATATAAAAGCACAAACAGGCTTAATTAACCTTCGGTTATGAATTATGCTACAGGCAAAATGTCTTTTTTGGCGGTGAAAAAGAACGTTTCTTTTAGTGGCCACAACAGCAGAACAACGCTTAATTAACCCCTGGATGTAAATTGCGCAAAAGAAATGAGCAACCAAAAATTAAGTGGTATTTGGATTGTAAAGATGCTGTTTCTTTAAATGAATACAACAGGAACAGGCTTAGATAACTCTTGGATATTCAATGTGCTGAAGAACTGAGCAGATAGCATTAAAATATATATGCAGCTGCATTGGACACACATTGGACTTCAGTTCCAATACCCCACAAAATCAGAATTAGAACATAAGAGAAGTAGTCTCTGAGAAAAGCTGCGACACCCCCCAAAAATCGCTGTATAAAAATGAGTTCTTTAGTATCAGCTATCATAAGCAGCCACGGCAGCACCTTCCCTAATCAGTACAGTGAGAGCTGTATGAGCTCCCAGCGTCGCGCCCGGACTTATATAGTGCGGTGACGTCACAGAATCCCGCCGGTCTCTGATTGGCTTCCTCTCTGCACATGTCATGCAGGCTATGCCCTTTTTCCTCCCAGAGTGCTTTGCTCCATGTAACGCCATGTGCTTGCGACCATTTTATCAATTAAAAACATGCTTCGTTCCCGCGAATCACCCCAAACTTCGACTTCGTTCAGAATTGAAGTTTTCCTGAAATTCTAAACGAATTTCCACTTCGTTAGAATCGATTCACCCATCTCTAATGAGAACCTAAACCATATTAGGCTTTAGTATTATGGCTGATTGTTGTATACAGGTATGATCTGTATGAAAAGCTGAATCACTTCATAAATTTATTTTATGATTTACCTTGTAGTAATCCATCTTGTATAATTGCCCAAAGTTGTATTTAAAACTTGATTCATTGTTCTTGGAAACAGTCACCAAACTTGTCACTAGGCCCACTAGGGTGTGCTCCTATAATGTAGAAAGCAAATTCATTTCTTTTCTACTCCCCAGAACGCATCAGAGCAAACTCTGTGCAAACACTTAACGAGCAGGGAAAGCTGTGAGATTTTTGCTGTTTAACCTGCAAAATTAGGAATGCAGCTGTGAACCAGTAACACAGTCTGTAATGCGTGATCAGTAATTATACAGTGCATTATACTGCATGTAAATGAAGACTATATGCTGTAAGTGATCTTATGTGCTGGATTGTAGGTAGATAATAGAATTGTGGCTCCCACTTAGAAACAAACATCTAGGTTATAAATCCAGGATACGGATATATCAATGTTATTTATTGGTAAACCTCACTTTAAAGCCATTGATAATTATTTGTAAAATGTATAAATGGCAACTTCAGAAATATGTTATAAGAAAATGTGGATTTTAGATGGAGGAGCTTCATGAATTAATTAAATGAGGTCATCCCACTCCCCTTTTTAAGTTTCAAGGGGTTGTCCGGGATTTAGAAAAGCATTTTTGTCCTATTGGGCATGATTAGAAATAGAAAAATAGAAGTATACTCACCTCCGTGATGCTCCCATTCCATCCCAGTGGCTGACCCGTACATCCTGGCTGTACAGTGAACAAGCATTGTTCACGTGCTATGAGCAGCCAATCACAGGCCACAGCGTCACGTGACCACTCTGCACATAGCACGTGAATGATGGACATGCACTGTACAGTCGGGATGGGACCGTCACGGAGGTGAGTATACTTCTTTTTTCCTATTTCTAATCATATCCCAGTGGACCAAAATCCCTGCTGCAATGTGTGCAAACTTGGTCAACCTTGGAGGGCTTCTTAAAGAACAACTAACAGGTCTGTGAGAGCCAGAATTATTGCTGGTTGGTAGGTGATCAAATTCTTATTTCATGCAATAAAATGCAAATTAATTATTTAAAAATCATAGGATGGGATTTTCTGAATATTTTTTTAAGATTCTGTCTCTCACAGTTGAAGCGTACGTACAATAAGTTACAGACCTCTCCATTCTTTGTAGGAGGGAAAACCTGCAAAATCACAAGTGTATCAAATACTTATTTTCCTCACTGTATCCCAAAATGGTACCGATAAAAATTACACTTCAGCTTGTACAAAGAAGTCCTCACAGGTCCATAGGTGAAAAAACAAAAAAGTAATTGGTCGCAGAAAATGGCACCATAGCGCATAATTAAAAGATAATGTTTTTATTTTTTTTAAAGTACTAAAACATTACGAAAACGCTACATATTTGCATCACTGGAATTGTACTAATCTGCAGAATACAGATAACATGTCCTATGCCCCACAGTGGACTAAAGAAAAACAAAACACCTGCAAAAATGGCGCTAGTGCGTTTTTTGCACATTGCACCCCACTTAGATTTTTTTTCGGTTTCCCAGTACATTATGTGGTACAGTCAATGAAACCATACAAAAATACATATTGTCTCAGAAAAAACAATGTCTATGTAGATGGCAAATTAGAAAAGTGACCACCTGTCGTTAAGGGTTTATTAATGTGTACAGCAAGTAGCCTTATTTTGAAGATATCTCTACAATCTTTCTTTTAACCTTGTAGTGCAGTTTTTATCTAATAACTAATCACAGGGGCAATTATATCGTTGAAAGCTCTGTCTCCTACTATAATTACCTTTGTATTTTTCATTATACAGCAGCAAGTTTACAGAATCACAGATACTCCTCAATGGCACGGATTCATACCATGACCATAGAGGCCCCAATAACAAAGGTAGTGACATCTATTTGTTATGCTGAATGATTTCTTGCTACTTTATATGGAATGTTTAATTAGGAAATGATCTATTGTTTAAATTAAGATTTTATGGTAAACATATGTTTTAGAATATTTGGTGATGCTTTTTAATTGTTCACTATCAGTATTAAAGAAGAAATCTTGAAATCACTGTGGCCTAACAGGCTGGCACTTCCTGTTCTGTAGAGATCACTTCTCAGCAGTGTCCTACCTTTACAGACAGATGAAAGTTGTAGCCAGCGATCCAACAAACAGGGAATGCTACGACTAAGGACTCTTGCTGCGGGCCTGAAACGCGTCAGACTTCCCGGTTTGTTGGTTCTTACACTGCTTCAATAAATATATATTTTTTTTACTCTGGATCGCTGGCTACAACTTTCATCTATCCTGGATACAGCTGGTTCCTGTGAGCCGTGCGACCAGTCCATATTGTGGGTGAGCTGGTGCTTTTTCTTTTTTGTACCTTCACAGACAGGATTATAATGAAATGTTAGGGCTTGTTCACACGGAGTTTTCACTCCGTGCTACAAGCGCTTTTTAGATCCGTCTCGGGGACCGACAGGACGGACCCAGAGACGGATCTAACAATTAGCAGTGAGTTTATCACTGCGGGCTATGAGGAAGACGCAGCGGTGTTCACATGAGAGATCGCCGCTGCGTGTTTCCAAAGCCCGCAGTGATAATCTCACTGCTAATTGTTTAGATCCGTCTCTGGGTCCGTCCTGTTGGTCCCCGAGACGGATCTAAAATGCGCTTATAACACGGAGTGAAAACTCCAAGTGAACAAGCCCTTAAATTAATGTTTAGATAACATAGGATCCGCCATTCACAATAGTTGATGGTCACAGCTCACCTCTTTCTCCTACCTGCACACTGACCACAGAGCATGCCCACAACACACTCCCATAGAAGTCAACTAGTCATCACTAGACAACAGGGTCTTCTGGTCCTTGTCACCTAGTAATAAGAAATAATAACCTGAGATCAATTACAGGTAAGGAAATCTAACCTGCTCCCATCTGTATTGTCTTACAGGTCATTAATATAATAAACGCAGCTCAAGAGAACAGTCCTGTGACGGTGGCAGAGTCCTTGGACAGAGTTTTAGAGATACTGAGGACAACAGAGCTCTATTCTCCACAGCTGGGAACCAAAGACGAAGATCCCCACACTAGTGACCTTGTAGGAGGTCTGATGTCTGTATGTACAGATTTTTTACATTGAAGATGATTGTCCCTCATTTATATTATCCCTACGTGTTCAGACCATTATACACTGTGTGCAGAATTATTAGGCAAAAGAGTATTTTGATCACATCATCCTTTTTATACATTGTTGTCCTACTCCTAGCTGTGTAGGCTTGAAAGCCAGCTACCAATTAAGTAAATCAGGTGATGTGCATCTCTGTAATGAGAAGGGGTGTGGTCTAATGACATCAACACCCTATTTAAGGTGTGCTTAATAATCAGGCAACTTCCTTTCCTTTGGCAAAATGGGTCAGAAGAGAGATTTGACGGACTCTGAAAAGTCAAGAATTGTGAGATGTCTTGCAGAGGGATGCAGCGTTTTGAAAAAAAAAAGGCGCAAAATAATTGCCCATGAATTGAGGAAAATGAAGCGTGAAGCTACAGAGATGCCATTAGCCACCAGTTTTGCCATATTTCAGAGCTGCAACGTTACTGGATTATCAAAAACCACAAGTTATGCGATACTCAGGGACATGGCCAAGGTAATGAAGGCTGAAAAACGACCACCTTTGAACAAGAAACATAAGATAAAACGTCAAGACTGGGCCAAGAAATATCTGAAGACTGATTTTTCTAAGGTTTTATGGACTGATGAAATGAGAGTGACTCTTGATGGCCAGATGGATGGGCCCGAGGCTGGACCAGTAAAGGGCAGAGAGCTCCACTCCGACTCAGACACCAGCAAGGTGGAGGTGGGGTACTGGTATGGGCTGGTATCATCAAAGATGAACTTGTGGGACCTTTTCGGGTTGAGGATGGAGTGAAGTTCAACTCCCAAACCTACTGCCAGTTTCTGGAGACACCTTCTTCAAGTAATGGTATAGGAAGAAGTCGGTATCGTTCAAGAAAAACATGATTTTCATGCAGGACAATGCTCCATCACATGCATCCAAATCCTCCACACCGTGGCTGCCAGTAACGGTCTAAAAGAAGAAAAAATAATGACATGGCCCCTTGTTCACCTGATCTGACCCCCATAGAGAATCTGTGGTCCCTCCTAAAATGTGAGAACTACAGGGAGTCCACCTCTCTGAACAGTGTCTGGGAGGCTGTGGTGGCTGCTGCACGCAATATTGATCATAAACAGATCAAGCAACTGACAGAATCTATGGATGGAGGCTTTTGAGTGTCATCGTAAAAAAGGTGGTGATATTGGTCACTGATTTGGTTTTGAATGTCAGAAATGTTTATTTCTAAATTGCCTGTTATATTGGTTTACCTGGTGAAAATAAACAAGTGAGATCGGGATAGATTTGGTTTTTATTAAGTTGCCTAATAACTCTGCACAGTAATAGTTACCTGCACAAACAGATATCCTCCTAAGATAGCCAAATCTAAAAAAAACACACTCCAACTTCCAAAAATATTCTTTTGGGTTGATTGAGAACATAGTTGTTGTTCAATAATAAAAAGAATCCTCTCAACTACAACTTGCATAATAATTCTGCACACACTGTACTGTCAGCTTGCAGTGAATGTTTTATGTAAGAAGATGCAGACATAGAAGGGATTAGGACATATATAAAATAACTGAAATTAATTACTATTTCAGGACGGTTTGCGAAGACTTTCAGGAAATGAATATGTTTTCTCAAAAAGTAAGTTTTGCATTGTACTGGATTTTCAGCATTTGTTGAGTGATTGTATCTAGGTGCTGAGCAAGAACATAGCCATACCATAGCAAACAGCAATAGTGCTGCCTAGTGGCCAGTTGAAACCTAACCACAGAAGCAAGAATTCATATTGAGGGATTAAGCTCAGCAGGCAGTCTTCTCTGAAAATTAGAAGAATGCTAGTTTACCAAGGAGTTCAGTGGAAAATTTTATCCAGAACTCCAAGATGCAATGAACTGTGAAACACAGCAATGTGATGCCCTGCAGAACATTTCTGTTTTTTGATGTTTTATGAGGTTTTGCAACAGCTGGTGCCATAGGTTTATTATATAAATATAACTGTATATCACTGAATGATATGAAACCTCCTTCTCAGATTCAGTTATTCAGTTATATACAGCTCCTTCTCCCTGTTTAAGATACATTCTGCAGTAACTGATTTATATTGTAAGGCACCTGTCACCTGAACACAATTTTACTTATTTAACGCAAGTCCACTGTTCTGTTTTATTATTTAGTTTGAATATAAAGCTAGCTCTGATCCTGGTTGTTTAACCCTCTAGATGCTGTGGTCTATAGAAACTGCGGCATCTAGGAGGCTAACAGAGGGAGGGGGCTCTCTCTGTCAACCTTTGACACCTCTGAAACTCGATCAAAGGGATCTGACAGTTGACATGGCAGCCGGACGCCAACTATTGGCCTTTCAGGTCTACTCTATATAAGGCTTAACTTATTATGTCCCACCAGAGACAGAGTTTAATTGGCTGTCTGTCACAGATATAATATATAGCAATACAGCAAAGCTATGTATTATAATATCAACCAAGTGTGAGAAAAAAAATTAAACACAATTGAAAAAAATAAACATATAACAAAATAAATGAAAAACAGAACAAAACCCCTGTACCTTGAACATTTTTTTTTTATTTCATCTGTTCAGTGAGTGACAAAGAAATATATAAATAAAATTAAAACCATGCCAATATTGCATTTTTATGTCCATCAAGCATCACAAATTAGAATAAAAAATGATCACAAAGTCTTTAGTACCTCAAAATGGTACTAGTGAAAACATCAACTTATCATGCAAATTCCTTAAGCTGCTACATGAAATGCCAAATAGGACTTTTTTTATATGGACCTGTAAAAAGAGGAGTGGTTTGCTAAAAGAGGAGTCTAATCAGTAAAAAGGGACACAACTTGTAAAACAAATTCTGCTGTCTGTTGTAAATGCCACAGCCTGACTTCTTTTATGTATTGTTCTAGATATGCATCACAGCCATAGCCACCTTTCTGTGCCAGTAACTATTAATGACGTTCCACCTCGAGTAGCACAATTACTGGATAATGAGGATTCCTGGGATTTTAACATTTTTGAATTGGAAGCTGTTACACGTAAAAGGTAATGGCAGTAACACATGACAAAAATATAAGTGAAATCGAAGTGAAGTAAACGATATTGTGTTGAAAGCTGTACAAAATGAGAAAAACGTATGTCAGCAACCTTACCGCTGTGACACCTGAAATTATAGGTTTTCACCTAAACCAATCCCAGGGTCCTTGGTGACACATATCTTCTGGTCCACCACAATCCCTTCTGCCCTTTTTACATACCCCCCCCCCCTCTGCCCAAGGCTGGGGTTATGGGCACCTTTACTCATCATGCAGTGTACCCTTGACAGGGCATCTGCATTACCCTGTAGCTTCCCGGGCCTATGTTCTACCGAGAAGTTAAAATCTTGTAGGGCCAAGAACCATCGGGTGACCCGAGCATTTTTCCCTTTCTTCTCTCTTAGCCATCTGAGGGGAGCATGATCTGACACCAAACTAAACCTGCGCCCCATGGGTAGTAACGCAGGGAATCCAGGCCACATTAATGGCTAGACACTCTCTCGATTATCGAGTAATTTTTCTCTGCCGGTGACAACTTCCTACTCAGATAGCTTACCGGGTGCTCTTCTCCATTTACTACCGGAGACAACACAGCCCCTAACCCCGCATCCGACGCATCTGTCTGAACCACAAATTCCCTGGAAAAATCCGGGGCAACCAACACGGGCTGCCTACAGAGGGCTGTCTTTAGTTTTTGAAAGGCCCCTTCAGCATCCGGGGACCATTTAATCGCGGCTAAATTTGGCTCCTTTTGTCAGGTCGGTGGAGGGGCACCGCTATCTCTGCGAAATTGGGAATGAACGTCTATAGTACCCAAATACCCAGGAACGCCCTGACCTGTTTTTTGTTCTGGGGACGGGGCCAGATTTGAATGGCTTCCACTTTATTCAGTTGAGGTTTGATCACTCCTCACCCCACGATTGAAACCCTAGGTATCGGGCTTCTTCCATCCTATGGCCAAACTTGCTGGGGTTAACCGTGAAACCCGCTTCCTTAAACGCCTCCAGGACAGCCTGAACCTTAGACAGTTTGACTTTCCCCAAAGTCTGACAAAAAAATAAACTATGTCATCCAGATATAGCAAAAAATGGAGAAAGGCAGCACTTCAACAAGGAAACAAAATTTATTTACCCAAACATGGCAACGTTTCAAGCTTGAGAAAGGTTCTGATGAGAACCGAAACGTTGCCATGTTTGGGTAAATAAATTTTGTTTTCTTGTTGAAGTGCTGCCTTTTCTCCATTTTTTGCTATATTGAGGTGACCTTGATCCAGGTCTTTTTGGCGTGCACTCATAATATTTTTTGGCTTTGAGCTTTGCTGCTGCACTGTTACCTATTGTATGTCATCCAGATAGGCTGCCACATATTTCCTGTGGGGACGCAACACCCGTTCCATGGCCCCCGGGAAAACGTGGCCGGGGCTCCCTGTAAACCAAAAGGCATCCGGACATACTGAAAAAAACCCTTCAGGCGTGGGGGAACGCTGTCTTCTCCTAGCCTCCTTTGATAATGGAATCTGCCAATACCCTTTGGTAAAAATCCGGGGTTTTGGGGATATATCGAGCTGGACCCAGTCCTCTCTATCAATTATTCCCCGGGGCAGGGGAAATAGGCATCTACCTTAGACACCTTGTTTAGTTTACGATAATCGTTACAGAATCGCCATTCTCCATTGGGCTTCGGGACGAGGACTATGGGACTAGCCCCACCCACTTTTTGATTCCTCGTTTTACCCCTAGGGCCAACACCCTTTTGGACCTCCTTCGAAATGATCTCCCTGTGAGCCTCGGGCACCCTATAGGGTTTTTAAATTGACACTTCCCCTGGGGGGTCAGTGATTTTTCTCATGCTCGACGACTGTGGTTCCGACCTGGGGATCTGTAAATAAATCTCTATTCTGTAGAAGCAACTGTTTACACTGCGCTTCTGAGATGGCGAGAGGGTCTCCGCCACTTTGACCCCCCAAATCGCTGGCGTCCTTTGGGGCCACAGCGCACAGGGTTTTTTAGAGGGTCCTATCTTTCCAGGGTTTAAACAAATTCACATGATACACTTGGTAGGGCTTCCTCCTGCCTGGTTGGTGTACCCTGTAATTCACTTTGCTCACTTTTTCGACTACCTCATATGGCCCTTGCCATTTTGGGAGAAACTTGCTTTCTACTGTGGGTATTAGCACCAGAACTCGGTCTCCCGGGTTAAACTGCCTGAGACGGGCTGACCTATTATAGACCCTTGCCTGGGCCTCTAGAGTCTGGAGAAAATGCTCCTTCACAATAGGCATTACCTGGGCTATTCTCTCCTGCAACTGGGAGATATGCTCTATTACACTTTTATACAGAGTGACCTCCCCTTCCCAGGTCTCCTTGGCAACATCCAACAACCCCCTGGGGTGTCTGCCATATAACAACTCAAATGGGGAAAACCCCGTGGATGCTTGGGGCCACCTCCCTGATGGAAAACAGCAGATAGGGTAGTAGATAATCCCAGTCTCGACCATCCTTTTCAACTACTCGTTTTAACATAGCCTTCAGGGTCTTGTTAAAACGTTCGACCAGCCCGTCTGTTTGTGGATGATAAACAGAGGTGTGGAGCTGGGTAACTTAACACTTTACAGAGGTCCCGCATCACCCTTGACATGAACGGGGTCCCCTGGACAGTCAGAATTTCCTTAGGTATCCCAACCCTGGAAAACATCTGAAACAACTCCTTGGCTATGCCCTTGGAAGAAGTATTTCTGAGTGGGACTGCCTCTGGGTACCGGGTTGCATAATCGACCACGACCAGGATATACTGGTGTCCTCTGGCTGACTTCACCAGGGGTCCTACCAAATCCATGGCAATTCTATCAAAGGGCACCTCAATAATCGGAAGGGATATCAGGGGACTGCGGAAGTGGGCTACCGGGGAGGTAATCTGGCATACGGGGCAGGACTGGCAATAGTCCTGAACCTGTCGGTAAAGCCCCTTCCAATAGAATCTCTGAAGGATCCTTTCCTGGATCTTCTCTGACCCCAAGTGCCCCCCTAACATATGGGAATGAGCCAGGTCTATCACCATCTTCCCGGTATGGTTTAGGGACTACGAGTTGATCTACCAACTCATCCCGAGTTTTTTCACCCGATATAGCAGATCCCCATTAATGGCAAAATGGGGGTACCTCTTTTCCACCCCAGGCTCTTGGGGCACCCCATTTACTACCACCACACTCCTTTGGGCCTCTCTCAACGTCTCATCCCGGAGTTGGGCCGACCCAAATTTTCCGGGACACCTCTAAATCCCGGGGGCTACCTCGTCGGGTTTTCCCCCTCATTGTCCCCAATTAACATAGAAAAGGGAAACCCTAGGTCATTCCTCTGCTCAGTCCCCGATGGGGTGACCGCACGCTGTAGGGGCTTTCCCATAGGCGATGGGTTCCGTGGTAGTTTCCCTTTTCCCCCAGAGGCCCCGAACAATGGAAAATCATGCCCGATTATTATTAAACATACATCAAGGAGGGGACCCCCCCTACCTGGTGGGACCTAACTCCCTGCTCTGTTTCCATGATTTTCCCGAGCCCCCTAGGTAACCCTTAGTGTCCCCCTGAATACAGGTAACCCCTACGCTCTTCCATGGGATCACCTCATGTGTAATAGCAGCTGAGAGGACGTAAACCCGACTCCCGAGTCCCAAAAGACCCGAAACCGGAGTCCCATTTACCGTCACTTGGCAGAACTGGGGCCCAACCTCCATGCAGGGAACCGGCCCCCATGTGGTGTGGGCAAACAAGGAAGACCGCCGTCCTGCTGAGCAGTCCATCGGTTCCGTAGTATGGGGGCACTGGGAAACCCTATGTCCTGGGGCATGGCAACCCCAACAAACCACCTCCTGTAGTCCCCCTTGCTTCCCGGGTTCTGGTACACACCCTGCCTTTAGGGCGACTCAGCTGAAGACTCTGCTGTCCTGGTTTCTCCAAGTTTTTTGGGATTTCCCAGTAGGTGGACTTTCGAACTCCTGCAGGGCCTTGGGCATTCTCAGCAGTGTTTAAATCGTTCCCACCAAGCTCACCAGGCTACGACTGACTGTGGGTCCCCTAGGGCCACCCAGGTTTGGATAGGTCGGTTGCAGGGAATGTATGAACGATCCAGGACTACTCGGGCCACCATCTGAGCCGGGGTGCATACATTTCCCGGGTGTAGCCCCTTTTTGCACCAGATGAAATAAATCAAACATCTGGGACCTGGTAGGCTTATCCGTACGATAAGTCCATTGGTGGGGCCCGCTGGGGCTCGTACCGCCAAAGGTAACCCAAGTCGTGCCAGGATTTCTGCTTTCATCTTTGGGGGAACTCGTTAGCATCCTGGAGGGAAAGGTCACAATAAGCTTTCCGGGGTTCCCCAGTTTAGAAATGGGGCTAAGACCTCTTTCCCATCGGGCCCGGGGGTAGCTGTTATTGGTTGGCCAACCGCTCAAACCCAGTGAGGTTAAGTCTCGACGTCCCCCCTCCATGTCAGTTTTTTTCAACGCTTCCCTCACGCTCCTTCGGGCATTATGTACGTCACTAGTCACTGGAGGCACTGGCTTTTCCCGGACATGGATATCCTGGGCCAGCTGTTGAATCATCAGCTGGTTGGTTTCCTGCTGAGCCCTCATGGCTTCCATATGAGCTTGCTGTTGCTGCGCCATGAGCTGCTGCTGCATTTGCAGGGCCTCTTGATGGGTCTGCTGCTGTTGAGCCATGGCTCGCTGCTGCATTTGTACAGTCTCTTTATGGGTCTGCTGCTGTTGAGCCATAGCTTCTGCATGGGCTTGCTGTTGCTGTGCGATGAGTTGCTGCTGCACTTATACAGTCTCTTTGTGGATCTGCTGCTGAGCTTCCATAGCCTCCTTCTGGGTCTGCTGCTGCTGTACATTTGCTTGCACTAGGTGTTTAATTAGTTCCTCCATGGAGGCTGATGTAGTGGAGATCTCAGTTGCAGCCTTAACCCAGGACATTACTATGTCCAAACAAAAAACCCCCAGCAGCCACACAGTTCTCTCTAGCCCCAAAAACCGTGCCTCTTAGCAGTAGGAAAATTTAAGCGTCCGGCCCTTTAATTGTCACTGCTGTACGTTCTATGCATTGTTGCATGCACCACAACTTGTGCCAGAAATGCCCGCATCCTCCACCAATTGTAAGGGATCAGCTCAGTGGTAGGATAACACAGGACCAGTCTTTTAGCTCTGTTTAAACGTTCAGGCGTTTATTTCAGCCTTAGATAAACAGCAACATAAACGTGGGCTTAACTTCAGCCAAAACGAAGAGAAAATAAAACAGGGTTACACAGTCCGTGTGGGAAACTTGCAGTCCTGTGTCCAGATCAGGCCTCCAGCCTTCCTTGGCTCCAACTCAGACTGGCGGGTAGTCTGTTCTGGGGAACTTCTGCTGCGTACACCAGCACTCTCCCAGCATCACAGACAATCACACTCTACCCACCTGATCTCCAGGCTTACATACAACAGCCAAACTCTGGCCTGGACCCTGAAGATGTGGGAGCAGTCACCCACCCAACTCTGTGACTGCTCCTGTGAAAACCAGACCCAACTACTTGCTCTGCAAGCATACTAACAAAAAAACGAATGTCAGCAACCTACCGCTGCTGACACCTAAAATTTAGGTTTTCACCTCACCAATGCCAAGGTCCTTGGTGACACATATCTCTAGTCCACCACAATCCCTTCTGTCCTCTTACAATAAATATATGTTATTTTTGTGCGTAGTTAGTATCTATTTAAATGACCAGTGTTCAGTGTGATCCTAGCATGTGAGTGGTGTAAATGTACCAGTAGCTGCTACATCTCCCACCCTTGGCTTATACTCAAATCAATAAGTTTTCCCAGTTTTTTTGTGGTAAAATTAGGTGCCTTGGCTTATATTCGGGTCAACTTATACTCGATTATATACGGTAATTAGTACATGGGTGGAGTGTAGGTAGCAGGTGGCTATTTAGTGAACAGCATGATGTCTAGTGGTAGCTACGACTAAGAACTGAATAAAGTCTGCAAAACATGGTTCCTGCACATCTGTTTATATGAAACAATGGGTGTTTTATGCCACAAGGATTGACAGAGCTAGATTTATAAAATAAAAAAAAACTTTTAGGGTACTGCCGATTTCTACACCCTTTTGGAATTTATTTAGGAATCATACATCAGAATTGAGAGTGAGCCAAATACATTTTGATTGTAATCTACACTCCAGCATAGAAGCGCCAGAGGTCATTCTGGTCTTTGTTCAAAAGCATATGGCACGTGACCACTGAAGCCAATTAGTGACCTCAGCAGACACGTGCCATATTATTATGACTGCACAATGATAGGCACCATGATGTCAGTGGTACAGTATGTGGACATGTGCCATACTATTATCATCACTGCTCAGTAATAGGAACCATGATGTTAATAGTTTACAAATAGAAAAAAGCTCCCAAGGAGGTTTGTAGCAGGTCACCCTCCATATGCATGAGTCCACTGCACGGAAACAAGACCAGAAACTCCACTGGTGAAAATGCAAATCCAAAGGCAAGGGATCCAGCAGCAGAAAAAAATGTATATTAGTAAAAAAATAAAAATTGCTAGCAGTTTTATTTGTAACACATCAAAATCCAAAAGACAAAAGTGTCTCACATAGCATAAACACACTGACGTGTTTCAGGAGTAGCTCCCTTAAACATAGTGTGGTGTTAATGGAACGACATCCCTTTTTAAGGCTGACTCAGGGCGTTCACAAAAGAAACTTTACCATTAATGTTCCCGACCTTAAATATCAAATAAAACTATTACTCTACTTAAGACAACAAATATTAAATAAAGTAGAGTAATAGTTTTATTTGATTTCTTATGTTGGGAACATTAATGCTTAAGTTTCTTTTGTGAACGCCCTCAGTCAGCTTTAAAAAGGGATGTCGTTCCATTAACATCCCACTATGATCAAGGGAGCTACTCCTGAAACACGTCAGTGTGTTTGTGCTATGTTTTGTGTTTTGTCTTTTGGATTTTAAATGTGTTACAAATAAAGCTGCAAACTATTTTTATTTTTTTTACTAATATATTTCTGCTGCCAGATCCCTTGCCTTTGGATTTCCCTGATGCTAATGGTACAGTATGTGACCACTGAGGGCCTGGATCTGCTGCAGTGGTCATGTGCCGAATGCTTAAAGACTGGAGCGACCACTGGAGCTTCTATTGCTGGATCAGCAGTGAATTATTGAGGCGAGTACAGGCAGGGCCGGGACAAGGCATTTTGGTGCCCTAGGCAAGTACAGCCAATGGCGATCCCCTCACTCCCAAAAAAATTGCACGCCCCCCCCTCCTAATTCCTCTCGGCCCTGCGCCAGGTCCTCTCGCCCCTGCACCACTCTCCCCCCTGCACCATGTTACTCTCTCCCCCCTGCACCAGTCTGTCCCCTGCACCAGTTGCTCTCTCCCACTTAGTAACTTCTTACCAGTCGTACCTGCGCCCAGGGGCATTGCTGGGGTCCTAACGTAATTTTTCACGCCACATTGTGAACTGCGGATGTATTGTTACATAGAAAAAACTTCTGTCACTAATTTTCTGCACATTCCACATAGATCCCTTCCATCACCTCAGCAGTCGCTGCACAATGAAAATCAGCTCACCTACTTATGAAAGTGTAATACCCCTAAATAACAGTCACTAAATAATACACCTATACATGGAGTAAATCTACCGGACAAATGATTGTGACTAAAAAACACTCCTACAAAACCAAGACCCAAAACTATTACTACTTAAGGATCAAATAATCCTGCCAGACCCTGACCAAACGCGACCACCACATGTGACCATCAGCTGTACACAGGCTCTGAAGACATATATTACCCCATACAGGGACCATATAGTGGTAGATACTAGTTATAAGTAGATGCTCTGCAGAAATATGTGATTACACTGCAGTTACATTTGGTGACTCACAGGAGACGTCTTTTCTGATCAGCGTCGTTCACTTTCCCTTTTCTTCTCCATCCGGTTCACACCTTCATGCTGAGTTCTCCCGGCCAATACTCGTCCCTGCAGATTTGGACACAAATATCTTAGAATCCTCACATTTCCAGCAACTCCTTACTTATAGGTATATAAGTCCCCTCCGTTAGATATATATGCCCCCTCAGATAGGAAGCTATATAGGTCCCTGCAGTTAGACAGGTATATATGTCCCCTCAATTAGGCAGGTGTATATATAGGTCCCCATCAGTTAAGCAGGTATATAGATATGGCCTCTCAGCCAAGCAGATATATAAATATAGGGTCACTCAAGCAGATATATAAATATAGGGTCACTCAGGCAGGTATATAGATATAGGGGCACTCTCAGGCAGGCATATAGATATAGGGGCACTCAGGCAGGTATATAGTGTCACTCAGGCACGTAGATATATATAGGGGCACTCTCAGGCAGGTATATAGATATAGGGGCACTCTCAGGCAGGTATATAGATATAGGGGCACTCTCAGGCAGGTATATAGCTATAGGGGCACTCTCAGGCAGGTATATAGGGGCACTCTCAGGCAGGCATATATAGATATAGGGGCACTCAGGCAGGTATATAGGGGCACTCAGGCAGGCATATATAGATATAGAGGCACACAGGCAGGTATATAGAGGCACACAGGCAGGCATATATAGATATAGGGGCACTCTCAGGCAGGTATATATAGGGGCACTCAGGCAGGTATATAGATATAGGGGCACTCAGGCAGGTATATAGATAGGGGCACTCAGGCAGGTATATAGGGGCACTCTCAGGCAGGCATATAGATATAGGGGCACACTCAGGCAGGTATATAGGGGCACTCAGGCAGGCATATAGATATAGGGACACACAGGCAGGTATATAGAGGAACACAGGCAGGCATATATAGATATAGGGGGCACACAGGCAGGTATATAGGGGCACACAGACAGTATATATAGATATAATGGGCACACAGGCAGGCATATATAGATAAAGGACACACACAGGCAGGCATATATAGATATAGGAGGCACACAGGCAGTTAAAAATAACATTTATACTCACCTTACCTGCTTCTCGGACGCGCGCTCCTATTCAGACCACGCCTCCAGCTCCGGGTCGCTCCTCCAGCAGCTCCTCGGGCACACAGCTTATGACTGGCTGTGCGCCCGAGGAGAGGCATCGTCGCGATGACCTCACTTCATTGCGACGCTGCCCAGCTGTGCAGCACGGGCCGCGGCGGGTCCTCAGCGCTATGAGGACCTGGCGGCCCCGCTGTGTCGGACCCGGAGCCAGTCCGACACTGTCTGCGGAGCAGGGAGCGCTCGCTCTCTGCTCCGCAGAAGCCCTCAGCTGTATGTGCGTCCAGCCGGCGCTTCAGGCCCACGGCAGCGGCCTGGAGCCCGGCGAGGTTCGGGGCCCCTGCCTGCACCCCTTAGAGACAGGCAGAAGTAGGTGCCCTAGGCGATCGCCTACCTCTGCCTACCCGTCATCCCGGCCCTGAGTACCGGCTTTTCTGTTATTTCATCCCATTGGCTGCTCTTTTTAATTTTACTGCTGGGTATCTACAAAAACAGTGTCAATAGAGATAGCAGTGATACAATATAGGGTGTGTGAGATAATGAAATATTTTATTTCCTGTCTTTTTATTTTTAGGCCATTAGTTTACCTTGGTCTGAAAATATTTGCTTGTTTTGGTGTCTGTGAATTTCTGGCCTGCTCAGAAGCAACTCTACGCTCCTGGCTGCAAGTAATTGAGGCCAACTATCATGCGTCCAATGCCTACCACAACTCAACCCATGCAGCTGATGTCCTTCATGCCACAGCCTATTTCCTTCAGAAGGAAAATGTCAAGGTATTTGAATTTCAGGCAATATTTTTTTTGCCCGAATGAACACAACTGTTTCTTCATATACAGAGGATGTAATAGAAAATTGATGACGTGTTCAATACCTAAGTAAATATATTTCTAAAGGTGCAATTGACATCAATTCTCCCCAGATGTTGGTAACAATCCATCCGTTCCACACAGGCAAAGAAATCAAACCATAGATGTCCATAAATTCAGTCATGTGTAATAAGGAGAAATGACACTGGAAAAAGTATTGAACACATGAAGAAAGAGATGCAAAAAGCCATGTAAAGTCATTACACCAGCTAAAATCTATTAGTAATTAGAAAGCATTCCACTTAGTGAAAAATAATATCAGCTGGTTCAACTAATGGCCTAACAAATTTGTCTCGTTACCAAGGTGCCACACAAGAAACATCTCATGATGAGTAAAACGAGTGAGCGGTCTCAAGAGTTTTGCAACCTTACTGCTGCAAAACATTCTGATGGCATTGGTTACAGAAGAATTTCTAAACTACTAAAGGTTCCACTGAACACTGTTGGGATCGTAATCCGAAAGTTGAAAACAGAATTTCAGCATAAACTGGCCACAATTCAGGGGCCCACAGACTTAGCTGCGTGGAACGCCCAGGTCGCCACCCCTGGCGTAGTTACTCGTGGGGACAGCTGAAGTGCCAGACATAGGAATGTGGAATAGGCAGAGGTGATGGCTCACAGATAGGAAGCAACCGATGACAGGTAGAGTTCCTCACAGGTAGCAGACTGGCGTAATGGCAGTTAGCAGTACTGGTAAACACAGAAACCAAGATGTCCGTAAACGCAGGTAACAGACACCAACCAGAGGTCAGGATCAATGTAGAGACATCAACAAACTGACCCAGAGCACAGGCAGGAGGTTCCTTAAGTCCCAGGTGGAGAAGGTTCCTTGGCCAGGTAATTATGTACTGTCCCTTTAACTGTCGGTGAGTCAGAGGGTGCGTGCAGCATGCTGGCCACAGTGAGGACCGGAACAGGAGCAATGGAGCAGGGGCCATAACCGAGACACGGCTTGGTCCCCGCGGTTTTGAAACCCCCGGACCGCGGAATGGGAACCCAAAAGAAAAACCATGGTTTGAAAATTTGTTGGTTGAGGGGGATGGGTTTTTTTCCGACATCTGCCTTTAGAATTTTTATGTACCAAAAAAACCTTTAGAAAAAATAACCCCTTTGAAAATTGGTGACGTGTTCAATAATTATTGGTGAGGGGGGGGGGTTAAAAAAATTCGTTATGAAAAAACAGTAAAATTAAAAAAACCCGTTCTGAAGTTTTTTCATTTCCATTTTTAGGACAATGTGATGCTTAGGAATCCAGAACAATTCCATAAAAGTACCCTGAAAAAAAAGGTTGGCGATGTACCAAAGGAAAAAAATTTTTCCCGAAAACAAAAACCGTCACAATTGGGACTTTTGGGGGAATTAATTTTGGATCCCCAACTTTTATTTCCTTGGGTGGAAAGACTTCAAAAGCATAAAGCACATGGTTTTTTTAAAATTAAATTCCCTGAAAATTATAAAAAGCCCTATTTTTGGAATTTCCCCTTTTTTAAAACCAAACAAAACCATAAAAAAAAAAAAAAAAACTATATTTCAAAGTTAACCTATAGGATGACCATTTCAAAAGCATTCCCCTTTTTGGATCTTTGCTACCCAGGACCTTGGATATTTTTGAAGGGGTTTAAAATTTTCCGTATAAAAATTGGTAGGACATGAGGAAAGATAATCATCAAAGCAAGTTACTGGTGGAAACAGGACAAAACCATAGATTTTTGTGGTCTGCAAAGCAAAAAACAATTGGGTAAAGTCAAATTTTAAAAACCCAAAAAAAAATAGAATTAACAACAAAAATTTTTGGAGTAAAGTACTGGGGAATTTTTCTAGGCAGAAGTTTAAAAGCAAAAAAAAAAAAAAAAAATAAATCAGGGGAAACTTAGCCAGAAATTATATGTCTAAAGGCAATCCCTTTACCTAGAGACAGGGTTTAACCACTAACTGGGGGCAAGTATTTACCAAACTTCACAACTTTCGTCCCCCCAATTTTTATCCCAACTAAACCCCAAAAAAACTTTCGGGCCAACTAAAATTAAAACAACAAGCAAAGGGTAGATCCCCCAAAAAATTGACCCCGAAACGAAAACCGCAATACTAAAGTGAAAGGGGGAAGTATCTGCATAACCAACTAACAACAGACTTAAATGTCTGCACTTAAAGATACATTTTACTCCCCCTCCAACCTCCGATATATTTTTTGATGGGTTTTTAAAAAACCGGGATTTTCAGGGTTTTTTGGAAAAAAAAGGGGCCAAAAAAATGCCAATGAAAACCCCCTTTAAAACCTCCTTAATAAAACAAAAGCAAATTGGGGGAAAAAAGGAAGGGGTTGTCTATTTAACCTTGATTGTATTTCTATCCCAAAACATTGAGAGAGTTATACCCCGTACCCCAAAATGAGTTTAAGAAGAATGAAGATTAAAGCCAAGGACAAGAATGTGGTACTGCGATGTTTCATGCGGCCAATAGTGACGTCCTTCTTTCAAACCAATAGTGGAGGTTATAAACCCGCGTACTCAGACTGTTGACGATTGTAAATTTCTATACCTCTGTGCATGCATGCAGACAGTTTCAGGCAGGTTAGTTACTTTGTATCCAGAATAGAGGTAAGTATACAGAATGTTACCAACTACGAAGTTAGTAGTAGGAAGTAAAGGTTCCTGTAAGGCCTCGTTCACACGGCTTATTCTGCCGCGTATTGGCGCCGTACTGCGCGCCCGGATTTGCCCCTTCAGTATGGCGCCAATCCACGCAGCAATTACGGTAATCCACTGCTCTCATTGAGAACAGTGGAATCCGTCGCTCCTCCCCCTCGGCGAATCTGCCGCGGGGGGAGAAAGTGACAGGGCACATTATTTACGGCGCGTCCGCGCCGTAAACAATGCATTGTCTATGGCCGGAGCGGCGCCCCCGCCGCCCCTCGGGCCCCGCCCCCCGTCCCGCCTCTTATTCACGGCGGATTTGTGCGCTCAATACGGCGCACAAATCCGTCAGGAATAAGCCGTGTGAACACGGCCTAACAGTAAGAAGGTTAAGTTTAATTTATTAAATGAAACATAAAAATTGTTAGAAACAATAAAGAACAACTCTGGAATTTATAATACAGGGTCAATAAATCCATACATTATCAAAACACAAAAGACACACTTTGACAAAAAAGGTCAAATTTAATTGAATAATTAGTTACTTATAAACCTTCATTGATCCCTATAGGTGCAGGGGACTGCAGCCGGTAAAGTTTCCTCTTGCAGTAGCTTTCTTTCAAGATTACCATGTCTGGGGATCATTTTGATATGCAATATTCCCCAGAATTGCAACATCATTGGATTGTTGTTGTGATATAATTTTACATGTCTCCATACGGATGTACAGTATCGGCATTTGTATTGATGGAACATATATGCTTTGACATGTCTTCTCAGTTGTTGGATGGTTTTCCCAATATATACAGTTGAAACCAGAAGTTTACATACATTATATAAAAAGACACATTCATGTTTTCTCACTATCCGACATGAAATCAGAATAAACCTTACCCGTTTTAGGTCAATTAGGAACCAAAATTATTTATATTTGCCATTCGCCAGAATAATGAGAGAGAGCATTTTTAAGGCATTTTTATTACTTTCTGCAAAGTCAAAAGTTTACATACACTAGGGTTACTTTGCCTTTAAACAATTTGGGACAGCCCATTTGATGATGCCATGTCTTTGGAAGGTTCTTATAGGTTTATTGTCAACATTTGAGTTAGAGACACATATGTGGATGTATTTTAAATGCACACCAGAAACACACTGCTTGTGTGTGTAAGATCATAGGAAAGTCAAAAGAAATCAGCCAAAATATTAGGAAGAGAATTGTGGACTTTCACAAGTCTGAATCATCCTTGGGTGCAATATCCAGATACCTAAAGGTGCCCCATTCATCTGTACAAACAATTATACGCAAGTACAAACAAGATGGGAATGTCCAGTCATCATACCGCTCAGGAAGGAGACGGGTTCTATGCCTCAAAGATGGATGTGCTTTGGTTCAACATGTGCATATCAGCCCAAGAACAAAAGCAAAAGACCTTGTGAAGATGCTGTCAAAAGCTGGTAAGATTGTGTCATTATCCACAGTGAAACGAGTATTGTATCAACATGGGTTGAAAGGCCACTCTGCCAGGAAGAAGCCATTACTCCGAAAGAAACATATAAAAACCAGATTAATGTTTGCAAATGCACACGGGAATAAAGACCTACATTTTTGGAGACATGTCATGTGGTCTGACGAAACTAAAATAGAACTGTTTGGACATAGTGACCATCGTTACATTTGGAGGAAAAAGGGAGAAGCTTGGAAGCCTAAGAACACCATCCCAACTGTGCAACATGGGGGTGACAGCATCATATTGTGGGGTTGTCTTGCTGCAGGAGGAACTGGCACATTTCACAAAATAGAAGGCATCATGAGGAAAGATTATGTGGCAATACTGAAGCAACATCACAAGACATCAGCCAGGAAGTTAAAGCTTGGACGGAAATGGGTCTTCCAAATGGATGTGATCCGAATCATACTGCCAAACTGGTTACAAAGTGGCTTAAGGACAACCAAGTCAATGTTTTGGAATGGCCATTACAAAGCCCTGATCTCAATCCTATGGGCAAAGGTGAAAAGGCAGGTGTGAGCAAGGCGACCTACAAACATGGCTCAGTTACACCAATTCTGTCAGGAGGAATGGACCACAATTCCTACCAACTATTGTGAGAAGCTTGTGGAAGGATATCCAAAACATTTGACCCAAGTCATACAGTTTAAGGATAATGCAAAAAATAATAAAAATGCCTTAAAAAAAATCTCTCTCTCTTATTATTCTGGCATTTGGCAAAGATAAATAATTTTGGTAATTCTAATGACCTAAAACGGTTAAGGTTTATTCTGATTTCATGTCAGATACTGAGAAAGACATGAATATGTGTCTTTTTATACTGTATAGTGAAGGCAAAATTCTGGTTTTAACTGTGGCTTGGGAGAATGGCACACTACTGCCTACACAACTGGCGTTGATTGACAGTTAATAAACTGTCTTTTGTATAACATCAGCCATCTGATGGATTACAGAATTCCTTTTTTGGGGGCATATCACAACATCTGCCACACGGATAAGATCTGACAGTAGAAACTGATAACCAATGAAAAGCAGATTGAGAACGTGAAAAATGACTGCGGAATGGTAGATCTTTAAAGCTTTTCTCACGGCGATAGGTGACAGATAGTGATATAGCTAAAACTTTTGCTAGATCTGTATCAGCACATAATAATTGAAAATAACATGCAAGCGCAGCTGCAGCTGGAGGAACATAGCGGGAGCGCCGCATTGTGCGACTGACTGGCGCATCAGCTCCGCGCTCTAATACAAACGCCCGCACACCACAGGACACCAGAGCAAAGTTCCAGACGCGACTCCCCAGCACCAGACCCCCCTAGCAGGGACTGATCAGAGACCGGCAGCCTAACCAGGTATGAAAGGGGCGCGCCAGATCTAAGCTCCCTTCAGTCCCATTCAGCCCAAGGGAACTCTCAGAAACCTTCCCCTCTGTCTGTTACCAGGGGCCATAAATCCCCAGAGACTACATAAAGCTGCAGGAGGCATCAAGCACACCTGGGACTCTAAACCCTGGGACAGCTCTCCTCTGGCTGCACAGGGACACTACCCTTTAACCCTTCACCCCCCTGGCAGCGCTCAGATTAAGCTGACCCCTCCATCTTACCTTGCCATTGGGTCCAACAGGTAACAAAGCTATCCACAAGCCCCAGACAGCTATACAATCCGGCAGCTTATGGAAAAATTCGTCTGCAAAATGGGACGCAATAAAAATGTTAAACAAGCGGGGAAGGACAAAAAGACCGTTCCCCAGTCTCCCCCGACCCTCTCGTTGGTGCCGCAGCAACCCCCAACGCCGCCCCCCTCACCCCCCGGACGGGGTTACACCCCGCAACCCCCCTCAAAACCACTCCACCCTGCCCCCGACCAGAAACCCCACCCCGGATATGAACCCCCCCAGATAGCCCTTCAAGCTCTAATTTCGCGATATAGTGAGGAGGTAGCGAAAGATTTTGGGGCCCTTTTAAAGCCTCCTTGACCGCCCGAAAGCGCGTATGGAGCCCAATGAAGCAGACAAAAATTCAGGGCCGAACGTCTGATGATCATACCTACACCCCCAGGCCTCCCCCAGCGACATGACAAGGTCCCACTGACTTTCCGACTTGGCTCAGGAAAAAAAGGGGATTAAAAAAATAAGCTGGAAGAACTTGAAAACATAAGAAAGGGAAAAATTTACGAATTAAGGGGGCCCGAGGCGACCCGACTAATGACTAATAAACCTGAGGACTACCGTTTGGTTTAGGGTCCCCGTAAAGTTGGCAGTGCATCAATCGGTCCTGACCTGAGAATGGGGGCCAACAGCCTCACTCTTAAAAAACTTCCACAACCCCTCTTTATGCCCGCGTCAGATTATTGCTAAACTTCTGGATTTCACGGACAAAGTGGCAATCTTGCGAGCTTTCCGAAGACTCAAATCCGACCTCATTTTCAGGGGAAGAAAAAATATAGTCTTTGAAGACTTCTCACAGGGAGGTAGTCCGAAAGCGCAGGACATTCTCACCCATCTGTTCAGCTTTGTTCCGCAAGCAAATAAAATTCGCCCTTCTTTACCCGGAGATCTTAAAAGTATTCCACAGAAACTGTAACATTTCGACATTTTATTCCCCAGAGGAAGCACAAAGTTTCGTCGACAGAGACACTAGGAGGCGTTCCAGATAATCTTCTCTTCCTATTCCTTGACACTCCTCCCCGCCACCCCGACCCTCCTTTACCATCAGGGACAACCCGAGCACCACAGAGGATGACCCTGGTCCCTCTCACTCTTCTCGTACCGCGAGCCCCAAGTTGCAGAGAAAACGTCAGGCCTCCAAAATGACCGAGTGAGACACTGATAACATCATTAGCCTCCTCACTCGGGGATTGTCGTACTCAGGACCCTTGCTGCCTTAGCACTAATCTCTGAGCTCCCTACATATGGTGGATGTTAAGACTTAATAGCTGAATTCCATTATTGCTGAGACTCTGCCTATTTCCCTCACTTGTTTCTCCCCCCCCCCCCCTTTTTTTTGTTTCCTCTCATCTAATCACTTCACTATTCATACAAACTGTGAAGAGACCGGTTAAGTTCTGTTCTATTGCCCATTCTTCGGGCCACCGCCAGTTGGGCCCCATTGATCCACGACTGCCCCTTCTGTACTAATGTTTTTGCTAATTCATACCCAAGTTTTTGGCGGAAAAAAGTGAAGTCACTTTGCACATTTTTTGAGGAAGAACTTGTTGTGTTTTGAATTATTTTCTTCCCTCGGAGTGCCGGGCTTAATCTAGCCTTTTGTTTAGACGTGGTTTGTGTGTTTTTTAGTTTTTGTGCGTTTTTTTTTTTTCCCCTCTCTTTTTCCCCTTTTCCCCCCCCCCTTTTCCCCCCCACATTGGGGCCACTGAACTTCTCTTTAGCCCCGGGAACAAAAGAAAAATAGTAAACCCCCGGGGAACATCAAGGGCCACGCTCCCCCAATAAAAAGTCCCGATGGTCTTGAAACACCTCAAACATTTAAAAAATGATATAGCATTCCTCCAGGAGACACATCTACCAGAGCAGGACTTCGAACGAATGAAACGGTTGTGGGTGGGTCAGGTGCTTGGGTCACCCGCGATAGACAACAAAGCAGGAGTGATTACACTTATAGGAAAACATGTCAACGCCCAGATTCTCAACCACAGACACGATGGTGAGGGGAGGTGGAGTAACGCTACACTGCGCTTGGCGGAGGAATCCTGGTCACTTTATAACATTTATGGACCCAATACCAGAGGTTCAACCTTCTACAGAGGTCTAGAACCCATTATTTTGAGCGACACCACTGACATCAAAATCCTGGGTGGCGACTTCAATTCCACCATGCATCCCCAGGAGGATAGGAGGGGAAACTCAGGTTCGAGACCACATCAACAGTTCAGTAATTTCTACCTAGCCAGCTTTGCTAAGAACCTAGACTTTGCAATGCTTGGCGTATCCGCAACCCTGAGGGACGGGAGTTCTCCTTTTTTTCCCACCCCCATAATACCTGGTCACGGATTGATTTATTTGTCTCAAGGGGGCTCATGTCAAGAGTACGAGAGGCACAGATCGGTGACTTAGTCATATCTGATCATTCCCCTGTCATCCTCTCTGTTGCGGATCGCTTCCCCCGAGGCACGGATTTCATCTGGCGATTTCCCTCCTTCTTAGTAAAGGATGAGGAATTCCAATTGACCCTGCAGGGCTGGTGGATGGAATACCACTCTCACAATGCAATGCACCAAGAGACTCCTCAGCTTTACTGGGACACAGCCAAAGCGGTTCTCAGGGGGAGGTTGATCGAATATGTCTCTAGGCTTAAGAAGCAACTAATAGACAAAATCAACCATTTTGGCAATGCATTACGCGAGGCCTATGATGCATTCTTGTCTTCCTCCTCCTCCGAGAATAAAACCATCTGGCAGAATACTAAACGAGAATATGAGCACTGGCTGGAGAAAAAGGAACTTTTTTCCAAATCTAAAACGGAGGCTAAACTATTCCGTTTTGGCAGTAAACCAGGTAGACTGCTAGCGAAATTCGCCAAAGGCCACCATCCCCCTCCGTCTCTTCCTTCGCTGCGAGATCAGGATGGAGATCTGGTGTCGAAGGGTGGAAAGGTGACGAACATCCTCCGCTCCTTTTATCAGGCGCTCTATGCTGACGAGCATCTAGACAGAAAGGCTTCACGTGGTGGCTGACTAATATCGAGCTCCCTGGTCTCGCAGCGGAAGAGGTTTCCCACTACTGGGGTCCCCAGTCTCTGAGCTTGAAATAGAATCAGCTATTGGAAAATTGAAAGCGAATAAAGCCCCAGGCCCGGACGGGTTTACCGGGGAATTCTTCAAGGCTTTGAAAACCCAAATTACCCCTACCCTTTTATCTCTGTTCAATTCCTACTTATCTGGCTCACCTATTCCTACCTAAAATGAAACACAGCCTACATCAAGTTTTATCCCAAAAATCAGGAAAAGACCCGACTCTAGCCTTTTCGTACCGCCCAATTTCTCTCATTAACTAAGATCTTAAACTGCTCTCCAAAATCCTTGCAGACCAATTGGCTCCACTTATACCCAAACTAATTGGCTCTCATCAAGTAGGCTTCGTCCAAGGGAGGTCGGCGATAACTAATATTAGAAAAGTCTTACTTATCTCGGATGAGGTCAAGAAAATCCCCATCACCACCCCTACTCGGCTTTAGTCACAATTGATACTGAGAAGGCATTTGAACTCGGTCGACTGGGGGGGTTGGATTACTAGTTTAGAACAAAAATTGGACCTTACGGGCCCCTTTCGTCTACAATTTTCCCGGTCTACTTTGGGTAAACAACCCGGTCGCCCAGATAAGCCTCCCAGGTTTTTATTTGTCCACCCCTTCTCCCTGCAATGCGCGGCAACTAGGCAGGGTTGCCCCTTCAAATTTGACCAAATCAAAACCCTTTGCTAGGTTTCTCACCACCTCTCCCATTTTTGAGGGAATCTCTGTTAAAACATCCGAGCAGAAACTTGCTCTTTTTGCTGATGACATCATTTTGTTCCTCCAAACACCAGAAGAGGGACACCCACATCTAAATTTCACCACCTGAGACCCCATTTTAGGAAAATTTCTCAGGCTTAAAATTAATGAATCAAAGACAGAGCTTTTTGAGAACTCGCCCCTAATTCCAAGCCCAATTCCCCCCTCCGACCGCCTAGAAAAACCACTCCAAATAAACATCACCAATAAAATCCATTAAATACCTCGGGAAAACTTCATAGGGAAATCACCGGAAACAATTTACTCCTTCAACTCTCCCCCTCTCATATTGAAAATTATCAGAGAGCTAGACAGATGGTCAAAATTGCCGCTTTCCCTCCTAGCCAGGTGCCACCTCGTCCGCAAAAGATTTAGCTTCCCGAACTTTTATACCCCCTTCAAACCATCCCCTTACTACTAAAACATTCGGATGTTAAAATCATTCAGGCGGGGTTCTCAAGATTCATCTGGGCAGGAAAGAAGCCGAGAATCGCCCTCACAAAGATTATGCTCCCTAGAAAATTGGGGGGCATAAACCTCCCTGATGTGCGACTATACAATATAGCGTGCAACATCAGACACGGTCTAGATTGGATAAAAAATACCTCTCGCTACTCCAACACAGAACTTGAGTCAGCACTCGCTTCCTCATGGGACCTCTCAGCTCTTCTGCACACCAAATTTGCCAACATCCCTCACACCATGAGAGTAAGCCTCCTAATGCGCGACACAATCGCTACCTGGAAGATCAGCCGTAAACTATTTAAACTCCCAGCCCATCTCAGGAAATACATGTCGTTATCTGGCCCCCCCAGATTTTTTACACAGAGTGAGAGAGATCCCATCTTCCGTGCTTGGAAGGAGAAAAGTAATAAAACCCCGGTGGGTCACTTGTTCAATATTCAAAAAGGCAACTACTACTCATTGCCTGAACTTCAAAACTTATACAGCAGCCCAACCTCCCATTTCCTTACATTCGCTCAAGTCAATAGCTTTATAAGGTCCAGAGTAATCTCACTAAGGAATTTCCCTCGAACGACTTTAACGAATTAGTGGACCTGTCGACACTCCCTCTCTCTGTTGTACGCAAAACTGAGGATGTCACAACTCCCTGAAAAAGTGTCTAAATTACTGACTAAGTGGGAGAATTTCCCAGAACTGAACATTCCGCAGGTAGCCATAGAAGGCTGGGAATAAAATCAATAAGGCCGCAATCATGAGAAATGCGGCAAAATTTTTTCCGTTTCTAGCATCGAGTGATTGATGGATTTAACATCCCGCCCCCACCACCTTGCTCCAATCGTAAGCTTTTCCTACCTAAATGCTCACAACCAAAGACAGACCTGATCCACGGGATATGGTCATGTCCCCACTCACAGAGATTCTGGGGAGAACTGAGAGATACCTTAAAATTAAGGTGGGCCTTGGATGTCCCATTGTCTCCTTTTTGCCTTTTCCATGACTTAACTGGCTTTAGCAAGTACCACACACTCCTACATATCCTTCCTTCTTGCGGCGAAACGTTTTCAATCCTAAACAATTGCTGGAGACCCTCAATGCCAGGAGTGGAGAGGTTTCTTTCAATTAAAATTTAACTGAAAAATTTTTCACCACTTGGAAACCCTACATAGAAGCCTTCATGTCTTCAGAAGACATTAGGTCTTTGGTTTTCCCTTTAAGGCTTTCCAAGTGGTACCTTGAGGTCGTACTAGCGAGATCCCTGGAACGTCTATATATTCCTGAGACCACGCCGTGAATTTCTATGCTAAGCTGTTATTCACGTTTATAGACCTTGGTAGAAATGCCTGTGTATCTTGGGGACTGAATCCTGGTCTCCAGGGCTAACTAATGGACACCCTACACTGTTCTAACCAGACTCCCTGCCCCACTGTGGCGGTCAACCCCCCTACTTCTCTCTCCCCCTTTTTTTTTTCTTCTCTGATTCTGCCGTGTGTCGGTTTTGTCTGGTTATTGTTTTTAGGTTCTGTGTGTTAGATATTCGGTGGCTGCGTGTTTTTCCTAATTCTTGGCGTATTTGTCGTAGTTGTTTGTCTTCCCGGTAGTTATGTTTGTATACTTTCGGTGTCATAAATTAGAAAATTGGTTCCTCGTTTGGGCTGTTTGTGGAGTACCGTTCGTTTTTTTCGAGGCGAGTGGCCTTCTACTCTTGCCCTGGCAAGCTTGAAGCTCCCATCAATAACCATTGTTCTTGCTGCTAACATCTCCTTGAATTTACTCTCCATCAAAAGGAATGTACACATTCCGTAATAAATTTATTGTGAAGTTCACGAGAAACCAAATAAACATATGTTAAAAAAAAAAAAAAGAAAATAACATGCAAAATCTTTTTGATTTCAAAATTTTTGGCATTGTATGTACCAATGTATCTAATGAAAGAATCAGTTATATCAAGTTACCATTTTTGCTTATGCCACCACTCAGCAAAACAGATATTTCTGTCACTCTGGCATAGGCTCTAAAAAGGACAGTAAAGGTTGATACATTCCTTTTGTAAAGGGTCATAATCAGAACAATTACATTTGGCTCTAAGATACTGGCCAATAGGTATACCTTTCTTTAAGAAGGGAGGATGCAAGCTTTCCCAATGAAGCAAATGATTAGTGTAAGTCTTTTTCCTAAAACTCTTAGTACCTATTGTATCATCGTGATCCAGAGAAATAGTCAGATCCAAGAAAGAAAGACTCATTTGATAAATTTCAGACATGAACCTCATGCCAATCGCATTATTGAGAACTGAAACAAAGTCACGATAAGTGGTTTCAACTATGTCCCAAAGAATTAAGATATCATCGATATACCTACCACAAATAATAATGACTTGTGAAAAAACTTAAATCTTCTGAAAACACAAAAATGTTCCCACCACCCTAAAAATAATTTTGCATATATGGGGACACTAACTTTTCCCATTGCGATACCTTTTGTTCTGAAAATAAAATGTAATATTTAACAAAAAATAATGTGTAAAGAGAAACTGCAATAACTGGCCCATAGCCCCTGAGGATGCAGTGTTTTATGGCAAAACATGTCGGGGGGAGGGGATGGGGCAGTAATATTAATCTTTTAGTGCAGGCATTTAGGTTATTTATTAGGAGTCAGTATATTGGAGACACTTACCCTATTCAGCTTTATTACTGACAGTTGTCAGTTTCAGGTCATATTATTCTTGATATACCTTGCGCTTGTTAGTTTTAATAATTGGTCCTATAACAAAAGTTATGTTTTAAGTTTAGTTGAGAATAGCAAAATGGCATGATATTTGGGAAGAATGGAAAATACTTGCCCTCGGGCAATTTTGTAATAGCACCATGCTTTTTTTTGTTTTTAAGGTATATTGATAGGATATGCCATCAAAGTGTAATATGTGTGGGTTCAAGCTCTGGGACCCACACTTATCTCAGAATGTGTCACCAAAAGTCTTGACTCAGACTGTTGAGCCGGTCATGCTTGTGCACGACTCTATTCTGCTCTATAGGAGTTCCAAGTACAGCCAAACATGGCGCTTAACTGTACTCGGCACTCCCATAGAACAAAATGGAGAGTCCTGCGCAAGCAAGACCAATTCTTCATTCTGAGATGAGATTTTCAGGAGTCTGTTCCTGAGATAAGTTTGAGTCCGGAAGGTGGGACCTGTACCTATCACACTTTAATGGCCTATCGTATCAATATGCCATTAAAGTGAATGGCAGGAACACTGCTTTAAATAATGGCTTAACCATGACCAAATAATAGTTTGGTCTGTGTATTTACCACCTGCTGTTTCAGGCAGCCTGCTTTCATGGGCAGGGTCGAATTGCCCGAGTATGATAATTATTCAGACATAACATTTTTTTGCAGAAGTTGGTTATGCAAAAGAGCTGTATGATAACGGATTATATCTGTGTGTTCTGTGTTTCCATCTTAACCTTCATCATTCTCTTCTTAGGCAAACCTTGATCAGCTGGATCAAGTAGCCGCTTTAATAGCTGCCACGGTTCATGACATAGATCACCCTGGTCGCACCAACTCCTTTCTGTGTAATGCCGGCAGTGAATTAGCCCTTCTTTACAATGACACCGCTGTATTAGAAAGTCACCACTCTGCCCTGGCATTCCAGCTTACAGCAAAGGATGGCAAATGCAATATTTTCAAGAACATGGACCGGTATGTTATTTTACCTCATTGTGTTATGATCTGTGTTTGCAGTCACTGTTGACCTGAAGCTCAAAATTTACATGCCTTATTTTTACTAGTCTATGGACCAAGTTGCCTTCATTTTAAAAAGATAGGGCAACATTAGAAAAATTAGCAAAAGTAAAAAACACAAAGAAAATGACATTGCTGGTTAGAAAACGTGTAAAATACAAAGAAAATCATGCATCAGGCTCAATTGTCTAAATGCAGGATTATGGCTTACTCAGGCAACCTGGAGCCAGCTAATAGCCCACTTTAATTATGGGAAAAATTGAGAGAGAAAAAAGAGTGAACTTTCACTATACCTTATTAACTATTTTGCCATAGGCAAACAAACTGTTTTTCTCTATACTGAATAAACCAATACTTAACTTTTAATTTTACCTATACTAAAACAACACTTAACACCTATGGTATTTAAAATTAGCACCAATTTCCCTCTTAATTTCTATCTATTTTCTATTGACAAATACCTGCAACTAGGAACCTAATCACTCGTCCTATTTCCTACCTTCTATAAAGACATAGGTAGGTGACAGTGTCCCTATATACAGTGTATTGATCCTATCTCAAAAGGATTTCTAAATCGGACTTCCTTCCCCTGATGACGCCATTGTGTTGGCGAAACATGTCGGGAAGGTCAGGCTACAAATTCTAATTTTGATGCTAATTTTCCCCTTGTCCCGCTGCAGAAGGACCTTTTTGTCCTATCATTTGAATATTTGAATTGAACCAATATACTAGGGAACCTTGTCCGAGTTAGAAATCCTTTTGGGATAGGATCAATACACTGTATATAGGGACAATGTTACCTACCTATGTGTTTATAGATGGTAGGGAATAGGGAGAGTGAGTAGGTTCCTAGTTGCAGGTGTTTGGTAAAAGAAAATAGATAGAAATTAAGAGGGAAATTGGTGCTAATTTTAAATACCATAGGTGTTAAGTGTTGTTTTAGTATAGGTAAAATTAAAAGTATTGGTTTATTCAATATAGAGAAAAACAGAGTTTAAGTTTGCCTATGGCAAAATAGTTAATAAGGTATAGCTAATGGCCCAGTCACTAATCAGGCTGTTGTTGCCAGCACTGAATTGAAGCACTGATGCTGCTCATAATTCATGCATACTGCCCCTTATTTTCTGCAGCTGAAGACTGGAAAAAGCTGCCCTTGAGCTCTATAGTGGAGCTACAGGTGGCTGCTTGTAATGGTTTCTTCTTCATAGCACATAGATGCTTCACTTATTAATATGACAGACCATCATTTTCTCATACTGTATGTCTTTGATTCCAACTCTTTTGTCTTCTTCAGAACTCAGTATCGGACCCTTCGTCAAGCCATAATTGATATGGTTTTAGCCACAGAGATGACCAGACACTTTGAGCATGTGAACAAGTTTGTGAATAGTATCAACAAGCCCATTGCTGCTGAGGAGAACAACTCAAATGTAAGAGGATGTCAAAATTGGCAGTTTAATGTGACATTTCTTGTGTTCATGCACTTAAATATTACATGAGTATTCCCATCCAAATAAACTGAGTTTGGAGGATTAATCGGGGCAAAATAATTCACGTTCTTAAAACATATGGTTTTCTAAAATCTTTTTTTTACTTCATGGAGTTTATGTTTTCTATGTACAGCTGTTGTCTAGGTAACGACCACCGCTGCATTGAAGTAGTGGTGGTTGGCCTTGCCTTATCACTGTGTCATTGCCTGTGCTTGGGCTCATGGAACACAGGCATTTGTTGTTCTTGGCCCAGCCACGGCAATGATTCACACAACGCTGATAGACAACTTCCCAAGGCAGGCACAGAAATCCTGGAAAAATGGTCTATGCCAATCCTCCTGGTGTGGCTTCTTCTCCAATGTCGTCCCTGAGTCTCCAACTCCTGCATAGGAAGCTCTAAGACCCATGCGTGTGCCCTGGAGTGTTCAATTGAGGAGACCAAATGCTGCTATGATGCTATAAGTTGTAAGCATAGCAGCATTGGGAAACCGTGTACAAGCCAGCACCATGATTATGTCATCGGAGTGCCACTTGCTTGAACTGCTGTTCAAGCTTGAAACCATACCTGCCACACACAGCGGCGACACAGCAAGGGAAAAGGGGCAAGATGCTGAAAGAGTGGGTGGGAAGAACCTTTAAAGTGAATGCAGATGAAATGATGTATTGTGGTGGTGACTAAATGTAACGTATAGGCGAGTCTGACATAAGGTTTGCCATTGCCAGCAAAATCCAGGGGGAGGAAATGCCTAGGTGTGCCAAGATTAGCGTTTTTTTTTTTTTTTTTAATAAAACATTTTTATTGACACTTTACAAAATTTAAAGTAGTACAAGTGCCAATGTGTTTTTTTTTTTTTAACGAATCAAAAAGCATTTGATACATTAGTTACATGGATACCAGGAGACTTATAGTAGATAGCCAGGCATTCACAGGCATGATAAGTAACAGCTGAGCATCCAAAATAAATCCGTTTGTTAATCCCACCACTCCCTCCTGACCATTAATTTAACATAGTCCCATGTGCTATTGATGGAACTGAAGCCGCAACTGAACTAAAGAAAAGGAAGATGTGTTAACTCTCTGTTCTCAAATTCCCCATGACATACTGTGAAGGGAATTGTAGCTTAGGTATCGACAGATTGCTTTTCTCCTGCGAAAAGTATTTACCTGTAAGAGGTTTATTCTTCTTAAAAAGTCATGTATTTTAAAGTAAATTATCAGGTACAGGAAGGCAAGTTAAATGTGACTTATGTCATATGTACATAAAACTTCTATAACTGCATCTGCCACAGGATATGTATCTATGTAACAGATGTCCTGGTGATCTTGTAGGCACAGCAGATTTGGTTGTCAATGCCACTACCACAGTAACAGCCACGTTTGGAGTAACTTCAATGGCTCTTTTTGTTTTCTTACGTTGTACTCCAACATAGGTGACAACCCAGAGCCTAACAAGTGCCGCTAGAACTGTATTACAACAATGCCTTTTAGGGCATACGTTCGGCATGATTAAATAGCTGTCTGCCACCTACCCCACCTACTAGAACTAAAAAAAAATAAAAAAAATGCATTTATATATAAATGAAAACTTGTCGCTGCATGAGGCCTGGTTTTTTGGTGAAACATGTTGGAGTACATCAATATAAAAATAAGGTAAAAAATATGAATATTGTAATTTTTGAAGGAAAAATTTAATTTTTCCTGCCCACAAAAGCAAGAGTGTGTATGTCTCTAAGGGATCATGAAATTAAAATTTATTTATATATTTGTAAGCAAGTTTGCTAAAATTACTTCTGGTTTGTCTGCAGAGTGAGGGCAGCGACAGCGAGTGTACTCCAAGTATCAAAAATTCACCAGAGAATCGTATACTTATCAAACGAATGATGATAAAATGTGCAGATGTCGCCAACCCTTGTCGCCCATTGGATTTGTGCATTGAATGGGCGTGAAGGATCTCCGAGGAGTATTTTTCTCAGGTATGAACACCATGTTTATGACTTATAAACACTGTAGTAGTAGAAGATTTCATACAAAAACACACCATAAAATAAAAAAGGTACAAATGCTCCCCTCAAAAACCCATGATGCATTAGTACATTGGAGTCTGTTACATTTTTACTATAGTTGAAAAACAAAAACATATGTCCATCAAGTTTAACCAAGGGTGGGGAAAGATATATATGGATGAAAGGATGGGTAAAGGTTTTGTTTTTTCCCATGGATGAAGACTTTGGAATTCATAAGGTATGAACCAATCTGCCCTAAGTCAATATTCCATTTGTGATCCCACAATTGCCATCAGACTGATCTACATTCTAATAAACATATTATACTGCTACATAAATATTATTTAGTTGTAACTAGTTATCTAAGCCTTTCTTGAAGCCCTCACCTGTTCCTGCTGTGACCAGCTCCTGGGGTGGCTATAACAGAGATTCACAGTTCTCGTAGTAAAGGCGGCTTTCCTCTTCTACATATTGACTCTTTTTTTTTCTCATGACAGAGGGAGTGCCCTCTTGTTTTTTGAGGCGGGTTTTACATGAATTACCTTTTCACAATACTTTTCGTACTTTTATATACTTATATAAATTAATCATGTCTTTTCATAGACGTCTTTTCTCAAGACAAAATAAGTTTAATTCTTTTAACCTTTCCTTGAAACTGAGATGATTAATCCCCCTTATTAGTCCGGGCTTGTACAAGAGTGCACAGATGCAGTACAACTTCATAGTAAAGTTTACTGGTTGATTGCTTTGTACATAACATGATATAAATCATTACTTCAGTTTAATGTTCTGATTTTTCTTACAGACTGATGAAGAGAAAAGTCAAGGTTTGCCAGTAGTTATGCCCGTGTTTGACCGGAACACCTGTAGCATACCAAAATCTCAGATCTCATTTATAGACTATTTTATCACAGACATGTTTGATGCATGGGATGGTAAGAACAGAGATTGTGGAAAAAGTTTTCGCTTTTGGATTTTGCTCTTGAATGTTCTTATAAAGGTTTTTTTTAGCATAAAGGGACCTTTTTGTATGTTCAGTTATGTGACAGAGTAATGACGTGTAAAGTAAATAACATTCCATGGATACTCCATTAATTACCTTTATTCTGAAGCTTGCTGCTGGAGTCTTATTGTTATACCAAAAGTAAGCACATATATGGGATAGTATGGAGTGACTGGTGCCAAGCCGCTTTTTACTTGTCTGGATAGTGCCAGTCCAGCATTGGGCTGAGCCACTTTAGGTCAGGCAGGTTGTGCTACAGCCTTTTAATAGGATTGTCAGGCAGCAGTTTAGGAACCAAACTACCATGGATTACTTAGATATTTAACATAAATGCAAAGGGGCGTTGATGGATCAAAGCAGCTCAGCTCTTTAGTTATAACTAACTGAATTGTGCTTGCTTTAAAATGCAGAAAATTAAAAGGTTTGTCCATGATTAGAAATAAATGACTGTTTTTTTTTCCAAATAATAGCAGTAACCAGTAAAAATGAACCTTATTGCATATATAATACATAACTGATGATAGTTACATAGTAAGTACGGTTGAAAAAAGACATGTGTCCATCAAGTTCAACCAAGGTGGGGAAAATGTGGGTGAAGCGAGAAAGACAAGGACTTCAAGCCCAGCCTCAGCACTGGTGAATGCCCTGAAACCCACAAGGCAAGAACCAATCTGCTCCAGTGGAGACACTCTCACCCCAGAGCCTCCACCAATTATGATCCAGAATTTTACATACACATTCTTTGGTGTCAGGTAGTTATCTAAGCCTTTCTTGAAACTATCTACAGTTCCTGTTGTGACCAGCTCCTCAGGCAGGCTATTCCACAGATTCACAGTGAAGAACGCTCTTCTTATCCACATTGAACCTCATTTGCCAAGTGGATGCCCAAGCACTCAGTGTGTTCAGGTCTGCTTGCAATTTATGAGCATCATCCATATATTGCACTACCCTGCATAGCTTGGTGTCATCTGCAAAAATCGAAACAGTGCTATTGATCCCTTCCACTATATCGTTAATAAATACATTAAATAAAAGAGGACCCAATACTGAGCCCTGGGGCACACCACTCACAACCGGGGACCACTCAGAGTAGGAATCATTTACCACCACTCTCTGAGTACGATCCGATAGCCAGTTTTTAATCCAATTACACACTGTTATCTCTAACCCAATGGATTCTAATTTACCTAACAAACGCTTATGCGGGACAGTGTCAAACGCCTTAGCAAAGTCTAAAAAACACAATATCCACAGCCGCCCCGCTATTCAGACTTCTACTCACCTCTTCATAAAAACAGATCAGATTGGTCTGACAGCTTCTGTCCTTAGTAAATCCATGCTGGCAATCACTAATATTGTATTTGTCCACATATTCCTGTATATAGTCCCTTATGAGCCCCTCAGACATTTTTCCCACAACAGATGTTAAAAATACTGGTCTATAATTACCTGGCAAGAGTAGGAGCCTTTTTTGAAGATGGGAACTACATTTGCCTTGCGCCAGTCTCCTGGTACTATACTAGTCTCCAGGGAATCTCTAAATATCATGTACAGGGGCACAGAGATAACCGAGCTGAGCTCTTTAAGAACTCTTGGGTGTATGCCATCTGGGCCTGGAGCCTTGTTCACATTCAGTTTATTTAACTTGTCTTTGACTTTTTCTACACTGAGCCAATTAATTATAGCAGATGATCTATTAACAGTCTTGGCACCACCTACATCTGCACTCGGCCCACCCCCATCCACTACTTTCTCATTGTTAGTATATACTGAGCTGAAGAACCCATTTAGTACCTCTGCCTTCTCCTGGTCACCAGTGACCAGCACCCCATCACAGGTTTTTAAGGGTCCTACTTGCACTGACTTCGGCTTTTTGGCATTTACATGCTTCAAGAATTTCTTGGGGTTTGTCTTGCTGTCCTTGGCCACCTGCCTTTCATTTTGAACTTTAGCTGCTTTTATCACTTTTTTTTTACAGATTTTATTAAGCTCTCTGTAATTTTCAAAGGCTGATGCCGACCCCTCTGACTTATATTTTTTTAAATGCCCTTTTTTAATTGTTTATTGCCCTCTTAACAGAAGGTAGAAGCCGTGTTGGTTATAGTTTTAGTCGTCTATACTTGTTACCCATAGGAATATATTTTGCAATAAATTTCCCCAAAGTATATTTAAAGCCCTCCCAATTGGCTTCTACATCACTATTTGCTAATAGCTGCTCCCAGTCTATGTCCTGTATTGCGTCCCTCAATAAGGCAAAATTGGCCCTTTTAAAATTAAATGTTTTTGCCTATGATACAGGACGTATCCAACAAACTCTGCTCAATGTAGAATTGATGTTGTACAAAAAAGTGCAAATCACATCATCCGTCTTCTTTACTATTATATTAACTCCAGGTATCCATTTTCTTTACACAGACAAGCTGAGCCAATATATACACATAATACACAAGATTCATAAATCTAAGCATTGACGTCTGTAGCTTTCATAGAACTAAGTTTTCAATACAAAATGTCTATCAATAAATGAACCCATATCACTCTGATTTGGATTATGTGCTATGTTTATCAATAGCTTAATAATTAATCCAAAGTAATATGAGTCATGCAAAAAGCGTGATTACAACTTGCGTTTCAGATGCAGTAAGTCCACAGTCTCTCCCAACCTAATAGTCTCCAGGGACTAAATTCTTCCAGGGGAAGAAGCATTCATGTGTGACACACACATTTCCTTTTGGACTTTTCCTTTGAGTTAATACTGTTTTGGTGACTATGTTGTCATTTAGTGTTCCCCGAGGTGGCTGCTGCACTTGTGGTTGTTATAATTTTCTACATTGCAATTGATATGTGTATTTGCTCCCTGTAGTTTTTTTAGTGAGTGAAACTTTACTTCTAGTTCTATATCACTTAAGCATATTACTTTTTTCTTACTCACGTACGATTTCTTATTGATTGCACTATTTACATATGGTCATCTACTTATTAAATATTTGTTTTACACTATTGATAAATTTATTGTAATATTTGGTACTTAACTTTCTAAAATATTCATGAACATTCACAACTGATGTATGAAGTGACAATTCTTCAAGGAACTTTGGACATTGTTCCTCATTTTTGATTATCTGTACTGATCATAATTTTAAAGATTTCTAGCTATTGATTGTATTACAGAAACATATTTTTCTATATTTCTGGATAGCATACTATATTCCTGTTCTCTTTTTTTTTTCTCTAAAAAAAAACTGCAGTAGTAAGGCAGCAATTATTCCCCATATTTCCTATGCAGAAGTGTTGCTCTAACAAGTCTCTGGTTCAACAATGGTTCAACCAAATTTTGTTAAAAAAAAAAAAAAAACAGGAAGTACCAAACCCCATTTTTTTTTTTTTTTTTTTTAAACCTAACCCTAAATTGAGGTTAGGGTTATGAGTTTTTAGGGGTTAACACCTTTCTGCAGTAGTCATTGTGCGACGTTACTTCTGGTCACCATAATAAAGGTAAGCCCAAAGTTATAGTAACTGGAAATGATGTTGGACCGGAAGTGACACTGCCACAAAGACCCAATCAGACTAGGAGCACTGTGGAATTCTAAATTAACACAAAAAAAAAACCCAGAAAGACTTTAATCCCTAACTTAGGGTTATGCTTGAGGTTGATTTTTTTTTAGTTCAGCGATTTTTGACAAAATTTGATTTTGGATGATCTAATTAGAATCACTTAGATTTTGGTCTAATTTGTCAATAACCCGAATCCAAAGTGCAACACTAAACTCCAGCAATTCCTGTTATATATGATCAACTCATTCACTGTTGCTTTTATATGTTATGTAGGTTATTATAGTCTAGAAGCAGGGTGTCCATAACATCTCATTCATACGAGACTTCCCTCTAATTATGTTTCGTTGATTTTCAGCTTTCGCACATTTGCCCAACCTCATTCAACACTTGACCGAAAACTACAAGTATTGGAAATCGTTAGATGAGATGAAGTGCAAGAGTCTCAGGTGCTCATCTGACATCAACAAATAATGGACAATCATTGACCTCCCGACCTACCTGCACTGTGAACCAGTTACTGGTGGTGGAACCCAGAATAAGAAAGCTGCACTTTGAAGATTGAATAGAGCAGTTGTACAACCACAGTGCTCATTGTTGGGTGCACGATGGAATGGACATCAAATCAAAGGGAAATACTGACAAACAATAAAAGCCAAGCTGTTCTATGAGATTTTACTCCTGGCACCAACATTCACCTTACTGCTACTCTACTGACATCTTCACCAGATTATCCTTACTCTGGACTGCCAATTTGCATTTTAATATCTTTGTTATTCTGGACTAATTATCAAAGGAGAATACAGTGGACAAGAACTATATAGACTACTTCATTATGAATTCTTTTTAATGCCAGCTATTGCTACATATATATCATGGGGAAAGGAAGAATAGGTGAAGTTTCCTTCCTGAATGACTACTGATCTACTATATTTGTACAGGGCTACATTCAGGGGTTTAATCGGTAACTCAGGAAGGCTACTTACACTTGCCATATGGGAACCATGAGTTTACTGTCTATTTTCTTATCAATCTAAGATGGTGTTCATTACAACCTAAACCTGGGGCTATATGGTGACTTTTTTCAATCTTAAGATACAGCTGTAGTGCAGTGTAATACAATACATTGCAAGCAACTCTTCTGTGGACTGCAATTGTCAGTAATTAGGTAAGAATTGTAAAGCCACTCTATTAGAAGTTGCCTTGTAGCCCTAGTCAAACTCTACTCATTACCTGAACAGTTAGGTATGGCTGCAGATAGCCAAAATATCACATATTTCTTTACAGATGATTCAGTGCACCACCAGCTCTTTAGTTTGAGGATCCTTTAAAATAGCTCCCTAAATTTTAGCCTACTGGACTCCTACATATACATGTGCCAGAGTGACATAGGGGAGCAATGGCAGTGATATCTGAATTTCAGGTTTTGAGTAGATTTTTAGACTTTAATTAGACTCAAAGGACATTTAATCAATGCTATTGACAAGTCTACAGCAATGAATCCTTATAGGTTAGGTTAATGTGATAAGAGGTATAATATATCACTACAGATTATAATGATACGAACAGAATTCAGTATGGTTACTAATTCGGACTAGACTATGTTCCCACATTATATGAATTTTTAGGGTCCTTGTTTTTGTACAAATCTTAATTTACTTTAGATTTGTAGATGGAAAATTGCAGTATATAGGTATATTTATGCTAATCTTTATTTTCCTGGCACAATAGAGAGCTGCATTTATATTGTCACAATGACCTTATAGGAATATTCTAGAACCATTATTTCTGCAGGGACTGAAGTAACATTGAAATGCGTAATAGACTAGATGTATATATGCCACCCTACGGCGTGGTTTTATATTTGGAGGACACAATCTGTATTCAGTGTTATAAGGGCTAAACATTTATCATCGTTTTTTTTCTCCAGCTGCTTCATAATCCTAGGTAATGAAAGGTAGAAATATAAAGATACTTTTCTCTCAGTTACTGGATTGTGTTGTTAGTGCAGTTGATGCATGATAGCTTTCTAAGCCATGAAAAGTCATGGACCTCTCAGGATAACACAAGACATAGAACACATATTTCTATCTTATCATTTGTTATCTGCCTAGGGCCTTAAAGGGGTCATCTGGGATTAGAACATGGGTCTGCTTTCTTGTAGCTCACCACACTGCAGCGAACAGGGTTTAGCTGCAATACCAGATACTGTCCATAGAGAGAGAGTGACCCTATTTTTCTAATCCCGGAGAACCACTTTTATTAATTACATGACCATATTCATGTTAGGTTCCAGTTCCAAAAAATGAAACTGATAAAATAAGGCAACATTTACCTTTTGTTGGAATCGAAACCTAATACAGATGACTACATAAAGCTCTGATATGGGCACAAAAGCAAGAGGTAATGTTTATATACATATTTAATTGGGTCAGGGGGAAATTTATGGTGGCATACAAATTAAGCTAGATCTTTGTTACAGTGAGCAGAGTACAGTAATAAAAATCTCACACACAAATATAGAAAGAAAATTGATGAGTATGTGTCATCCCAGCAGTGCCTATCCAGAATTAAAGGTTGGACAATACCTCTTTGTTGAAACATCTTCTGATCTTCAGCTGCTGGGACCACAGCAGCATTCAGCTATAATCTGTCAGGTCACCGGACACGAAGTATTGAATTTACCTGCAGCGCTACCAGAGATGAAATGAAGCAGTTGATGAAGCACCTGCTGAAAATTCAGGATGAAGGACTGTCTGATCTTAACCCAATTTGCTGACAGGGTATTTATAAAACAGAAAACCCCTATTTAAAACTTCTTTACTGTACAGAAAATTCATCTTATGTTGCTCTTCGGATTCAGGATGTTTACATAAGCTCACCGAAAAATGGGACTTTTTTTACCTAAAATCCCAGAAAAGAGGGTCACACTTACTGTTCTCGAGGCAGGTTCAAAAGCCATTACCAATAGGAGGCAATATAAGCCCCAGTGCTACGTGGGAGAAGTTACACAAGTGCAGAATACTGATGAACAATTGCTCACACACCTATCCATGGAGGGGGTCATTGCTTAGTAAGTAACTGCACATAAGATAAGAACCAATTGACATCAGTATGTAGAAGAGCAGCCGTACCATTCATAGGAGTTCGCTTAAGTGCAAAAATATTGATAAACAACCACTCACATACCTACTATCCATGAGGAGAGTCGTGGCTAGCATTACAATAAAACACAGATAAGGCTGTTAAAGGGTGCCAGTCATATGCTTACGTGTGGTGCACTATGCAGGCCTATAGCTTATGGTAACACCCATACTTTTCGATCGAGTGGGTTGTATAGCATACTCCAAGCGGCAAACACAAAATACTCTTAACAACATTTCAGTGGTCAACAACCATTTAAAGGGAATGGGTCATCAAAAAATGACTCCTGTTTTTATGCTAAACACATTTTTTTTAGAATTGGGAGAAGTTGTACAAGTGCAGAATACTGATGAACAATCACTCACACACCTACTTTCAATGAGGGAAGTGATTTGGATTCAGGTTGGTCTGAAATAAATTTTGCTGGAATTCATCAGCATATTCGGCAATCAAACTGCCAGACTGGAAAAATGCAGCGTTTCCTTCATCTAAGATATGGGCAGGAGTACTTTTAGATGCTTGAGTGAGGCTCAGGCTGACCCAAATACAAAGCACTACTCTCTTTATAAGCATAACATGATAGCATAACATTTCCTTATGACAAAATAGTTCTAGCTCTTTTGTACTCTGGCAACGTACTTTCATCATCATCATTATTATTATTATTGTTCCTGTGATAAGGAGAGTAGCACAGAAGGTATTCTCTCAGATGGTCTGTATCTTCACCTGTTAAAAGAACCACTCTGTAGATAGTATTACTGTGCAGTGTAGCACATGAATCACAAAATTAATTTATGTAAATCATTGTTCAACCCTCAAGAGGCCTTGGTAAGCTTTAGACACCTTTATCTAATCAGAAGACCTTAATGTATCCCCCTTAATCATTCAGAACATTCTCTTCAAGTTTGTCAAATTCTTGGTTACAGAAAAATATATCCTGACATTAAATATATCCTGACAGCGAAAAGCTGTTTCTATGTATACCAGAAGGAATTATTATTAGAAAAAAGCTATATTGATTACATTTCTATATCAATAGGCATGCAAAGAAAACTACCAATTTGAGGAGGCCACAGGGTATCCATGATAGCGGGCAAAGAAGTGGACAACAGACTGAACATCTTTTCTATGATTGTTATACTCAGTAATTAATACTTGTATTTAACATGAAATTCTAAAACCTCGGCACCGTGCCAATCTATCAATACCCCTTTTGGTAAACTTGGAATAAGTTAACAGAATAACACTATTTTCCACGTAAATGGGTGCGTCCCTACACTTTGCACCATTGTCAGCACTGATGGGGATCTATAACTGGTAACACTCAATTGACAATTCATTCCTACATTTCTAGAAGACGTAACAGAGGAACGGCACACCACAGATTTTTAAGAAAAGATGTTCCAAAATTTCAAAATATTCTAAAAGGTACACAACTCCTAAAACAAACCTGTCAGGAGAATGAACAGGTCCTCTTTAACCAGAGTGCTGCCTTAACGGGCAATAAATATTTATAATATTAAAGGTTCTTTGACATATTTTGATATTTGCTTTAAATCCAACTGCACTCCAGATATGCAGCCTCTAGAATACTAGAACTCCTACCATATTTTGTAGATTCGATGACGGAAATTTTGGATCATGAATCTACAAAAAAATGACAATAGAGACGTTTGTATATAACACTATATATAACACAGTATATAACACTTACCTACATACTGCAAAGCTGTTACATTACGGCAGAGATGAATCTACTGGGGTCACAACAGTTGTACTTTTAGCTGGGCCCCTAATTCAGAGGAGTTCACAGGCTCCTCACCATACAGCGATTGGTGCAGGTGCCTGTAGCGGCCACAGCATCTAGCTACCGTACTTGACAGAAGGAGTGGGCTCCCTCTGTCTAACCATCAGCACCCCCCATACAATGTAATTGCAGTGTGCTAATGGCAACCAGAGGCCAAATATTTGCCTATGAGCTGTCACATAGGGTGTAATAGATAGAATGTAAAAAAAGCATAATACACAGCAATACAATAAGTGATTGCATGATCTAATCCCATAGTGTGACAAGAAAGAAAAAATAAAAAGTATTTAGAATAGTAAATGAAAAGCAAAGACAAAACCACTATTTCCCCAATAAAAAAAAAACACTTTATTTAGTAAAAGAAAATATAAAACAGGTACATATAATAGGTATTGCAGTCTCCATAATGCTCTATAAAATTACCATGTTATTAAATCCATCTAGTAAATGCTGCAAAAATAAATAAGACGTCAAAATTACCTTTTTCTTGTTCATCCAGACCCACATAGAATGGAATATAAAATGATCAAAAACTCTCCTGTGCACCATAGTGGTACCATAGAAAATGGCAAATTATCCTGCAATATAAAAAACCCCTCACACTGTGCCAGGCAGAAAATAAGTTATGGCTTCTAGAATATTTTCACATAAAAAAGGTATGTTCTGTAACAGAGGATATATCATATAAAATGGACAGTAGATCCCTTTCTTCAATTGGTATACTTCAATTTTTAAAGAGATTGTAGACATTCATTAGAAATGCGCCCAGGCTGTGGACAAACAAGTTCTACTGTTATGAAATTGCTGATGAGCAATTTCCCAAACAGACAAAAAGAGGGCAGAACAAACAGAACCCACTCTAAACTGCTGTCTGCAATTAGATACCCTCTTAGAGGCAGAGTCTAAGGCTCCCTCGAGGTGTTGACCAGAGCCCACCACTAGGTGCAAGACGACACAGGTGAATTGGAAAGACGGACAGGACGAACTAGGGAGAACAGAAGATAAAGGACATGACCAGAACAAACGTCATCAGGCTACATGAGGTCAATACCAGGAGAGTTTGTAGTAACCCAATCAAGAAGCAAGAGAATCATTGAGAAATAGGACAGAGTCAAAAATCAGAAAATACTCTCAAAACCGCAAGTAGCAAAAGGGGAAGAGAGACAGGATACAAGGACCAATCACAGGCAACTGGTGAAGTATCATACAGGTTTAAATACTCAGCCACAGATTGGACATACTGCAGGCCTTGCCTGATCGACACTGTTCTAACTCTAGGCTGCGGTTAGGTCAGAAGGCATGAAAACCTTAGAGATAGATCAATTTCTGAAATTTGCTCACCTGTCCTCCGCCACTGCTTCATAGCTTCCCAGCGGTCCACTACTCAGTTCCAGGTTCTCATCCCAACACAGAGGAGAGGCTAGCACTCCATTGTAACTAGAGAGTAAGCCTCTCCCCTGTGCCCAGAAGAGAACCCGGAAGTGACAAGGAGTGGGTCCCAAGGCGTTCTGAAGTTGCGAGGGACAAGTAGACAAGCATAACTTTTTTCTTTTATTCAACAGCTTGGGCCCATTTCTAATGAATTTTCTGTTGCTGGACAAGCTATTAAGACATGAACACAGGCAACCATCACAACAAAATAGGGAACCTGTTGTTAAAAAGTAGCAAATGTCCATGGGCAGGGGGCCCAAATTTTGCACCAGGGCCCATGAGCCTTCAACTATGTCTCTGTTATGTCTTGTAGCAGCTAATGGCTCAGTAAAACATAAATTACACAGGTGGAAACTCATAGGAACAGTGTAATGTTACACCTAAACTCAGGATGGGCCTTTGGTCGAACTTGATTTAGAATGAATACATCATTCAAAGTAACCAAAATTGAAAAACATAAATATTTGTTTCCTTTCTACAATTTTTGAGCAGTTGATTTCCTACAGCGGTGTCATCAACGTAACATTAGTGACTAGAGCTTTTCTTTAACTGTGTTATAAATGAAATAATTTGTTCTGTTATATGTTTGGTTACAAATAAAGTCAGTTTTTATTTCATACTTTCCTCTGGATTAGGTTTACACCCTAAAGGAGTTTTCCAACTGAATAAAGCCTATTATCCTTGAATGTTCAAGAATGGCAAAATATAATATCGAGACCACAAACAGGGATCCACAAAATTATTTCATTATTTTTAGGTGTTTGAGGAACAACAGCCATTATTTTTGGGCCTACAGCATTTGTCATTACAACAGAGACACTGCTCCTTAGGCAGCTGTAGATGTATTCTAGATAGAGGGCAGCCAGGAATGATGGCACATTATTGCTGACGTTAACCCCTTAAGTCCCAAGCCTGAAAAGGCCTTAATGACCAGCTAAATTTTGTAGTTTGTGCCTCCTTGCATTTCAACAGTCCTGTTTTATCTTTTAAGTGACCCAGTTGTATTTTTTGGGAGAGCATAGTTTAAGCTTACAAATAAATTACTGCAGAATTTTTTTATTTTTTTTTCATAATTCTAACTTTTACACCATTCACATTTCACACTAAATAACCTGTTAGATGAATTCTACAGGTTATTACGGTCATGTAGATACCTAATATGTGTAGTTTTTTTTTTTTTTTTTGCAACATAGGCACAAGTTTTTATTGAATATTTAATTTTTTTTTATACCTTATTAAAAAAAAAATAACTTTTTTTTAATCCCATTAAGGGATAACTATTTAACTTATTTTTTTTTTTACACTTAGTAATGTATCAGCATATTCATGCTTGCAAATACATTATCTTCTGTGTCAGCATGACACAGGCAGCAGTAACGACAGCACACAGTGTGCCCTGACCGCAGGCTTCTTATACAGACGGGGGCTCTATTAAGTCACTGGGAGTCCCAATCACCCGATAGAGCAGGGGAATGTCCTTTCAGGATGCCGTGGTCACTGACCGCGGTAATCAAAGAGTTAAGCGCCAGGGATTGGAGGTTTCCTCTGCTTCCCGACACTTAGAGAGACTGCTCTAGGAACAGAGCTGTTAACTACAGCTCTGTTCCTAGTGCAGCTGCGGCACTGGGAGCCGAAAAAACTCCATCTGCAGTGACCTCTCTAAACTCTGCTACAGATTAACGATCTGCAATGCCTGCCGTCTATAGTCGGTGGCCGATCGTTAAGGAGTTAAACAGCATAAACTTGGACAGGCAGTCTAAAACTTCACCGGATTCATCACAGTGGCTCATGCTATTGTGCCGATTGATAATTTGGTGCAGCTTTAAAAGTGTATAACTTTTTAGACGAATGTTATTCTTGGCATGCTTTTTTTGGTACAGCGTGTCATACTGTAGCATGTCAAGCAGTGTGCAGAGAGTCTTAACCCCATGTCTGCAACATACTATACCAACATATCAACCTAAAAATGCGCCATTTTTTACCTCATTTGAGGACATTTTTCTGGAGCCACCACATTAGTAAATGAGGTTTGTTGCATGTAACCGACATATTATAAAGCTTCAACAGGAATATAAAAGTGTCTATAGTTAGACATTACTGATTCATGCTTACCATAACAGGTCTGTCAGGGTTCATTTAAGATACCACATAGCATCATTAAGATGGGACTGAGAGACCTTTGGACTGTCAACAGGATGGACATCAGAGTCCATCGTAGTGATCAAAGATCAGGAGAAGTTTTTTTTTACATGTTTAAGTCTAACACACCTCAAAATAAACAACTTAGTCACATTATTATGACTACTTACTTCATCACCAGTGTGTAGCTCATGAATGAAGCCACGTATGGTGGCCAAGGGTTGCAGAATTCTGAAACTGCAGTTTGTTAACAGTTCATATGCTGCTGTGATGAAAGTGTATTGCGTGTGGTCATATAGCACCATTTTGAATATGAGACGTGGAAACTGTGGAGCACCAAATGCCATTGATATGAGACGTGAACGTTGGCCAGGAAGTTGCGTGAGGGTAGACCAACATGCTAGAGTGGAGCAGCTGACCGCCAAAATGAACTAGTGAGCTACCAGACATTTGTCTTACACAACATATTAATGAACCCTATTACATATGGGGCTCTGAAGCAGATGGATGGTCACTGCACCTCTGCGAATTAAGGCTTCCATTTTCACAGAAGGATCTAAAGTGGAGCTTTGCCAATTAGCAAATGGATGCTTTTTCCTAGAGATTACATTTTCTGCTCTGTTCTTTAATGTCTCTCGTCTGACATGCCAGAGCCCATCGGTTAAACAAACACCAAAAGCCACTCCTGGAAGAACACAAGCTGGTAATAGCAGCTTTATGGCCTGGTGAATGTTTTTAATGGATTCTCTGGGCCTACTCATCCATATGGAAGGCACCCTTAATCAATCTGGGTATAAATCTATCCTTTCAGAGTACAAGAACATCCAAACATGCTGACTGTCTTTCATGGCGTAGATGGGATCTTCTAACAAGACAATGCTAGAAAGCTAGAAATGTCTGACATTGGTTAGAAGAGCATGACCAAGACTTTCCAGTACTTGATCCTCCAAACTACGCAGGCTTGAATCCAATTATGTTCTGTGGGACCACTTCAATCATCATGGATCATCCCCAACATACACTCCAGAAACTAGCCCATCTAGCTGCTGTCTGAGCTGAAAATGGAGGTTACTCTGGATGCTAGCTGGGTGTGATAATAATGTGACTTGACAGTGTACATACTTCCCAATGTTCTACAATGTACATTTACAGCAAGTAAAAAATATAACTCCCAGAATTCTTGCAACTCTTGAATGTCTCTTCCCCCAAATGAAAACATTAAGGTTTCATGTAAGAGTATGTTCACAGGGCATATTTGAGGGGCGTAATTGCGCTGTGATGCGCAAATACGGTAAAATCATAGCATGCATTGAGTGCTATGATTACCTGCCGATTTCCCCAGTGCACAGTACGCACCCATAAAAAGAAGTGAAAGTAAATAGGAGTCAGACAGATGCGCTGCTGAAAGAATGTGCTGGTCAATGCGTACTTTCAACAGCAGGGATAAATATTAGAGATAAAATACGCTCCCAATATCCAATGGTCCTGTAGTATATAGTCTTAAAACATATGCAAATAAATAGCAATTATCTTCTAACCTTCAAAACGTATACATCTTCCCTTACTTTAGGTCCTTAGACCATATTGGAGTCATCCACATAATTCTCAGATACTACCTCTGCTAGTTAACACAGTCCCTAAAAGTATTAATAGACGGCACATGGCTCTTTACGTCTCTCCATCCAGGTGCTGAGAATGTTAGGATCTGGAAGAAAAAACAAACATTCGACTGTCCATATCACATGACTCCAACTAGGGAGGATAGGAAATCAAGCCAAGTATCCTCTTTTAAAGGGAATGTGTCATCAAAAATGACTTATTCTTTAACTCACGTTTTTATGTTAAACACATTTTTTAAGAATTTTGGGTTATATTTATTTTTAATTTTCCATATCACTTTCAATATTTTTTTAATAATCCTTAAGTTCTACAGTTTTCACTTTGGCCACTAAGCCTAATAAGGCCGTGTTCACACGGCTTATTCCTGACGGATTTGTGAGCCGTATTGAGCTCACAAATCCGCCGTGAATAAGGGGCGGGACGGGGGCGCCGCTCCCGGCCCCATAGACAATGCATTGTTTACGGCGCGTACGCGCCGTAAATAATGTGCATGTCACTTTCTCCCCCCGCGGCGGATTCGCCGAGCGGGGAGGAGCGACGGAATCCACTGTTCTCTATGAGAGCAGTGGATTACCGTAATGACTCAGACGGATTGGCGCCATACTGCAGCGCAAATCCGGCGCGGAGTACGGCGCCAATCTGCGGCAAAATAAGCCGTGTGAACGAGCCCTAACAGTCTGACACTTCCTGCCCTATAGATAAAGATTTTCAGCAGTGTGTTCATTATTAACACAAGCAGGGTCAAACTGAAAGGAGACACCAGTGTGAATAGATAACACAGAATCCACCAGTTACAATAGGAGATGGTCACATCTGTCACCCGCCTCCTCCCTGCAGAGTGAATTCTTCCTAGGTCACACAGCATGACTAGAAAACTGTCCTACTGAAGTCTATGGGACAGAAATAGTATTAAGACTCCTATGTGCATGAAGCTGCTGTAAAGTATCTCTCTGACTGCTGTTAAAGCTGTGCAAACAAGGCCTAGTGGCCAAAGTGAAAACTGCAACAAAGACTTAACTAATTATTAAATATAATATTTTTTGAAAGTGTTTGATGGAAAAAAAATCAAACCAAAAATTCCCCTTAAATAAAGGTGTTATAAACCATAAACAAACTGTGAAGTAATTTAATTTTTAAAAATGACTAACAATTAGCCCTTTAAACCCCTGAATTTACATTTTGGTGTTTCATAACTTATTTTTGGCCTAGTTCCAGAAAAGGGGTCAATACTTTCTGAGAAAACATTACTTTTAAACATAAATTGCGTAATTTTTTTTTTTTTTTTTAACTGCTTCTATAAACATATATTATTATATGCAACAATCTAAAAATGCCTATATGGAGCCAGAGGAGTCATTTCCAGAACTGGTTTCATGAAGTCAAGATATCTCTGTTAAATGATAGAAACAAAGTACATTTACATAACACTGTAGAATACGAAGAGGACGTTATCTATGTTGGGTCTCATTGCTCGTTTGATTGGAATGGGACAGCTTTTGTTAACTACAACACAACTGGAATACCCCACAAGCCCTCCCGATTTGGAGGTGCTCTAACCTCATCAACACAACTTGGCTTTTGTTAAAGTAGCTCAGATCCATATACTTACGCCTTTTTCCCGGTTCCAACACATCAACTAAATGATTAAATAATAATTTATAAATACTTCTATTATCACTTTTATAATGCACTTTTATTGCATCTATTTCTGTGGGCTTCCAGCTGTTCTAGAAAAGCTGTTTGATGACAGCAGGCTCCATAGAGCTGGTCTCCACAGGAAATAGCGGTGTACAGAATATCAAGTGACCAAAAGGGTGTGTCTTTATTAAAGGAAGCCATTAAAGCCACACCAACGAGATTTTGCCTTCCAAGGCTTTTAACATGAAGGAGCAAACAAGGGGTACGCACCGAGACTGAAATTGGGAGGTAAGAGACATAAAAGCACAGTAAAGGATCATGGAGCTTGTGGTTATAAATTTTACTGGGCAAAGGGAAGCTTTCAAACTAGAAACGCTGCTGCTCACCTGTAGAGAGAGGTGGCTACCTGCAGCACCTGAAAAGCACAACATGTTACAGAAAACCTCTCCATGTAGATGAATGAAGGCTTAGGCAAGCCATCCGAGATTTTGTTTATTGAACAACCTTTTAATATTATTCAGATATAAAAACAAATTATTGGCAATTACCACAATATTTTTAAGCCAACTCCAGATTTTTAAGGAGCCACTGGCTCCTAATTTGAAAAAGTTAGGAGTCCAATAAAAATTATTATTTGACAAAAAATAAATACAATTTATATGTATTTCTATAACAGTGCAGCAGCTTAAAATTAAATTTAAAAAAAGAACCTATTTAATTTTTTTTAGCTACTCTAGTTTACCTGCCAACTAGGGAGTGCATTCGCTTGTACACTACACTGCAATACTGGTGTATTGCAGTATAATTACTGTTCTTTACAGTTAGATTGTGCAGTCTGATCCATGTTACGCTACATGTAACTGACATTATGAAGAAGAGTGAATAGTGCGAGTAAGGATAGACTCACGTGGCGTTCTACAATCGGTCGGTGGCATCTGTTGGGATTCCGTGAAAAAAAGGTACCCCGATGGGTAACGTTACGGACCTGCATCAGGCCCATAGAAATCAACAGAGTAAACATAGTCTCTTTTTGGACTATGCTTGCTCTATTTCCCGGTAATATATGCATTGTGGTATCCACTGGCCTACCCATCTTTGCAGAGTTCCAGTGGAACTAACTGATAGAAAAACAGTGTAAAACATACCCAGAGCGACACAGAGTGGTGTGCAGCAGTGCCTCTTAACCCCTTACTGATATCATAATGATGATAAAGAACTATATAGCGGGATTGCTAGCTGAGCCTGCTGTTAATTACAGATGACACATGCCACTAACAGCATGGATGAGAGCTGGCGTGATTCCTGCTACTTAACGACTAGACGCCACGGCGTCTAAATGAATGAGTACAGTGTACCGTCATGGTCCAAGATCAGCTCACCACGCAATGAGATCACGGGGTTGTTATGACATAGGCAGGCCAGTAATAGAAACACCATTCATGTAATGCAGAAGGGTGTACATATAAAATAATATTCATACATACCATATATATTTCCAGTGTTGATATTCATATAACAAAATAAAAACTTTATTATTTTTTATATCTATCTATCATATCATATACACTATATATAAAAATCACCAGTGTCACTTGCCCCTGCTCTGTAACATTGCACGTACCTGGTGCTGAGTTGCATGGTAACACTGCTGGGAGTAGGCAAAAATACTGGCGGAAGGGAGACCCAAGGAGAGAAAGAGTAGGTCAGGGGTGTCAAACTCGTTTTCACCGGGGGCCGCATCAGCCTCACGGAGTACCTTAAAGGGCCGACATAATTTTAGAACTACTTGTAGGTAGATAAGTGGCTATAAAGCCCCCTGTAGATGACAGTTATATCTGCCCATGTAGGTAGATAGGTATTTTTGCCCCCTGTAGCCAGATAGTAATATGCCCTCTGCAGCCAGGTAATATGCCCCATATAGAAAGGGAGATGCCCCACATAACCCCCCGGTAGCCAGGGAGATGCCCTATAGTCCCCCAGTAGCCATGTAGATGCCCCATATAGTCCGCCAGTAGCCATGTAGATGCCCCATAGTCCCCCAGTAGCCATGTAGATGCCCCATAGTCCCCCAGTAGCCATGTAGGTGCCCCATAGTCCCCCATTAGCCATGTAGATGCCCCATAGTCCCCCAGTAGCCAGGCAGATGCCCCATAGTCCCCAGTAGCCAGGCAGATGCCCCAGTAGCCACGCAGATGCCCCATGGTCCCCAGTAGCCAGGCAGATGCCCCATGGTCCCCAGTAGCCAAGCAGATGCCCCAGTAGCCACGCAGATGCCCCATGGTCCCCAGTAGCCACGCAGATGCCCCAGTAGCCCCCTCAGTAGCCACGCAGATGCCCCAGTAGTCCCCTCAGTAGCCAGGCAGATGCCCCAGTAGCCCCCTCAGTAGCCAGGAAGAGCCCCAGTAGCCCCCTCAGTAGCCAAGCATATGCCCCCTAATGATTATAAAATTAAAAAACAGCTACATTACCTCGTGCTGTGCATGCTCGGGTCCGGTCCGGGAGCTGTGTACGGTGTAAGCGGCGTGACGTCACGGCCCTTACGCCCTCAAGCAGCTCCCAGAGATCTCCTCGGCGCAGAGGTGCCGGCGAGATTAGACCCAGCGTCACAGGGGGCGTGAGCAAAGCTGGCGCGTCACGCCCCTTGCGACGCCCTATGTCAGCGCTACCGAGGTTCTACATACAAAGTGGAGAAGGTGGAGGGAAACATCCCTCCCCTCTCCCTGTACTAGCTGACGTGATCCGCACTGCTGTGGTAAAACAGCTGTGCGTAGTCGAGAGCGCAGGCCGGAAAACACCAAGGCCGCGGGCCGGATGTGGCCCGCGGGCCTTGTGTTTGACCCCTGTGACTAGTAGATCTGGATAAAGAGTGAAATCCCCGAGAATGATTTAAGAAAAGAGAAACTTCATTCTAATGCTTTGCTGCCAGCACAGAGCAACATGCAGCACTGTGCCGACCTCACTCCTCCCTCTGCCTCCTCTCCAGTGATTACGGGACGATGTCCTGTGCTTAGCAACATTGTACAGTGAAAAAGGAGTCAGGCAGCAGAGTATTAGGCTAAGTTCACCCGGGTTAAAATGGGGCGCATTCCAGTCTGTATTTCACGCCGTACTGTGCTCAAATACGAGCAAAATGTGCCACTCTCAGTACGGGTACTCCCAGTTCCATAGAGAACTATGGATTAGTCTCTCCTCATCCCCGCTTGGACAATTAATGCCGCGGGGTAATTACGCCACACAATTATGCCGTGTGAACTAGCCTTAGGTAGTTCACACGGCTTATTTTGGGAGCATTCGCCACGTATGGCGAGCGTACTGTCCTATTTGAGCAAATGCGCCAACATTGGACCAGTTCTCATAGAGATTAGCCTCCATCTCCACGGGCGTACAATAATCGTATTGTATGCCGGATAATTGACTGTCATCTACCCTCCGAGTAGCATGTTATGGCCCCCCCCCCCGCGCGCATGGAGTACGCGCCGATCAGCGCGACTGCCGAAGTCCCAGTGTAATTGCGGGGCGTACTGTACGCCCCGCAATTAAGCCGTGTGAACGTACCCTTAAAGGAACACATTCTCCTCTGAAACACCGGCGGTGATTATAAATCGGCCAGCACGTCCAGCCACAAATAGAGACAAGACTGAAAAGTCTTGTTGCCATTTGAAGTTTCTTAGTCGCATTGGTGACCATTCTGGTGGCTATCCGGAGCCCCGATTGCACTGATGTGGTAGCAGGGTGGCATATTCATAATTAGCTTCTTTAGATCCTAAGATATGGTTTCCCAAGCACACATTGCTGTCAGATAGGAATTAGGCTAAGTACAAAAAAACAGATTTTTGAAATTGTGTTTGAAATTGCAGCATTTTTGCCGTCATTACTAAGAACAACTGCAAAAACTGCAACATGCAAATACATCCTGAATGCCTTTTTTGTTGCTTTTTACTTCTAGAGAACAGAACAGGTGAAATAGATTTCAAACATCTGCACAGATTCACTCAGGCTTCATTCAAACTTTTGGCTTTTTAGATACAGTGTTTGAAGCCAAAATCAAGAATGGATTTAAAACAATCAGTAGTCTCAGTCTTTCCTTAATATGTGTCCTCTAATTATAATCCATGCTTGGCTAGGACTTCAAAACTTGCACCTAAAAAGCTTAGGTCTGAACACGGCTTAAACTGCCTCTCAGTGTGTCCGTTCAGTCAGCAGAGAGAGCAAGGGTAAATCTACTGAAGGGGCTTGTACTAAGTTGTGGAGGTTTCTAGAAAAGCGTACGTGTCACATTGCTAAGACTAAGAAAGAACACCCAATACTTCAGATAATCTGCTAACAATACAGTGCAAAATGACATTATTAATGTTAGATTATGTCAGGATATTCAATAACAGCTCAATAGAAACAGAGACAAATATTTATTAAAAAAGGATTTTATTCCAGGTCACATATATCATTACAATAAGCTTAACAACAGCTGAAACACAAAACCTCCATAATGTGAAGTTTCACATCAGAAATTTCTGAGACATGGAAGACTAAAACCAATTTTACATATATATGAATGAAACAGAAAAATCATGGCACAAATAGAATAACTGGTTCTCAGCAGTAAATACATGTAAACATTTTCCTCTTTATAACATGTAAAAGGTTGATAATGCTACAAAGCTGATCGTCGAGTTTGGACTCCTACGAAATACTGTAGAACGTGGCTATAACTCATGTATCTTTAACAAGTGCTTCCTGGCCCGTAACATTTTTGGAGCAGCCAACAGCTAACTTTGGAACACTGTGGGGCGCAAGCGGTGAACCCTGCGATCTTTGGTAACTATGAAATCGACATTGTTCCAGTAACAATGTAAAGCCGACTGCTGACCACTAGATGGTGCACCATCAGATGTTTGTTGGCCACTACCATGAGATTACACAACAAGCTTTGAAAATTGGAGAAGTATTTTCAGAGCCACTTTTCAAATGTTTTAATATTATGCACAATCTGTATTCTAGTTTGATAACACACAGACAGCTAAAACAACCGTTCAGTGTAAGCGCCAAGCAGACGTGCACCTTAAAGGTCCGTCCACACGGCAAGCAATTCCCTACGGATTTATAGTTGGATTCGGGTTTTAAAAATCTGACTGTAAACCATCCCCATAGACCTCAATTGAAAATCCGAGTTGTAGTCCACATGACTCGGATTTTCTTGAGGTCGGATTTCAAAACCACTATTTCCCCCCCAAAAAAAGAAAAGAAAAGAAAAAAAAGAACATATTTTAGATACAAAAACGCGTCCCAAACAATTCTATGTCGGATCCATGCCCAAAACCACATAGAGATGAATTTTCAGACTGTAAATTAAAATAAAAAAATAAAATCCACATTGAAAACCGTGTCAAAATACTTGTCCAACATCGCGGTGTTAGGATTCAGAATCTAACGAGCATTTTGACATTTGTCATGTGGACGTACTCCAAATCTCAGCTTGGTGGACACATGTGAAAAGATATTAAGGTACGCTTATAGTCACATCTAAACTTTAAGTTTAGATAAAGTCGTCTTTTTATTTAAAGGGTTTTTCTCACCATACTGTTTCACTGACAGCAATTTTGCACTTAGTCGGTCTCCTCAGGTTGTGGGTGGTTCTACAGCAAGAATTTGCATATTCAACCTCTAGCAAGCCACTACTCTGGCAGTGCAGGAAATTATCTCTAACAAGATTATAGATCAAGTCATGCTTTTTAGTCCTCACAACACATTTACCTTTTGTTAAGTGAAGCTAATCTTGTTAGATATAATCATAAAGGTTTGACTCACCCTCCAGGCATTCGTAGTCTTGCTGAGACCTGTTCTTCTCCCTGTCAATGTATATGCATGGCAGCATCTCGGACCCATCATTGGCTTGCATGGTATAACAAACATTGCAAATAGGAAGTCCTGTGTTCTAGGTAGATCAGCAGTGCCACCGTGAGCGCTGGACCCGGAATTTCCTACAGTAGGTGGCACTGCTGCTCTACCAAGGACACAGGACTTCCTATTTGCATTGTTAGATATAATTAGTTTGCTTGGATCTCAGTCCGTGAGTGAGGTGACGTCACACTCTGCTCTCAGCTAATCAGATAACAGACGTATGTCTGGTATGTAGATACCATAAAAACCTGCGTGCACTTCAGAGCACATACAAAACGCTCTTATCTCATGACTAAAAGTAAAATTAATGTATTTAGAAAAAGTCTTCATTTAACTGACCCTGTTGAAAGCTAATCTTTGTAATCTTTTACAGAAAAATTCTCACAGCTTTCTGTGTCTGGCGATATAGACCAGAAGTATTTTTTTTTTCCTTTTTTGTGGCCTTTTGTAGCTTCCATTACTATTTGAATACATTACGAGTTTTTTTTGCCTGACAATACATTTACATACGGCTCTGTTGACACTTGTAGAGAAAACTGCATTATACTGTCCTGTCATTTGTATAGACCAATATTACTGTTAATAGATGCAATTGTGCTGTCAATACTATTGTTTTAATCTATTGTCTATTTGTTACATTGATGCTTAACCTAGTGGGGTATTCTGTTATTCTTCTGCGGATCCATTGCCCTTTCTTTCTTTCTGCCCCAGTTGTGGGATGTACACTTGGTCTTGAATGAGAAGTCAGGCAGACGGTGCTCTGGCTACTTGCATGAATGTGCATGCTCTATGAATAGGCCCAGCAGCTGCATCAGCTCTGAAGCTCTACTGAACATCTCCAGGTAATCCACAGTTCTCAGAGATTACGCCTCCTCTCCCCGGGCGTACAATACGATCGTATTGTACGCGCGGGGAGATAAATGACATGTCATTTATTCGTGGCGCTTTCATTCCGCACCTGCCTTGGAGCAGCTGTAAAGACATCAATAGGCTACAGAGAAGTGGCCAGACAGGTACCACACTTGCGGTGGGCTCTTAGGACCCTAACCATCCTTCATATGGAATGGGGATACAGAAAAGTGTAAACAGCTATCACAGCTGGACCGCAGTCAAGGGCATAACCCTAGACAATAAGAATTTGGAGAAAGGCACAGCTTTGAAAATAACTTTTCAGGTTAAAGGGGTTTTACCACAATCTCATTTCATACCTCTTGCATTCAGCTCTGAATGCTCAGAAGGGGGCGTGTGTGATTTGTTTGAATTGCATATCATGTGACCCAGCAGGATGACATCACCAGGCCTTTCCTCTCTCTAGTCAAAGAAAGGTCTGTTTATGTAAAGCATTGTGAGTAGCTGAGAGGTAAAGTTGTTGCCTCAAGGCACAATGGTCCTAGGTTCAAATCCCCACAGGAACCAAACCTGTGTTTTTTTTTCTCTCTTTATCAATGCACATACCTCTTTGAGGTTTCTTTTTTATTTATTTGCACTGTTTGACTAATTATTAAGGAGTCCAGAGGATAGGAGTAGAATAACAGCACCTGGGGTTTGAGCACTCAGTAGCTGCCTGAGAGGAGAGGTGATGTCTGAGCATGTGCGACCAGGAGTGAGAAGCTCTCTGCCCTGGTCGTATACCCTGGAGACGAGCTGTAAACAATGGATCACTAAAAGAGCAGCTGGAACAAAAACGGTGCAGAATTTTTCATAATAATGAATGAGGCAAATGTTTATTTCATTTGCAAGGTTTCCACGTCAATTTTACTTCGTGGCAAAACCCCATTTAAGTCGTATCTTTACATTTTCAGTTTGATTACATTTGATTGACCAGATGAGAATACCCCTTTAAAGCTTAACTCTCATTTTATAAAACGTTAGTAGTTCTATAGTGACATGTCAGAAGTGAAGTTTTAATCAGTAGGGAATCAGGTACTGCGATTCCCACAAGTCCCTGAAATAAAAGGGCAGATGCGTCCAGCGTGTGAAGGGCCCCTTTGGCTAGAATTGGCTTTGCTCGAATTCCTTTGATAGACCGGGATTAACGCATAGAAAGCTAAAAATCCACACACAGATAACTGGTCTCAAGCGTAGTCAATCACAGCCCAAAGGACATACTGCTTAGCTGAGCTGCCCCTTCTTTCTAGCAATCAGTGGGGGTCTCAGCACCTTGATTCTTAACAATCCAAACTTTTGATGTGTCGCTATCAAAGGCGTTATAAAATCAACACATTTGATGTGGAGTATTCAGGACAGAATCCCCAAAAAGCATATGTAAGACTGAGCAATTCTTTTTCCACTTTTTCTATAACCATGTTGTACATATAAAGGCACCATACAACCAAAAGCAAGATTTAAGAAGAAAGGTAAAAAATAAAATGCTTTGAGGCAAATAAAATAATTAAGAAAGCCATACAAGTACTTCACTGGCAGTACTATCTTTTCATCTTCAAGATTTTTTTCTTAAATAAATTAAAAATAAAACACATTTCGTTCCCTGCAAGCTGATATGGCACCCCCAGACCCCATTTCACACAAAATACATGGTTTAGTGTAGAGAGAACCTTGCCTATAAGTCTCCATTTTGTTCTAGTTTTTGAAAGAGCATCAAGCTGCGCAGTCTGGACTCTCGTTTCCCTTCCTTCCAAAGGATAATTAGGTGATCAGCAGAGCAGGTTACCAGGCCGTGATCTTGAAAATACAAGAACATCTGTATAAAAAAAGAAACCATAAAAAGCTGAAGAAAAGGCAAATCATTATCTATTGCTTATTACAAATTATAATTAAACTATCCTAGTCACATGAGCAATGAAATACACATATAATTCAACACTTCATATAGACACATTTTTCTGAATTACCCTCAAGATTATGTCAGTGTTGTGTCTTTACTTTGATAATATCCTAAAATAAAAAATAACTATTGTTTAGATCAGGATTGTGCGCTCACAGGGTTCTCACCACATTGATTAGCTTTAAACATGTAGGCAGAGGTAAATAAAGATGATTACCAAATACATTGCTGTTCTGATTTTGCTTACCTTCAGAACTAGAGCAGTTCTTATCTCCTACTTGTGTACACAATCTTCTCTAGGTTACCACCCCCTCCCTTTGCTCTAGCATCGATAGCTGAGATGGTGAGGATGGTGGCATCACTCCCTGTTGTGCTTTATTAGCTGAACAAGAGCTTGTTTAAGTTTCTTATGGACAGATTTTAACCATTAAGGGCCACATGTATGAAAACTGTCTTGGTCTAAGACTTTCTTTGTTGCCCATAGCAACCAGAGTTACATTTCATCTAGTGCTCTGAAAGAATGAAATGGGCGCTCTGATTGGTTGCTATGGGCAACAAAGAAAGTCTTAGACCAAGACAGTTTTCATACATGTCCCCCTAAATCTTCTGGCTTTTGCCCTGCTGTTAAAACCTCTACATCACCAATGTCCCTCTAACAGAGTCAGCTAGGAATGGCAGAGCTGATATGACAATCACTGCTGTAGAACCACCTACAGCCTAACCAGGAGGTGGCAGCCTGAATCTGTCTGTGAAGAGCAGGCTCTGTGAAACAGCATGGTGAGATCGCCCCTTTAATTTTTTTCTAAGTATATTTTCAAAAGGATTCGCACAATCCTGGTCTCTATCCCACCTGGAGGTAAAAAAAAAAAAGGAGACGTGCTAGGCTGGTTTTGTAACGTCTCTGTGAGTACATGCGGAGAGTTATTTGTATGCCCAGATACAACAACTAATGGTAACTCTATTAAGAGGTCCGATGAAACTCTATTATAAAGCTGAATGCATACAAGGGAGGATATCCCCACTGACATTAGGCGATACACAATGTTTAGCTCATCTCCGGTATTAAAAATGTATGATCATCTGTGTGGCATAGTGAATGATTTCAGAAAATGTCTTCATTGCAATGTGAAAATAAAAGCTGAATACACCATTGCCAGTGAACCAGAACACTAGAGGCATCAATCTGCAGGATTTAGAATACCGCTGTTTGGGTTCCTGACAGATTTTGTGTTACCTCCAAATAGCTTTATACCAGACCGAGGGAAATATAGTATTAGCCTGAAAATTGGTAATCGAACAGAGTAAATACACCAAGTATACCTGAAGACTAGGGCGTTACATAAGGTTTTATTCAGGCACATGCTATAAACTAACAAATCGATAAAAGGGTTGCCCATTAGTTTTTTTTTTCTTTTAAAAAGTGCATACTGATTGGAGCAGTAGGACTTAAAAAAACAACTCTACTCACCTGTCCACACTCCTCTGTTCCACAACTGCTCCCTGCCAACCATGTCACTTTCATTGATTGTGAAACACTGCAGACAATCATTGACCTCAGCGATTACAGACTATTCATACAGGAATTGGCAGCTAAGCCCAGTAAGTGGCTGCATGTCACATGACTGATATGCTATCACATAGAAGAAAAGAAAACATACTAAATAAACTTTATTAGAAACAAGGGACTACAAAAACCCAACACTTAAAAACACAAAGATGTCCTAACAGTTTCAAATCCTGTTGGGATATAGTTTTGGTTAAATATTTGTTTTGTTACATCTGTTATTGTTTACTTCCTATTTTATATTTTTCATCCATACTATATCCAATTGCACCTTTGTAATAGGATTGTGTTCATATCAGGTGTTTGATCTATTTACCAACAGGATTTGAAACCGTTAGGCTATGTTCAAACGGCTTATTGTGGCACATATAGTACGCGCCGCAATACGCTGGGTGTTTTGGAACCACGTGCTGATCAGCACATCATTCCAAAGCATGCATGCATTGTCAGCGCCGTTTATTCGCCGCTAACAATTGACATGTCAATTCTCCCCCCACGCATACAATACGATCGTACGAGGCGTAATCCATAGCTCTCTATGAGAGCTATGAGTTACCGTAATAGCGGCATGCATTTCACCGCGTATTAAGTGCAATACGCAGCGAAATACGCATGCATTTACGCTAGAAAATAAACCGTGTGAACATACCCTTTGGACAGCTTTGTGTTTTTAAATGTTTTTAAGTGTTGGGTTTTTGTAGTCTAATAGAGTTTATATGGGTGTGCAGCCATGTTTTCTTTTCTTCTATGTGATAGTACTTGCCTTCCTACATACGGTTTGCACCCCTGTTTTCTTGGTATTTCAGAGTTTTTGTGGTGCCAGCCCGAGACATATACATGACTGATATACCTTACATCTCCTGATGTCTTTTCCAGAAAAGATCAGTCAAGAGCAGAAGGGACGCTTTTGGAAGAAGTTGCTGCCAATAACCCATGTGAGCGAATAAAATACAATTTTTTCAGATATGCTGAGATATTTGCGGTGTAAAAGCCCCAAGAACTCAAAATCCATCTACTGATCTTAAGCGGGTTTTCAGGTGGCATCTACTGACATATTGACTTTTAAGTGAGAACACAACCTTTTTCTGCAACGTTCTGCTGTGTAGGAGAAAATGTAGCATCCAGACAGCAAATCACAGTCAAATGATTTCTTTATGAATTTCAAATGTTGAAAGCAGAAGCTTTGTAGTTCTTAAATGTAACATCACATGACGTGGTCACTGTTCATTTGCACATAAAGCACCCATGGGTCTGTCTGATGAGAAAAGTCTTTCACTACAAAGTATAAAACTTAAAGAAATAGGTTTCAAGCACATGAAGTAAACGGCCTGCTAAGATCTGGACTATATTTTAATTCGTCAGAAGCTGAGACACGATTGGTTCTCCATTAGTTCACTGACCCATTTAAAGCCAAACTACCTTTTAAATATGTTTTGTGGGATCAATGTAGCCCAATGTCCACCAGGATTTTTCATGCACCAGGATTTGTGCATATACACAGACTGCTACGTTTATGTATGCAGGTTAACTGTACCTTATTTATGATCAAATACAAAACTTAGCACCTTGGGCCTGATTTAACAAAACTGTGTAACACACATCTAACAATGTGCAGTGTGATTTACATTAGTTTCAATGTAAAACACGCATCAGCATTCAGATGAGTGATCACCAATGTGTGTTTTACATGCATTTATGTGATGCGTCTTTCTGATCCGTCCGAAGAATCAATTCATGATGCTGTTTACACATCAGACTCCCTGTTTAAAACTATAGGGTATGTTACTGCTGCACAGAAAACGCATCCAAAAACGCACCAAACTTTGGGTGCACGTTTGGATGCTTTTTACATAGTGTGAACATACCCGAAGACTGCCCATAGCAACCAATCAGAGCTCAACTTTCATTTTATACTGCTATGGAAAAAACAAAGCCGAGCGCTGATGCATCAAATGCGCTGCAATACGCCCAACATAAGGACCACAAATACAGTAATTCATAGCTCTCATTGAGGGCTATGATTACCTGCTGTTTTCCTCGACACGTATTACATGCCAGGAGAAAGAAATGACATCACTTCTTCACTGCGTTTAAGTGCCTGGGAAAGTGAAAGTCTATGTGAGCTGGTACAGACCATTTTAGAAGTATGCTCTGGACAGAGCGTACTTCTAAAACACCCGGCGTATTGCGGCGCGTACAATACGCGCCACAATATGCAGTGTGAACATATCCTTACAGGTTTTCAGACATGAAGCCCATTGTGTCACAGATTTTTTTCACCCGAGTCCAACAATTAATATTGCTACGTCCCACAAACTGGCAACATCGGCCTTCACCTGTACAGAAGAAGAATGTCCAATCAGATCCCCGATCAGCTCCAGTGAGGCTATAAGTCCAGTATCTGCAGCCCTTTTGACTGTATGACTAGACTGCTTGCCCGATTTCCCAAACCCCCACATACTGAAGAAACCTAAAGGAAAGGAAAGAATTAGAATACAAGTTAAAAATGTCACATGTGCAGTTAAATATGTCTGGCTGCTTAGGAGATACATATTTTAGTAACCTGCTGTTTTAGACTTAAAGAGGAATTTTGGTTGATAAAACTTATTACTGTGGGAATCCTAATGTATGCAGTTTGCTATGCTCTTGACAGTACTGCCTAGGTCCGGGTGAGAAAGTTCAGCATATAGGATAATCGAACACAGCAACTACAGTATATGAAAGCCATGCATTAATTGAATGGTGCATACATTGGGCAATCAGTTGTGTATCAGTTCCTCAATAGGAATCCTACTGTTTACATCCATTGGATGAAATCGGTCCAGGTCATGTCATGAATGGCTCTGCACAGGTTCATTACAAGACACAGCCCTGATACCTGTACTGTAGTGTGTACATCATATGACCAGAACTGATATTTTTCCAATGAAAGTAAACCATGTAGGTTCCTAGTGAATGACTACAAACCTACTTCTTGAAAATTCTTTAAAAAAAATGTAATACCTCTTTACCACATTAAGCCATATAAATTTTTCTCCTCTGTAACTATAGCTTGCTATTTAGTCAGATGCAGAAGAAGTTAAAGAAATAAACCCTAATGTGTGCATACTTCACCTGCGGGGACAGACTCGGCTTGAAATTGTGGTTTTGACCTTACTTCCCAAATGCGAACACTTCCATCTTCTGAGCAAGAAACCAACTGTCTGGAAGAAATAAAATGCCTAAAAAATGTAAAACGATGCCTGCCTAAGTTTATGAAAAAAAAATTAATGTTCATGAATTCAAAGCCCGACATATTGTTTACATAACTCATCACTAAGGGCATGTCCCCACGGCAAGGGTTTTTGGCCCTTTTTTTTAGACCGCCTAAAAAACCGGCCGAAAATGAGCACAATTGTGCTCTATGGAAAACCCGTGCAGCAGTCCCCACTGCACGGGTTTTCCGCCCGGCGGTTTTTCCGCCCGCGGTCCGGCCGCTCGAAAACATTGAGCATGTTCAGTCTTCCGTCCGCATTCCGGACGGAATATGAACACCTCAACTGTGGATTACCGTAATGACGGGGACGTATTTCAGCCTGTAATTTGAGCACTCCGGCGCGTAATTACGGACTGAAATACGTCCCATTTTAAGACGTGTGAACATGGCCTTATACACTATTGATATATGTGCCCCATGGTTCAGAGATTTAATACTTCTGTCCCAGCATAATAGAAACAAAATCACAACTCGCTTCAACCAGGAAGAAATTCTCCAGTGCAAATCTACATAGAAAATTACTAGTGTTTGAGAAGTCCTGGCCGTCATGTTGACTTGTTCGTTCATTGGTGCCCGTATAATATCCCACAACAGATGTGAAACATTCACAAACTAAATAGGTTACCTATTTGGAAGTGTCGCCATGTGCTGAATATCAGAATCATGGGCATTCTTCTGAAAAGCAATCACTCGCTTTGCCTGCAGGTTGTACACGTAGATACTTCTACACACAGCCACAAAGACACACTGTGGAGGATAACATAATACATGAATTTATAGATAAACATCTAAAAAGTTGGGTTTACACATTACAATGCTATACACAATCCAACCAATGCCGCAAAATTGTGCCAATAGAATGATCCTCTGAGGTGCCAACACATACATTAATTTATGTTACAGAGATGGATATTAGCGAGTTGTGCCAAAATTCTGAGGAAATCTGCTTTAAAAATAATGGTGTCCATGCTTTACACCATATTTATTATAGGTTTTAGAAAGTTTCTAGACACTTCTGGCCCTTGTCTGACAAAAGGGATGGGACCTCAATAGAAGGTTGTGACTTAAGCCCTTAAGCCGCACGCCTGAAAAGTAGTTAATGACCATAACATTTTTTTTAGTTTTTTGCCTCCTTCTGTATCAACAGTTGTAACTATTTTATTTTTTCAATGACGCAGTTTTATGAGGCCTTGTTTTATTCGAGACGAGTTGTACTTTATGGGGAAACAGTTTAAGTTCACTTATAAATAACAGGGCTGTGGAGTCGTCAAGCCGAAGCCCCGACTCAGACTCCTCAATTTCCCAAACCTCCGACTCCCGACTCCCTCATATATGGCGCATGTTTAAGTGATAACTTTACTGTAGTAAAATGGTAACATCAGGCTGTTTATCACCTTATGATACAATAATCAAGCTATTTAGAAGAACAGACACTGACTAGAAAAAGGGTAACAATGTTTTGATCTTTTGAACACTTGTGGGTAGAGTTGAAGAAAAAGCTGTATTTGTATCCAAGTCCAGTCTGCACCAACATTGGGAATGTGTAGAAGAGACCTGGGATCAGATTTTGGTCAAAATGTTCTTGAATCTAATTCAGAGCCCAGAAGGATTCAGGCAATATTGAAAACTAAAAGGTGGATTTCCCAAATACTAACAAAATAATAAAAATTAACACTTTGATTTTTAGGAGCAAAACTATAAGGCCTTGTTCACACGGCTTATTTGGGCACGGATTGGCGCCGTACTCAGCGCCGGATTTGCGCTGCAGTACGGCGCCAATCCATCGGAGTCATTACGGTAATCCACTGCTCTCGTAGAGAACAGTGGATTCCGTTGCTCCTCCCCGCTCGGCGAATCCGCCGCGGGGGGAGAAAGTGACATGCACATTATTTACGGTGCGGACGCGCCGTAAACAATGCATTGTCTATGGGCCGGGAGCGGCGCCCCCCAGCCGCGCACGGGCCCCGCCCCTTATTCACGGCGGATTTGTGAGCTCAATACGGCTCACAAATCCGTCGGGAATAAGCCGTGTGAACACGGCCTAACTAAGCAGATGCTAAATACTTGCAAGTCAAACTTACCGTATATACTCGAGTATAAGCCGACCTGAGCAGGGCCGTCATACAGGGGGTACAACCAGTACTCCCGTATGGGGCCCGGCGGAATAAGGGGGCCCACCACAGGCGGGCCCCCTTAATCCCCATGACAGAGTGGGGCCCGGCGGCGCAGCGACGAACCAGGCTCTGCCTGCCCACAGTGTGGGCCCCGAGCCCTGCGGGCCCCGGAGGCAGTGCCGTCGCTCCCCCGGGGCCCGCCGCGCATTTCCGTCAATTGAGCGCTCGGGCCCCGTGTCCCAGCGCTCAGAGACCCGCCCCGGGAATTTTGGGGGGCTAATGTCCCCAACTCCCGGAGTGCGCGGTGTCAGCGGAGCACAGGCCACTGCATGGGGCCCGCTGATCTCCCTGGCAGGTGAAGGTGTTAGGCCTTCAAACCCGCCCGGGCCGGCCCCCAGTGTGCGTAGGCGGGCGGGGGGACTTCACTTCACCGCCCGCCTATGCAGGCGGGGTACGGAGCCGGGGAGCAGACGGAGCGGCCGGGACTGCCCGGAGCGGGAGCCAGGCCAGGTAAGTGGCTGTTTTTTTTTTTTTTTTTTTTTTTTAAAATACTAAGGAAGGGCCCTGGTTACCCCTCTCTAAGGGGGGCCCCCCCGCTACCCCCAACCCCTAAAAGGGGGGCCCCGGCTACCCAACCTCTAAAGGGGGGCCCGGCTACCCCAAACCTCTAAAGGAGGGCCCCCGGCTACCCAACTCTAAAAAGGGCCCCGGGACCCAAACCTCTAAAGGAGGGCCCCGTACCCAACTCTAAAGGAGGGGGCCCGGCTACCCAAACCCTTAAAGGAGTCCCATCCCCCCCCTTCCAAACCCTAAATACTGACCTCTAAGTTATGGCCTTCCCGCTCTCCCCCCCTGGGAAGTTTGACAAATTGGAATAGGAAAAAAGATGCTGGAAAAAGAGGATTTAAGTTTTGTGTGTAATTTTGCAGGGATGAGTTGTGGCCGGGACAAGTCCTCATGGGGTGTGGAACGGATCAGAAGAAAGGAAAAAGAAAACCAAAAAAAGAGAACGATTTCAATAGGACGTCTCCGTGATCCCCGAATGTAAGGGTTATGTTACTTTTATATTGGATCAGTGCTGTATTTATGTAATGGACCTGAGCGGTGTCTGACCTCATGTGTCTCTTATGGGAGGTTTAGGTTATACCTGAGCGGTGTCTGACCCCTATGTGGTCTCTATATGGGAGGGTTTTAGGTTTTTCTGAGCTGGGGTCTGACCTCTATTGGTCTCTATATGGTGGGGCTGTTGGTTATACCTGAGCTGGGGTCTACCTCTATGTGTCTTAATTTTGGGGGTGTTTTTAGGGTTTTACTGAGGGGGGGGGTGTTTGACCTCTTTGTGGGCTCTATATGGAGGTTTGTAGGGTTTACCCGAGCGGTGTTGACCTCTATGTGGTCTCCATATGGTGGTGTTTATTTTGGGGTTGTTTAGTGGCGGTTTTCTGTGTATCGATTGTAAGATAGGGAACCCCTGACCCCCTGATGGGGTTAACTTTTTTTCTTGCTGGTGTGTATTTTTTGAAGGTGTGAGGTCGTGACCAAGGGAAATATGGAGGAGGATATTGTATGTGGGTGGTGGGGATATTGTAGTGGGTGGAGGGGATATTGTATGCAGGTGAGGGGTTATTGATGTGGGGGGAGGGATATTGTATGTGGGTGGGGGGGGATATTGTAGTGGGGGGGGGGATTTGATGGGGTGGAGGGGGAAATTGTATTGGGGGGTGGAGGATATTGTAGTGGGGGGAGGGGCATATTGTATGTGGGTGGTGGGGGATATTGAGTGGGTGGGGGGGATTGGATGAGCTACTTAGCCTGGTCTATGATGTGGAGACAGACAGATATGTGACTCTTTGCTATTGTACTACACAAAACAGTTCTTTTTTTCACACTGTATTATGTGGTAAAATGGGCGGATTTATATCCTAGAGGCCGTTTTTTTTTTTTTTTGCTGGGGGGGCGGGGCGATCGTGTTGCTGAGGGCGGGGCGATCGTGTTGATGGGGGTGGGGTTTACAGGGGGGGGCCCCAGGTGCTTCAGCTGTATGGGGCCCTGAAATTTCTGTTGGCGGCCCTGGACCAGAGTATAAGCCGAGGCACCTACTTTTGCCACAAAAACCGGGAAAGCTTATTGACTCGAGTATAAGTCTAGGGTGGAAACGCAGCGGCTACTGGTGAACTTTAAAAAATAAAAACATATACCAATAAAATTACATAGGCAGTTAATGTCCCCCATAGGCAGTTTAATGTCCCCCATAGGCAAGTATAGGCAGTTTAATGTCCCCATAGGCAGTTTAACGTCCCCCATAGGCAGATAAAGGCTGGTATAGGCAGTTTAATGTCCCCCATAGGCAGGCTATAGGCAGCTAATTGCCCCCATAGGCAGGTTATAGGCAGGTATAGGTCCTCATAGGCAGGGTATAGGCAGGTATGGGCAGGCTACAGGCAGGTATGGGCAGGCTACAGGCAGGCTACAGGCAGGTACGGGCAGGCTACAGGCAGGTACGGGCAGGCTACAGGCAGGTAAGGGCAGGTACGGGCAGGCTACAGGCAGGTACGGGCAGGCTACAGGCAGGTACGGGCAGGCTACAGGCAGGCTATAGGCAGGTACGGGCAGGCAACCGGCAGGTACGGGCAGGCTATAGGCCGGTACGGGCAGGCTATCGGCAGGCTCGGGCAGGCAATCGGCAGGTACGGGCAGGCTATAGGCAGGTACGGGCAGGCTATAGGCAGGTACGGGCAGGCTATAGGCAGGTACGGGCAGGCTATAGGCAGGCTATAGGTCCCCCTAGCAGGAATAGGCAGGCTATAGGCAGGCATAAAACAAAAAAAACACCTACCTGGCTCCCAGCTGCTCCGTCTCCCTCACCGCTATGCCTCCTCGCTGTCCGGCCTCCCGCGCGCTCTCCTGCATCTTCTCGGCACAGGCGGGTGATGTTATCAGGACACACATGCAGCGTGATGACATACGCTGCCTGTGCCGGAAACTCCGGACAGCCGCGAGTCTGCGGCCGCCCGGAGTCCACTGCGGAGCAGAGAGCGCTCGCTCTCTGCCCCACAGTGGTATCCCTTCACCTATATGCGCTCCGGAGGAGTCACATATAGGTGAAGGGATCGCTGACAGTGCCCGGACCACCGAAAGGGGTCTGGACACTGTGGGGCTCACTCGTCCTTCAGTTATATGCGCTCCCTGAGGAGCCGCATATAACTGAAGGTCCCCTGTCGGCGCAGGGCCATCGCAGCGCCCGAGCGCCGACAGTGACTCGAGTATAAGCCGAGGTCGCATTTTTCAGCACATTTTTTTGTGCTGAAAAACTCGGCTTATATGGTATATACAGCAGCCTCATGTACAAAGCTGTAGTGGATAATGAGATATGGGGGCCTGAAAGTCACAAGTTCCAACTATTGTTACCCTTTTGCTTGTCAGTGTAAAATATATTTATTGGACATGACTTTAGGACACAAAAAAATTGTAAATATGCAAAACACTGCAGGAACATTTGTGGAGTCTCTGAATTTGTTCTGAGAAATAGTATCGCCTCCATCAGATCCTGCATACATGACCTCACATCTGATCTTCTTATTTACAGGCTAGAGAACGGCCTCTCTACACTAACTTGGGTTGGTGACCACAGGTGCAACATCTCTAACAAAGTCAGGGTATAAAGGAATTGCCTCAGCCACAGTCAGTTTTAATGAATGGTTGAACTCTTCTACTTCTTTGAAAACAGGGAAACATTTTGCTGAAATCTGTTTGCCATGGGAGCAGAATCTTTTCCCCTGGGGCAGCGCTTTGCCTGCTCCGTGTCATCAATTACACTCCTCATGTGATGAGGCTGAAGATATGGGAGCAGTAGCACTGGCCGGACCCAACTCCTCTTGCTCTTGTCTGGGATCGAACTAACTGGGATCAACTTGTTATATATTTTGGGAGTCGGAGTCGGTCCATTTTATGACGACTCCGACTCCTGCAAAATAGCCACCGACTCCCGACTCCATAGCCCTGATAAATAACTGCAGAATTTAAAAAAAAAAAAATAAAAATAAATTATTTTTGTTGTTTTTTTATACTATTCACATTTCACACTTAATATCCTGTTACATTAATTCTACAAGTTATTACGGTCGAGTGGATACCTAAGATGTGTAGGTTTTTTTTTTTTTTGTGGTAAGTAGGGCACAGTTATTTTATTTTTTATTCAATATTTTTATTTTATTTTTATTTATTTTTTTAACACTTTTTATGGTTTTTACTTTTTTGTTTTAATCCCATGAAGGGATAACTTACTGTTTTTTTTTGTTTTCTTTTACACTTAGTAATGTACTAGCATATTAATATACGCCAATACATTATAATATGTGTCAGTCTTAAACAGGCAGTGATCAGTACAGCACACAGTCTGCCTTGATCAATGGCTTGTTACACAGACAGCTCCGGGGCTACTCGAGGTCCTCAGGGCTGACTGTGCAGCCGTTCCCCGAGGCTCTGTCGGGTCTCTGGGTGATCCGATCACCCGATAGAGCAGGGAAACCCTTTGACTGCGCTGCGGTGACGAACTTCGGCAATCAAAGTGTTAAAGCACCGGGAAGCGGAGGTTTCCTCCGCTCCCCGGTGCTTGCAGGAGCTGCGCTGGGAACAGGGCTGGGTAGTACAGCCCCGTTCTCAGCGCTGCTGCGGCACCGCAAACTCCGATGTCTGCAGCGACGGCGGTCGGTCATTAAGGAGTTAATGGAAAAGGGGCGTGGCTGAGTGTGCAATGCTCTGCGGCAAAAAATTGCGCCAACATTTTGGCATGAAGTAAGCCAACTTAAAAATGGTGGAAAACTAGATCAGACAGTTCTAACACACTATGATACATGTGGCGCATTGGAAGACTGTCTAGTTTAACTTTACACTATCTAAGAGTTAGACAGAATTGATGAATCTGCCCCAATGTTTACAAAAATAAAAATATTCCTCCCCTCAAACTGAACAGCAAAAATTTCACTTGCACAAGATAATGTTTGGAAGAATCACTTATTAAAGGGGTCCTCTTGCTTTAAAAAGTCAAAGCTATTTTCTTGCAACAACAGTGCAAGAGCTGTGTACAGGTCATGTGTACTAACACGACTTGACCCTAATCGCTTTGTTTTCCATGCTACATTACCAGACACAATCCCAAGTCAGCTGTGGCATGGTTTCTATAAGAAAAAAGCCATGCTAAAAAGGAAGAGAAAATACTGAAAGGGAACATGAAAGTACTGATGACTCCGCCCAGATGCAGTGATTGACAATCTACTCCCAACACACGGGAATGCTGTTAATCACTGTATGCAGATGGGGTGACATGACTACCACTATCTCCTAACAAGTCCTATCAGCATTTTTTATGCTTCTTACTCAGAAATCCTGCTCCAAATTCTATAAACCTATATACAGGGCTGGAACAAGGTATTCTGGTGCCCTAGGCAAATAAGGCACAAAGCACCCCCCAAATGGAAAATTGAGCCCACTCCATGCCTTCTTGCGACCCCTTTTCTGCCTGGGGTGAAGTGGCGACCTAGGCGATTGCCTACCTTCGCCTACCCATCGTCCCGGCCCTGCCTATATATCACAGAACTCAGCGTCTCTCCCTGTCACATTCTGCTCTCAGATAGGGATTTTGACACAGTGTTTTGTAACACACTGAGTATGTGGCAGATTTTTCCTGCAGCAAATCACTGTATGGGAACAAAACAGTAAAAACAGTTTTTGGCCTACCCACCTCTCCATCTGATGCAATATACTGGATTGACACCTCCTCTTGCAATGGCAGCAGTTTATTCTCTGGAGGGACGTCTTGAGGTGAAGCAACTTGTGAAAGATTCTTTTCAAAAGCTTGAACTGACCAGTCTAATGCATCCCACACGATCAACTCCCCAGCATGGGAGCCACTTACAAATGTTAACTCTGAAGTGTGTGGGAAACAAACAGCCATTATTTTCATCAGAGTATACGCGAGTGGCATAAAACCTTAATAGCAAACGCAGGAACATTACAGAGGAAGAGCAGCAATCTGGGAAAATGCAGAGGTGCCTATCGCAGCACCGTTTCTCATTCACTTAGACGACGACTCGGCGGCTGAACAGCATAGTTCAGGGTCGGTTTTGATTTGCAATGCAGTTAGTGGCGGGTATCAGCTGTAACTAACAGCAGGCACCCGTCTTGGTGTGTTAAGAGGTTAAAGGGGTTGTCTCACTACAAGGATTGCTTTTTATGTTAAAGATCTTGCATAAAACAAGTCACTTTGCAATATATGTCCTTTAAAAGTGTCCTACCTATTCTGAGATCGCCCCTCGTGTATGGGCTGCATCAGCTCCTCAGGTCGCTATAGCTACAGACCTGTTCACTTTCTCATGATAGGCTGCCAGCACTTGTTGCTATAGCTACAGACCTGGCTTCTATCGCAGCCTACTGGAAGCCAGTAAACGCACCCCTTCAATTCAAAATGAAACCAAGAAAACAGGACGAATCAATGTAGTGAGACAACCCCTTTAGAGCTAACAATGTCAGCATCTTTAAACAACTGCTACTTTGTTTACTGACCAAAATATCCATATTATTCAATACTCTATATTCAACACATTCAAAACCGTTAAATATTAGTTGTGTGGGAATATTTCTTTAAATTTATATTTCTTTAAGGCTATGTTCACACGGCTTAAAATGTCCGTAATTCAGTCTGTACTGCGCAACTTACGGCTGGAATACGGCCCAGTCATTACGGTAATCCATAGTTCTCTATGAGAACTATGGATTACGTCTCCTCTCCCCGCTCGGCGAATACGCCGCGGGGGGAGATAAGTGACAGGTCTTTTACTAGTGGCGTATACGCGCCGCTAGTAATGATAGTCTATGGGCAGGCGAGGTTCCGGCCTCCCGCCCCGACCCCGTCCGCACGGTGTAATTGCGGGGCGTAATTACACCCCGCAAATAAGCCATGTGAACATAGCCTTAAAGTGAAATCACATTTTTAAAAGTGTATATAAAAAGTGTAAATAAAATATTTAAAACCCTCCCTTTTTCCATTTTTAGTAAACAAGACAAGAAACAAAAAATACATTACGGCCTTGTCTCCACGGCACTGTTTTTCAGCCGGTTTTCGGTTTTGAAAACCGGCTACTAATCGGCTGATAAACTTTTACACGGACCTTAATGGAAAATCCATGCAGCGGTCTCCACTGCATGGATTTTCTGCACGGCGGTCTGAAAAACATAGAACATGTTCATTCTTCTGCCCCGGTTTTCGGACGGAAGACGAACATGTCTATGTGAAGGGGAGAGGGCTTTTCTCAGCTAATCGCGGAGAAAAGTCGTCCCCCGGCAGCCAGGTGCATGGCACGAAAACAGTACAAATCCCGGTTGGATAAACCGACCGGTATGTGTCCTGTGCCGTGTAAATGGCCCCTTTTGTTATCGCTTTATCCACAAAAGTGAGAACTAGGTTACTTTACAGAAACAGCGGAAAAATGATTATTAAAAGTTTTTAAAAAGCCAGCATTAGCAAGGAAAAAAGAAAAAAAAAAGCGGTCAGAGTTGTTGTAGGTAGTGGTACCAGTATTAACTACAACTCAACCCACAAAAAAAAGCCCTCACAGGTGATTTGACAGAAGACTAAAAAAAGAAAATGAACAGCAAAACAAATTTTATATGGAGATGCAAAGGAAGCGGAAACTTTAAATTTGGTCTTCTTGTAATCATTCTGACCTGACAAATAACGTTAAGGTTCCACTTACATCGCACAATGAATTCTATAAAAGGGAAAACACGAACCAGTGATGGAATTGTGTATTTTTAGCATTCTGTCTCCTGCTATATGATACATTAAATTGTACCATTAAAAGATACTACTTGTCCCGGAAAAAAATCAAGTCTTCATAGAGCGATATCAACAGACAAATAAAAAAAGTTATGGCTCTTGAGAGTGGGGATGAAATAAACGTGTTCCCGTAATTGAAATCAATACTTCTGAGACTTTGGAGATGCAAGGCAAACCTTTACTATTAGTCGCTACTCATAATAATATCATGTCACGGTTACGCTAGATAACCTCGAAGATTTTACAATGTGAGTTGATTGCTCTCATACGTTAATAGATCTTCCATAAAATTTATGTTTTATTAGTGCATAAATGTTTGCTTCACATATTAATGTACTGTACTTGCACAGATAAATATTATTCCATGCAGGCTCGAGTTGATGAAGTTTTAATTGCACAAATATATTTTGGGCGACTATAAAATAATGGCTATTTACCAAAGAGTATATACAAAAATAGGCTAAATGTTAAACTGCACTGATCACCAGTGCACAATAGTGCCCTGTTTTATAGGATGAACCAACATTTCCTTTAGGCTTTGTTCACAAGGCTTATTTGCGAGGCGTTATTACGCCCCGCAATTACGCCTTGTGGACGGGGGCGGGAGCGGGGGCAGGCAGCTCGCTGGCCCATAGACTTTCAATACCAGCGGCGCGTATACGCCGCTAGTAATTCACATGTCACTTATCTCCCCCCGCGGCGGATTCGCCGAGAAGGGAGAAGAGACGGAATCCATAGTTCTCTATGAGAACTGTGGATTACCGGAATGACTGGGACGTATTCCAGCCGTAATTCGCACACTACGGCGCGTAATTACGGACTGAAATAAGTCCCATTTTAAGCCGTGTGAACATACACTTACATGTAGAAATGTAAATTTTTAAGCAGCTCAGGAAGCTGTTTATGCTTTCGGTAATAAATGAACTGCCCCCATTTAAACTGAAATTCACAGCTTAGCTTGCTTGTTAAGACCTAGGCTGCATGGTGACTTTGTGAAATGCTTTAGATTGAATTTAACTATCGAGTGACAGCTGCAGTCCACAGGATTGCTTACAACTCAAATGAGTTGTACATGTATTTTTTTTTATACTTTAAAAATGTTAAAACTTTTTAAAACACAAGGTTTCAGCCAACATGATAACCGATTGGCACTCAGTGATCTCACCGCGGGGGTGCCAATCAGAGTTACAGTGCGCGGGAGTGTTTCTCATTCATTTAGATGCTGAGGCGTCTAAGGGGTTAGGCAGCGGGGAACGGGGCCGGGTCTATTCCCTGTGGTTACTAGCATGTACTTAAAGATAATCAGTGCGGTGGGAATAACCCTTTAAGCAGGACACAATTCTTACCATTTACATTTGCAAGTGTTCGAATAATTTCTTGGTGAATAGAGAGGCATTTCACTTCGGATACGTCCCACTTGTCAGACCCTGGAACTCCAGCAGCAAGTTTAAAGATACCTTTAAGAGGAAGACAAGCAATTAAAGGGGTATCCCATCTCACACACAGACTGCATATTGATATATACCATCACTCTGTTATTGGTGGCAGGGCTGTGGAGTCGGTAAGCCAAAGCTCCGACTCCTCAATTTGCCTGATCGACTCCCTCATACAGAGAGCATGGTTAAGTGATTACTGTAGTAAAATGGTGACATCAGGCTGTTTATCACCTTATGATACAATAATCAAGCTATGTAGGTAGAACATACACTGACAAGCAAAAGGGTAACAATGTTTTGAACTTTTGACTTTCAGGCTCTATATCTCACCATCCACTACAGCTTTGAATGTGAGACTACCATCATTTTATAGACAATCATCTTACCTATCTTATACATAGGTTTGACTTGCAAGTACCCAGTTTCCCCAAAATAAGCATCTAATACAAACATCAGTGGCACACTAAAGACTAAGTAAAACCTCAAGCTATATAGGAATATTGGAAATGCATTACTGCTAAGGAAAATATGAAAAACCTGGGACTCTTAGTTTACAGTATTTGATCAAAGATTGTATTAAGCTCACCTCCCAAAACGTCAAGGGGATCCCAGAGCAGGTGAGTCCCTACACTAAATATATTACCTCACTAGGCGTCAATCCAGACTGCAACTTCAGGGTATGGTAGGAACTAGCAATTGAATTATCCTGCACTGGTTTAAAAAGAGGCAGCTGTGTGCAGCAAGCCAAAGAGATCGCCAATCTCAAATGAACTACAAAACATACGTTGGCTCTGCACATATAAAATATATTGTGAAAAACACAAGCATAGGTGCACACTGAAAAGGCAATATATACATCTAATACAAACATCAGTGGCACACTAAAGACTAAGTAAAACCTCAAGCTATATAGGATATTGGAAATGCATTACTGCTACCATACCCTGAAGCTGCAGTCTGGATTGACGCCTAGTGAGGTAATATATTTAGTGTAGGGACTCACCTGCTCTGGGATCCCCTTGACGTTTTTGGGAGGTGAGCTTAATACAATCTTTGATCAAATACTGTAAACTAAGAGTCCCAGGTTTTTCATATTTTCCTTAGCAGTAATGCATTTCCAATATTCCTATATAGCTTGAGGTTTTACTTAGTCTTTAGTGTGCCACTGAAGTTTGTATTAGATGTATATATTGCCTTTTCAGTGTGCACCTATGCTTGTGTTTTTTCACAATATATTTTTATATGTGCAGAGCCAACGTATGTTTTTTTTTCCCCAAAATAAGGGAGTGTCTTATATTAATTTTTGCTCCTAGAGACGCGCTAAGACTTATTTTTAGGAGATGTTTTTTTTTTTCTATGAACAATAATTCACATTTATTGTTGAACAAAACATCAACATGTATTAATATACTGTAGTAATTTCATCACAAACATCAGCATAAGCAGCCAACTCTGAATTTCATAACTAAAAATGCAGTATGTCTTATTTTCGTGGGGTGTCATGTTCAGGGAAACAGGGTATTTAGCATCTGCTTAGTTCTGCAGATTCTTGTCATGTAATTGCATTGTTACCGTTTTGCTCATAAAATCAAAATGTTCATTTTGATTATTTTGTTAGTATTTGGTAAATCCACCTTGTGGCTTTCAATACTGCTTGAATCCTTCTGAGCTCTTGATCAGGTTCAAGCATGTCTTGACCAAAATCTGATCCCAGGTCTCTTCTACACCTTCCCTATGTTGGTGCATACTGGACTTGGGTACGAATATAGCTTTTTCTTCAATGCTACCCAATTCAATTTGATTTTGGTTGAGGTCTGGGGACTGTAGAGGCCAATATAGCAACTCTACATTATAATTGAATAATTGATTCCACAAACTCGACGTATGCTTCAGGTCTTTGTCCTGCTGGAACACTATATCGTCCTTTTCATACCCATAGCACTTGTGTATACTTGCATAAAGCTCAGCGTTGAGATCACATTGATCCTGGTCAAGTATTCAATGTCTTTGGCTGTGACAAAAAACGCATATCAGGCTTGCTCCACCGAACTTGACAGTTTCTTCTATTTCATAATCCGTTAGCCCCATTCTTCCAAACCCATTTGCAACCATCAGAATCTGGTCTGTTGAATTTCAGCTCATTGCTCCATAACACCCATTACCAATCTTCCTTTTTTCGTACTTTTTTGCAAACTCAAGCCAACGCTTCTTATGATGAGATTGAAGTCAAGGCTTTTTCACCTTTTTTTTGGCCACCATTTCAGACTTGTCAAATGCGTGTTGCATGGACGTCTGTGATTTCACTCTTTCGAAGCCTACGAGCCTCCCTCCTCCACTGCCGTGTCTGTCATAGTAGAACTGATAGACCTTGTGATGAGCCTACTTGTTGACTCCGATATTTTGTCTGGCTTTTGAATGGATGGATGGAGTTCATTTCATATTCTTCCAGCTGTCAGGCCTCACATTATGCAGTTTGGCAATTTTCTTGGCCCAGAGATGCTATCGATGAGCTGGATGATGCGGTTTCTCTTTTCTTCGATAATCTTCTTCATGGCTGCTCGAACCAGTGCCCTTTCGCTTGGGATCAGTCTAATAACACACTGGGAATGTGAGAAAAGGTGGTAATTTGTAGTATACAAGAAGAAAAAGATTGTCCCACCACCAGGAGCAAAACAGTAACAATGCAGTTACATGACAAGAATCTGTATAACTAAGCATATGCTAAATAGCTGCAAGTCCAGGTTTTGTATGAGATAGCCAAGAGGATTGTCTATAAAATGATGGTAGTCTCACGTTAAAAGCTGTAGTGGATGGTGAGATATGGAGACGGAAAATCACAAGCTCAAAACATTGTTACTCTTTTGCTTGTCAGTGTAAAATATATTTATTGGATACAACTGTAGAAGACAAAAAACTTTAATAAATTGTAAATACGTAAAACGCTGCAGTAAGTGGGAATAAAACAGTTTTCACCAAAAACGGCCTGAATAACATTTGTAGAGTCTATGAATTTGTTCTGAGAAATAGTATTGCATCCATCAGATCCTTCTTAGATGACCTTAAATCTGATCTCATGATTTCCAGGCTAGAGAACAGCCTCTCTACACTAACTTGGGTTGGTGGCAAAGCGGTGATTACAGGGGCAACATCTCTAAGGCTATGTTCACACGGCTGATTGACGCCGTAATTGCGGGACGGATTTTGCCCGCAATTACGGCGTGTGTACGGGGGCCAGGCGGCGAGCTGTCGGCCCCATAGACTTTCATTATCCACGGCGCGGATTCCGCCGGGATAATGTGCATGTCACTTTCTCCCCGCTCGCCGTATTTCGCAAGCAGGGAGAGGAGACGGAATCCATAGTTCTCTATGAGGACTGTGGATTACCGTAATGTCTGGGATGGATTTCACCTGTAATTCGTGCAGTACGGCGCGCAATACGGACTGAAATCCGTCCCAAAATCAGCCGTGTGAACATAGCCTAACAATCTCAGGGTATAAAGGAATTGCCTCAGCCACAGTCAGGTTTGATGAACAGTTGAACTACTTCTATGAAAGCAAGTGAAAAATTTTGCTGAAATCTGGTCAATGTATTTGCTATGGGAGTGGAATCTTTTGCCCTGTAGCAACACTTTGCCTGCTCCATGTCATCCAAATACTCTATAAATAGGAAAAGCTTTGGGGTTTCAAAAGGGGAGTTGATCAATGGTGTTGATTTGGTTGCTGTTTAATCTAGAGTGTCAGGATTTATCATGATTTCTCGTTCTGAACATTTATGGAGGTCCCAGAGATGATCCAGCAATCAGGGCTGTGGAGTCAGAGCCCATTTTGCAGGAGTCAGTCGTTCTAAAATGGAGTCCGAGGGCGTCCGTATTTTGTGCTGGATACCTGAAATATGCTGGGCGAATAGTAGAGGTGTTATAGGTTGTAAGTCAGTATGGTGCACCACACATCTGTATAAGTGGCACCCTTTATACTGCCTTACCTATATGCAATTATAATACTAGCAACCACCCCCCTCATGCATAGTAGGTGTGTGAGTGGATGTCTTATCAGTATTTTTGTATTTGTGCAGTCTCCCCTTGTATGATACTATGTTTTTCCTACACACTGGTGTCAACTGGTACTTATCCAATGTGCAGTTTTTTATCATTCAGTTTCCCTCCTAGTAGATGGGTATGTGAGCTACTGCTCATTAGTTGTCTGCACCTGTTATATCTCTCCCAGGTAGCACTGGAGCTTATAGTGCCTCCTACTGGGATTATTGTCCAGCCATTGAGCTGCAAGTAAGGCCTTGTGCTTTTGTGGAAATAACGGGTGCCTAAAGTGTCTGATAGCAGACAGTTTCCCTCTTCCCATTGAAATAACCATGCATATAGGTTTATAGAGAGAAGAGGGAAGATGTCTGTCAGTCAAACATTGTATGGTCAGCTTTAGCCGATTAATGCTTCCACGCACACCTCAGAGCAAGCAATATAAGCAAGTTTTGCAATCAACAGTTATATGTAGAGAAGTTAGCACTGCTCATATTACCATCTCGATGACTACAGCATTCGAATAATCACAAGGGCTCCGACTCCACAGCCCTGTGAATCACAAGGGCTCCGACTCCACAGCCCTGTGAATCACAAGGGCTCCGACTCCACAGCCCTGTGAATCACAAGGGCTCCGACTCCACAGCCCTGTGAATCACCAAGGGCTCCGACTCCACAGCCCTGTGAATCACAAGGGCTCCGACTCCACAGCCCTGTGAATCAACAGGGCTCCGACTCCACAGCCCTTTTCACTAGGATTCCGACTCCACAGCCCTGTTCACCATGACTCCGACTCCACAGCCCTGTTCACAATGACTCCGACTCCACAACCCTGTTCACAATGACTCCGACTCCACAGCCCTGTGAATCACAAGGGCTCCGACTCTCCACAGCCCTGTGAATCACAAGGGCTCCGACTCCACAGCCCTGTGAATCACAAGGGCTCCCGACTCCACAGCCCTGTGAATCACAAGGGCTTCCGACTCCACAGCCCTGTGAATCACAAGGGCTCCGACTCCACAGCCCTGTGAATCACAGGGCTCCGACTCCACAGCCCTGTTCACAATGACTCCGACTCCACAGCCCTGTTCACAATGACTCCGACTCCACAGCCCTGTTCACAATGACTCCGACTCCACAGCCCTGTTCACAATGACTCCGACTCCACAACCCTGATTGGTGGAGGACCTCTGGGACCTCCATCAATATTCAGAACGAGAAATCAGGATAAATCCTGACACTCTAGATTAAACAGCAACCAAATCCACACCATTGACTAACTCTCCTTTTGACACCACAAAGCTTTTCCTATTTATAGAGAATTTTAAATTTTGCCAAAAAATGATATAATAAAATGTAGAAGGTTTTTATTTGTTATTCTTTGATATTATCTTGACAGAGTGAAGTTTCCAATGTAAGAATACTGTAACAAAGACAATTCTCCTACTCATTAATAAGAAATATGAACTCACGCAAATCTTTTCCGATAGCAGCAGCCACACAGTTCTTGGGCAGTTCAACTAGTGCTTCAATGCCTTTAAAAAGATACACGGAAAACTTGTATTATAAAACGCCATATAACAAATTCCAAAACATGGATTTACAACATGCAATGCAACTACAATGTAGTAGTTAAGCCCGCTCTTAACAGCCAGCTTTAGACTTTTACTTCCTGTTTTACTTCCTGTTCTACAGCAATGACTGAAATCTCAGCCCTGCAATTCATAGCTGAGCCTGTTATGATATGTTCACACGACGTGTTGGATCCATTTTTGAAACGCATCCAAAAGTGCTGCGTAAATCGCATCCAACACGCAGGTGGGTGCATTTTTGCTACAGCAGAAACGCACTCTATAGTTTTAAATAGGGCGTCTGCTGCATCAAACGGATCAATAATTGACATGACAATTCTTTGAACGGATCTGAAAGACTCATCACAAAGACGCAAGTAAACACGTATCAGCGATCACTCGTCTGAACGTCGATGCGTATTTTACATTGAAAGCAATGTAACTCACACGCACATTTGGGTTACACGCTTTTTGGGGGGGGGCAGTTTATTTGTACGAAACCGGACCCAAAACACCCATCAAAAGGGAAACCAAAAAAAAACCTTGTGAAAACCCCCAAAGGGGAAAACTTTGGTGATGGAGGGAGCATAAGGCCCCAGAACGCTTAAGAGTTACAATTTGTGAGTAAGAAACACATAAGCTTCTGTGCTGCTAATAAGCCCAGGGGAAGGGGGCCCAAGAAGACTTTTAAAACCCCTTTCTGAAAGGGCAAGCGGAAAAATAAGAAGGCTCTGTGAGTTGAAATAAAAACCCAAGATTAAACAGAAATGTATTTGGAAATTTCATTTTTTAATTTTCCCTTTTTCCCACATGTTTAAATAAATTTCCAAAAGGGGAACATTTTTTTTTTTTTCCGGGTAATGTGATTTTAAAAAACTAAGGGTTTTTTTTGCACGGGGTTTTTTTCCCCTTTTTTTAAAACCCTTTTTTCCCTTTAAACATTTTAAAGGGCTTTCTTCTATGTAATTTTTGATTTGTTTAAAAAAAAAAAGGATTTTTTGTATTTACCTTTAAAAATCCCTTTCTTGGTTTCCCAATTTTTTGGGGGACAAGAAACCGGGGTTTAGGCCGTTGCCTTGGGAGGCGGAACCAAACGCTTTCGGGCCCCCCCCCCGGTGGATTATATCCCTCCTGCTGATCCCCAGGCTGACCCATTTGGTACAAAAGCCGTGGCCGAGAGAAAAAAAACAAAAAGACCCACCGCCCCACTGAAAACCCAAGGGACTTTTGGGGGTGGGAGAGTGCCCCCCAATAAAATTGGACGAAAAAAGGGAAATTTTACAGTAAGAACAAAAATCCTTTTTTTCCCTCCCCCTTTCATTTAATGGGGGACACAGGCCCCTTTGGGGAGTCCATAGCGTTCCGAGGTGGGAAAAAAAACAACTAAAAAGAAAAAAAAATTTCTCAGCAGTGATAACCCTAAGCAACTGCTGCCTTAAGTAAACCCAAAAGGCCGAGGGCCCAAAGGTTTTTTTGGTTTTGGGCCAATTTTTTTTAAAAATATGGACCCAAGCCCCCGGTGGGGCCCCTTCGCACACCCGTAATTCTGATGCCGAAACCCCCCAGGAGGCCCCGTGGAGGAAACCGGGAACCGGAAACGGAAGGGGGCTCCCCCCGTTTGTCGATAGGCTTCCCGAAAAAACGCCGACCGGATCCCGCTGGCAATGGTGGCCTTAAGGGGCCCCCAGCCCGCACAGGCCCCCCCGGAAAAGACAAAAGGAGCTCCGAGGCCTAAAAAGACTCCGGGACGAGGTAGATGCGAACAGGGCCCCGAACCCCCGTCCAAACAATGTAATGCCCGTTCCGTTTTGGGGGAGAGGGGAAAGGGCAGAAAGAGGGCGGAAAAATATGTCCTCATTTAAAGTGAAACCAAGACACCAAAACCCTTTGGGGAAATGAAAGGAACCGGGTCGCAAAAAAACCTTTTCCTTATGCAAAATCAAAAATTTGAGATTTTAAAAAATTTAAAACCCCACTTTCCCACACTCAGCGGGGTGGAAAATAAAAGGCCCCCCAAAAAAAAGCCACCTTTCCCAAAAAAGCCCAAAAGTAGGGAAATTTCCCCTAGTGGCCCCAAAAGGGTTAAGACTTTTCAATTTGGGTTTCAATACAAGATTCAAGTTTCCCAAAAGGTTTCGAAAAGGGCCTACTACCCGGGGGGGGGGGAAATGCGCGGAACCCCCCGCAAAAACTTTTTTAAAAACCCGCGTTTTCAGGAGGCTAGCCTTGCGCTGAAACAAAACCCAGGAAAGGGGAGACTGGGAGGAAAGAAAGCACCCTTGGAACCCAAAATTCCAAGTGGGGGAAAAACCCCGGGCCCCCAGCCCAGGAGATAAAAAGACCCTTCCCGGGGACGGGGAATAGATCCGGGGCGGACTGCGGGGTTTTCGTGCCCGAATCATGGTCCCGGATAACCGCCTTTACAGGGCCACGGGGAAATTTTTGTATCGCGGTTTCAAAAACCACCCGTTAAAAAAGCAGCTTTCGGTAAGGTTGGGTTGGGAAAAGGGGGAACCCCGTGAAAAGAAAATCTGGACGGACGGGAAAGGGGGCCCAAAGGGGCGTATGCCCCCAGGGCGAAAAAGATCCGCATTTCCAGGACCTTTTCGGGGCCAGTCCCGGGGGATGAGGAAAAACGGGTACCCTCTTTGGACTTTAGGCCTTGAGCACCCATAAGGAAAAGGGGAAGGGAAAGGGAAAAAGATAGAAAAGAGTGAACTGCCCCCAAGGGGAGGATTAACGCATTGCTGCTAGGGCCAGGGGATCCCTGGGTTTTGGACCCTAGTTTTGGGAGCTGGTTGGGTTCAGAAGGGACGCAAATAGGTCGATGTTGGCGTCCCCCATTTCCGGCAAAGGCGTGAAAGACTTTCCGGGAAAAAGCCCCACCCCGGGGGGTGTTGTCCGCTGAGGTTATCACCCCCAACCCTTTTTTTTACCCCCCCGGGATGAAAAAAGCCGACCCAAAGCTGGAAAAAGATTGTTCCCCACGAAGAAAACCTTGCGGGTTTCCCGAAAAAAACCGCCCGCTTTTTGGTGCCGCCCCCGGGGATTTAGATAGGGGGCCTTGGGCCCTGGCATTGTCGGGCTGAAACCAAACTGGGTGCCCCGAATCATCGGGGGGCCCCAAAGAAGGGTGCCAAAAAAAAAGGCCCGGAGCTCCAGAACATTTATCTGGAGACCGGGGTTCCCCTGAGAGTCCAGCTGCCCCCAGTTGTTTCCCGGGCCCAAGATGGGGGGCTCCCAACCCCCATGCAAATGGCCATTTCCCTGGTGATGACCAGCCAAATGCGGGGGGGGAAAAGGGAAGTCTTCCCCCCGACGCAACGCGGGGGAACTTAGCCACCACCCAGGTCGGCCCGCACCCGGGGTGGGGGCCCAACCATTGGTTTCCCGGGTCAAAGGGGGGGCCCCCCCCCATTTCTAGGATCGCCCCCCGCAAAAGGGCGAGGGGTGAAAACTTTTGCAAAGGGCCCCAAACCTCAAACACAGCCACCATCCTGCCGGAAAACCCGCAGCAAAGTCGAAGTGTATATGGGGGGGCCCATGCATCAGCACAGAAAAATCTGCCCCCAATTTTCCGAACCTTCTCCCGGGGGGAGGAACACTTGGCCACCCGAGGGGTCGAGCGTTTTCCCCCGAAACTCCTTCCCCTGAGGGTGGGGGTTTAGACAGGAAATTTTTTCGAAACTGACTATCCAGCCGAAAAACGTCTAAGCGTCTAGGGTGACCCTGAATTTTGTTCAGGGGAGGCTTTGGGGGGAGGGGGGCCCTTTTAAACCCGGGGGTCGCCAAAAAATGGGAAGGGTGTTCATGCCCCCATGCGCAGAAAAACTATTTCCGGGGTCTAAAGGGGCCTTTTTGGGAAAACCCTTGGTGCGGTCACGAGGGCCCCAAAGGCAGAGCTTTTGAAAATGAAAAAAGTTGTGCCCCCACTGCCCCAAACTACAGAACTCTGGGGGTCTGGGCAATAGGGGGGTGCAGATAGTGTCCCTTTTTGTCTAGGCGGCCAGGAATTGTACTGCTCTGAGGCAACCGACCGGAGAATTCCTGCAAAACCCCGGGAAACCTGTACGAACCGGGAGCCCCCTTGAGACCAATACGGTCTCACCGACCGCATTTTTTTGGGGACCATGAACAGGTTGAAAACCCCAAAATCGCTCAAGGGGGCGGTACAATCACCCCCTGAATGGAGGGGGGGATTGCCTTGAAAAAAAGCCGACCCCGGACGGAGAGGCGCGGGAGGAAAGGGAAAAAAACTTGTTGGGGGGGACCGACCTGAAATAATTTGTAACCTCCCCGAGAGACTCCCAAAACCCAGGCATCCGACTAGAACCTCCCAGTTTCCTTGGAATGCAGGAGAGGCCCCCCCCCCCGAACAGCCCTTTCAAATGGGGCAAAACCCCAGACCGACTTGGCGGGGGGCCCTTGGGCATTTTTCGGACCCCAAATGCGCTGGTCGGGGCTATGAACGCTCTGTCTTGAGGAGCGGGGGCCCTTTCCCCCCGGCCGGGTTTGGTACGAAATTTCCGAAAGGACTGAAACAGGCGTGCTTCCAAAACTGAATGCCCCCGGCCCCGGGACTCTGAGGGGGACGTGCTACGAAAAACCCTGTGGCTTCTGAAATTAATTCATCCAAACGTTTCCCAAAGAGCTACCCCCAAAAAAGGAGCGCCCCCAAAACTTTTGAAGGCTGCATCCACAAAACCAAAGACTTAACCACAGGAAGGGGTAGGCCCCCATTGGCCGATGTTTTTTCCATAAACGGTGATCAACGAAGTGCCACGGGAATTTTGACCGCCCGACACGGGGAAGGGGAGACCCAACAACTCCTCGTGGAGGCTCCAACGACAGCCCCTGTGCAGCGCTTCCCCAACCAGAAAGCTTTGCTGACCCTTAAACCCGCAAAGCAGGTCGCCAGCGTGTCCCGGCCGCCTAAAGGGGGGACTTACAAAAACTATCAAGACGCCGTCTGCTGTCACCAAGGGATCCCGCGTCCGAGACCGGAGGGCCTTTAATTTTGAACCCGAGACTGGGGCGTGCAAGATGGGACCCCCGACCACTCTGGGAAGGACAAAGCGCTTTAAACCCTTTTGGTAGGAAACACACCCTTCAGAATGTTTCCATTCCCCGGCATTTACCCTCCTCAAACTCCCATGTGAGGGGAACACCAAAACCCCTGCCCGCCTGCTGCGCTTAAAGGAGACCTCTTTCCCGAAGGCTGAAATCATCACCTTTAATGAAGGGGGGTCTCTGACAGCCCCGGATGGGGCCTAAAACCGCGCTTTGCCTTCCATCATCTCGTCTGGCCGGGGTCAAGGGGTCCCCACTTGAAGCACCCCAGTCCCGGCTGGGACGTCCTTCCCACCACTGACCCTCGGAGAGAGTCCTGTGAGCGAGATCTAACCCCCCTTTGCAGGGTGTCCCTACTGCTGCGCTGGATCTGGGAGGTGCTGGCTGGGCAGGGCGCATGGGTCTATAGCCGTAACCAACCGGACAGTCGGACGGCGCCCACGTAGGAGAGCCTTATTCCCCTTCCGGGTCCCCACCCTGAACCAAAGGGGGCGGGGCCCCCCCGGCGGGGCGGCTGAGGGGCAGCGCAAGGGGACAAAGGGGAAGGGCTGCCGCAAGAAACTTCTTGTGGCAACGGGCGCAAGAAAAAAGTCGCCACTGCTTTAGTATGCAGGGGTTTAAACCCTCGTCCTTTTGGGCAGGGACATGGCTGCGGGGGGGGGGAGGATCAGTGCCCAAAGCAGGGCCCAAATTTCACCCAAAGGGGCTTGTCCTCCTCATAGCCAGGAGATAGAAACCCAAAGCCGGGAAAAAAGGTTTTTGGTCTGCCCCCAACACAAGCCCGTCTGCGGGGGCCTCCTTATCCTAGGAGGGGCCCGACCCTTTGGGCCCCCCCCGGGGGGGCACAGGCCCAGGGGAAAAGGGGGGGCCCCAAGCTCCAAAATTTGAACCCGGCCCTCGGAACGCCGCGGAACCCGCGGGAACGGGAAAGGAGCACCTGCAGCCCCTGGGGACCATCCCACCCTCCGCAACCAATCCAAGCTACCAGTGGGCACCGCGGGGAAAAGCCGTTGGGGACTGCACGGTTTTCCCAAATGGCGCGCAGTAAACCAAAACCCGCCCTGCGCCTAACGCCACAAAATAAGGTGGGAAACTGCCCCCCGCTCTGGAAACCCAGGGCCCAGGAAAAACCATGGGGGGAAACCTTAAAACCCAGCTAGCAGTGGGGTAACATCCCGCCCCATGCAAACTCCGGGTAAGCGTGGGGAAAAAGCCTCCCCCCCCCAAAAGACCCCAAACCCGGGGGAAAAAAAAACAAAAGCTGGGGGGAATTTCCCGCGGCCACCAACCGCATAAAAGAAAAAAAACCCGACCACCCCCCAAAACAGAGGGGGTCTGGGTACTCACCAATCCGATGCTTCGGGGGTTGCGGCATCACCCTTTGGTACCATCACCCGAGGTGTGGCTACCGGAAACCAAAAAAGGCCGTGGGGGCGGCAGGAGGGGACGGGGGGAGGGCGGGGAAGGAAGGCCAGCCAGCTAAAGAACTGACTGGTTTCCTGACGCCCTCAGGGGGGACAACGTCACGGTACCATTACACGTTGACGGCCCCCCCTGATTGGTGAGAGCCAGGGGCTCGATCACCTTCCAACAGGCGAGAGCTGTGTGCTCAATCACCTTCCTGCAAAGGAAAGAAAAAATAACAAACTTTGCAGAGCAGCATCTGCCTCCTACAGAAACTAGGCTGAAAACTGATCAGCCTGGCGTCAGCAGGAGGGATATAGGCCGTCGGGGCGGGCCCAATGCGTTTGGTCCGCCTAGTGTCCGCCTCCGAAGGCAACGGCCTATACCCAAGGTGCTATGTCCTCCAATGAATGATTGGCGAGAAAGTTAAGTTTTTCAAATTTTTTTATTTATTTTATAGCAGCAAAAGTGATGCTAAAATAAATGTTTCTAATTGTGTCACTTTTCCGTCACAGACAATTTTATATAGGTGATATAAAGTTTTAGGGCTGGCGGGGCTTAAAGTTACAGTTTAGGCTGTTCGTATTAATTTTGATAAAATTTTATTGTGTGTGCGGTTTTTTTTATTATTATTTTACATATTCTGCTCCCCATGAGGTCAGGAAAAGATCTTAGGCGGCATTTTTATATCACATTTTTTCTCCTCCGATTTCCCCTCTAACTGGGGCAGCTATATTAGTCTCAGAGGAAATCCAAGGGAAATACATCCCCTGTACTGACTGCACAGCCGATTGGAGTCTGACAAGACTAAGCAGCTCTTGCAGTTACCAAAGCTAGATCCCCACGTGATTGGGCACAGTATGCACACCTTCCCTGTCTTCTCAGTGGAAAGCCAGCTGTTGTGGATACCAGATTTGCAACCAGCATATCTGTATAGTAGGAGTGCAGCTGCATTATCCACACGGAGGTTTCAGAAAGTCTCTGCAAAGAGATAAAGCTACGACCTGGACATTTATATTATACGGGTGGTTGGCAAGCAGGTAAGGCTAATCAATGTGATGAGAATACCCCTTGAAATTAAACAAACTACCAATATTTCCTAAATTAAAGGTGCAGGTATTGCATCACTACAAATTGTAGCATTGCTGTTTGGCAGAACAATTACCATAAATTTCAAGCCCAGATTTAAAGAATAATTACTATCAATATAATAAATTACTATTTATTTTCATACATACAACATACCTATTCTTTAGAATGTGGATAATAACATTTGCTGGTCTAACTCACCTCCATCAGAAAAGGAGCCAGTCTCACCCAGAACCTTAAAATCACGACCCCATACACGGAGCTCACCCCCACCGGACAACCACACATCCAAGTTCAGCAGGACGGTTAGTTTCTGTTATAGATACAAAGACTATTAATAAAAACTCCTGAACACAATACAAACTGCTGCTTTGTCAGAAATGATCATTAGTAATGGAGTATACATGCCAACCTGCATCTGCTAAACTTTATGCCCTCATGACAACATAAACTGTACTGTATATGGTGGCAAATATTTCTGTATACTATTCCTTTTCACCATTTTGTGAATGCTATATGCCCCTTAATCTGACTTTTGGCATCTCTTTTTCTTACAATATTGCTTGCTTTAAGATTGTTATGGTGATATTTAAGGAGAACTTCTGAATGGATCTTCTGCCACGTAACCTACATCCATTAGATCACACATGGGTTTAGTTGTCCATACACATGCCAAAACATGTCAAAATTAAGGTTGAAAATGTTGGATTACATCAGGTTGAAACTTTTTATTTTTATATGAAATAACTGGTAAAATTTTACTGAAATTGTTTGTTTTTTTGTAAATTGTTTAGGGGTAAAGGGAAATCGCAAGAAAATCAGGACCATTCTATGTACTTGTGCCATAAATACGGGGGAGCAGAGGGCGTCAGTATTATGTGTTGGACACCTGAAATGTGCTGGGCGAATAGTAGAGGTGTTACAGGTTGTAAGTCAGCATGGTTCACCACACATATCTGTATAAGTGGCAACCCTTATAAAGCCTTATCCCATATACAATTTATAATATTAGCAACCACCCCCCTCATGCATAGTAGGTGTGTGAGTAGCAGTCTTATCAGTGTTTTTGTATTTGTGCAGTCTTCCCTTTTTTTTCTGCACACTAGTGTCAACTGGTACTTATCCAATGTGCAGTTTTTTTTATCTTTCAGTTTTTATCTGCACCTGTTATATCTCTCCCAGGTAGTACTGGAGCTCAGAGTGCCTCCTACTGGGATTAGTTTATTGTCCAGCCATTGAGCTGTAAGTATGGCCTTGTGATTTTGAGGAAATAACAGGTGCCTAAAGTGTCTGGTAACAGACAGTCTCCCTCTTCCCATTGAAATAACCATGCATCTAGGTTTATGGGGAGAAGAGGGAAGATGTCTGTCAGCCAAACATTGTATGGTCAGCTTTAGCCGATTAATGCTTCCACGAACACCTCAGAGCAAGCAATATAAGCAAGTTTTGTGATCCACAGTTATATGTAGAGAAGTTAAGTTAGCACTGCTCATATTACCATCTCGATGACTACAGCATTCGAATAACCATTACACATTAGATGGTGCTCAGCGAGAAGAATAAACAAGTAAACTGAATTGTTCACAGCACTTACCAATTTAGGCTAGATTTCTTGTTACTTCATGCAGGGGTAAAAACACATGTATCAGCGTCTAAGCTTGTGAGAAGGTCACTGGCAGGTACATATGTGTCTCCTCCTGTGTTTTTACCAGTGCATGAAGCAACAAAAAAATATGGATTAAATTGGTAACTGCTGTGAAGAAAGTCTGCACGGTTTGCATGACTAAAACGTTTATATTAGGAAAAGAGGAAAAACAAAAGATGTTTAATAGAAAGAGTCATTGTCATGATTTACAATCAGTATTGTTCTGCATTACGATTGCTTTCAGGACTAGGATACTATAAATGTCTAGATGTAAAGGGGTTTTCCAAGCTAATAACAAATAGCTCACAATGTGATGGCGCCATAGATCAGAAGCAGGTAATTTTCATCATTGTGCTCAGCTCTGTACAGCAACTTTGTTTTGCTGCTACCAGGGCTTGCTGTAGATGGCATCAATTTATTAGAAAAAACAGTGCTTGTAGATTGTAAGCCTTCACGGGCAGGGTTCTCTTTCCCTCTGTGCCAGTTGATTGTCACATACTGTCAGCATTGAACCTGTTTTGACTTATGTTATGTTTGTAACCCTCTAATGTACAGCGCCCTGGAATCAATGGCGCTCTAAAATAAATAATAATAATAATAACAACACCGTTCCCATGAATCTACTCTCATCTTACAGACATTACCTCTATTTACATGAATCCATAGTTGAAGATATTTATTAAAAACACTGGTCTTAAAACTTTTAAAACATCCAACTCCATGTAAGTTTACGCGTTTCAGGTTTGCTCTTCAGCCCTTAATCAATTAAGGGCTGAAGAGCAAGCCTGAAATGCGTAAACTTACATGGAGTTTGGATGTTTTTAGCCATGTTTTAATTGATTCTTCAATAAAGAGTGAACTTTCTTTACATTTATAATATCCCGTGTGCTCAAGTGCTGGATTACTATGGATTCATGTTTATTTACCATCACATCTTTGGCCGGATGATCTCCAGTTGCACCGTACCGGGACAATAAGGAAAGGAGCGGACACTGTACCGCCCGAGGAGTCTGGTGAGCTGTAGTCGTACATATTTTTTCATTATTACCTCTATTTACACCTGTTTGTATGTTTTCTTAGTACAAGGTAATAATGCAATTACTGTCGTCATACATAAGGCTGGGTTCACAAGTAGTTAAAGGGGTTTTGCCACGATCTATTGTTGACGTGGGATCCTCCAAAATGGGTATTTAATCACTTTTCTAAATATATGTCATTAAAAAAAGTGAATCATGTGAGCTACAGCCTGACTAAGATGCCCTTAGTTTCATTTTACATTAGATATGACCAGGAACTGACAGGAGCTGATCTGGCCGCGCTTGCGTGTTTGCACTTCTTATTGGATGGCAGGGAACATGAATGAGCTTTGAAGGGACGGGGGAGAAAAATCCTGTGTCTTTTATATAGATAATCCACTGGTTGTAATGTAATTATCTTATTAAACATGCAGACTATCCCTCGCTTTATAGGGACTGGAGAGAAAGATTCTGTGTCTTTTGTATAGAGAATCCACTGGTTGTAATGTAATTATCTTCGTAAACATGCAGACACTCCCCTGGCACACTGCTCAGCCCCCATCCCTTTCCCCCCGCAGCTGTTCCTTCGTGAAGGAATGAAAGAAGGCTGCCGGCTAAGCTTATCTTCTCTCTTCACAGAAGAGGGAGAAATAAAATGCATACAGTTTGTTCACAATACAGTTTTCCTCTGTGGATTAGCCAATGTTTTCTCAAATACAGAGACTGAGTATCAGGAGTGTGCATGGGAGGTAGAGCGATGACATCACAGAGGAGGTACTTGTTTTTTTTAAACACAAAAACACAATGCCCCTTTTTTCAACAAGCATTAAGAGGGGAGTATCAGCCTGTTAGGTAAGGAACTCACTTCTTGGCAAAACCCCTTTAATGGCTACTTGTTTAGGATAGCAAACGCCTGACCATTAATAAGTAAACTGTGTAAAGCTGATAGAATTGAAAGACTTGCAGTCCAGTCTGGTTTCAAATGCATTATGCAAGCATGTTGTTGCATCTGCAACATGCAAGCCAAGCCTAACACTACTCTAGTACACTACGCACACTCAGCTCTACTGTTCTGTGCTTACTAGTGCTGCTACCCAGCATGTCACAGATCATTCCTTCTGAGACAGGGAGCACTGACGGTGAGGCATGTAAAGCCCTACACATCAGAGAGGGTGTAAGGTATGGAGGTCACACAGAAAGCAGATAAACGCCAGGAGAATGGTGTTGTGAGAGTTTCTTGAAGCTCTCTCTGGCAAGGTGCTATTCTCCTTGAGGATGCTGCCAGTTGGAGTTGGTAGTCTTACAGGACAGGTAGTGCTCCATAAAAAAAAAAGGTAGCTACTCTAAGTCAATGACCAATCCATAAAAGGGTCTTCAAACTCAATAATTCCTAGTCAACCTTCATGGTTCTGATATTAACTTACAAAAAGTAGCACGTGTTAATTAGATGGCATGCAAGAGATAGGTATTGACCTTATGGTCGAGGTAATTTTTATACTGGCTAGAGACACTACATCTACAGCATTTGCACATCATTTTTACATCCATAAATACAAATGTTGCATATAAAACATCTCTGGTGTAAGTGTAGTATAAAGCAACTATATGTATTGCTAGTTTATACCTTTACTGTAGAAAGGAAGTCTGAGGCTTTATGCAATTCCTGACCGTTTTCACAATCCCAGGCCTGACTTGAGTTATTAAGGAATAATTATGTACACATAATTTGAGAATTATTTAAACTTACCTGTTAATAATTGTTTTAGTACAAAACAACAGTCAAATATTATAGTTATTACATTATTATTATTGTAGTAATAAACATTCTGGGTATTGAGCACATCCAGGCAACATTATGCATAAACAGCTTAGGGTTAGGGTATGTTCGCACGGCTGATTTTGACGCAGTTTTCGAAGCGGTTTTCGGAGCGTTATCGCTCCCAAAACAGCATGAAAACCTCGCCTGAAACATGCTTTTTAACGCGTTTTTGGACTAGGTTTTGGGTGAGGGTTTTCAACACTGTTTTCACCCATACAAATTAATAGCCAGGTCAAAAAACATGTCGAGAAACGCGCCTAAAACACGCTTCAAGAATTTACATGACATTTCCTTTTTCAGCGCCCAAAACAGCTTCCAAAGAAGCGCATAAAAACCTTGTGTGTGCACTTCAACGCTGTTTTACATAGAAATCAATTAAATAAACGGGGGGCGTTTTGGATGCTGTTTTGGGCGCGGAAACGCTCCAAAAACCGTGTGAACATACATTTACAGTGTTTGCGGATGATGGATTGACTTCTGAGTGGTATGAAGTCATAACAACATAAGGATACAATGAGCGTCCTGTCAGAAGAAGCGGTTAGCATTAGGTCAATCCTTTCATGGTGTGTTTCACGGCCTGGAAGTACAACAATTGCAGTGATCTTCTGTGTGTGTCCGTGCAGCTCAAAAAGTACCTCACCCGTCTGGAAGAAATAGGTTGTAATAATAATTAATGAATAGCAGAATTATCTTAACATTTTCTATAGGAACCCTACCAACTAGAACATAGCGATGCCTGGGCCTCACCAGCGTTTAAGCTCAAGCCAAAATTTTAAACACCCCTCAATATATTTTACATTTCCCACCTGAAACAGGAATAATATACAGCATAGAAATAAAAAGGGAGAAATTTGCCACCAGCAGCATTCTGCACTGGATTATGTCTCATCAACAACCTGGGGATGTCTGGGGAAGTCACCTCGCATTTTACGAAAATAAAATTCAGCAATACAGTAAGTAAAACTCTTAGGCAATGTTCACGCGGCTTATTGCCGACGTAATTGCGGGGACGGATTTCGCTCGCAATTACGCCGGCTGCCGTGCAGCGGGGGCGGGGCCGGCAGCTCGCCGGTCCCATAGACATTCATTATTCAGGGCGCGTACACGTCGTAAATAATGTGCATGTCACTTTCTCCCCCCGCTGCGTATTCGCCGAGCGGGGAGAAGAGACGGAATCCATAGTTCTCTATGAGAACTGTGGATTACCGTAATGACTGGGACGGATTCCAGCCGTACTGCAGCGCAAATACGGTGCGCAGTACGGCTGAAATCAGCGCCCAAATAAGCCGTGTGAACGGTCCCTTAGGCTATGTTCAAACGGCATAATTGCGGGGCGTAGTTACACCCCACAATTACGCCAGGGACTTCGGGAGGTCGCGGCCCCATAGACATTCATTACTAGCGGCGCGTATACGCCGCTAGTAATTTACATGTCACTTATCTCCCCCCGCGGCGTATTGTGCGAGCAGGGAGAGGAGACGTAATCCTTGTTTTATGAGAACTGTGGATTACCATAATGACTGGGACGTATCTCACCCCGTATTGAGTGCAGTACGGCACGAAATACGGGGCGAGATACGCCCCAATTTAAGCCATGTGAATCTAGCCTTAGATGTTGTGAACATGTACATAACAAGTTTTGTTTACAGGTCCTAAAGGGGCAGTTCTTTTCTCATAGTGATGGCATAGCTCTAGGAATCGGCACTGTGCCCCCTTTTATTGCTTTTCTCCGCACATCCTGGGCCACCCAGCTGCCCAGGGAACGGCAGTCATTCCCAGTCACTTGAATAGAGCTGTGTTGCTGCTTCTCTTTCCATCACGAATGGCTTGGCACTGTTATGCAGAGAAAAACATGAAAAGGGGCTGCAGAACTAAATCAGAGCTGTGGCCTCTTCTTTCTCTAGATCACAATAAGTCCGAAAAATCATTGCTCCACCAATCATTGCAAGATGGCTATAAAAAATAAAAAAAATTTAGATTTTTGTACTTACTTTAAAATCCTTCTCATCTGATTCTTTTGTGGACACAGCACCTTGGGTATAGGCCCTCGCCCTAGAAGGTTGACAGTAGGTGGAAACCAAACTTGTTGTATCTGCTTGGACGGACTATATCCCTCCTACTGATGCCAGGCTCCTCATTTGGTACAAAAGCCTTAGCAGAAAAGATAAAACACAATCTGACTTCAAGGAGAGAAAGCCAAAAAGAGAACTGGAATAAAATGAGACAAGAGAGATCTTTGTCCCCCAATGAATCAGGCGCGAAAAGGATATTACAGTAAGTACAAAAATCAGAAATTCTCGTCAATATCATTGGGGGACACCGCACCTTGGGATGTCCAATAGCAGTCCCATAGCGAGGGGGGCGGGGGGATTTCACAGCAGTGCAAGTCAGCACAATGCTGTCTTAAGTATCTTATGACCCAAGTTTGCGCTAGCCGAGGACAAGGTATGGATTTGGTAGAACTTCGTGAAAGTATGAACTAGAGTGCAATGAGTGGTGACCTGGAATGGAAGAGGTTCACTCCTAGACTGGTAGGCTTACGAAATTGCACACCGGATCCAGCTGGCAATGTTTAGACACTCGATGGATGGATGGATGTAATGGCCACAAGGAAGGCCACCTTTCAAGAAAGTACAAGGAGGGAAACATTCCACAACAGCTCAAAAGGCGAAGACAATAATTGCAAACAATGCCGTATATTAGCAGTGCACACGTTATAGTCCCAGCCGTTAGGAGTACCTTGCTTAGTCTCCCCTATATAAATCAAAAACGTACACATAGGCTGTATGGACAAAAAAATTGAACTTTACTTCATTTTTATAAATTGGTCATAAAAAGACATAGTTCTATGCGAATACCTTAGGCAATTGAAAAACTTTATGAAAACGTGGCAGTACTTAGCTGTATAGTTTTCTCCTGTTTAGGGGGTGAGGGGATAGTCCCATAGAGACTAGTAGGAGCCGACCCATGCTGAGTTGCAGCCCAGTGCCGCCATGTAATGACGCGACGTTCGGAAGGCACGCTTTCCTTTCTCAAGGCTTGAGAAAGGAAGGCGTTCCTTCCGAAACGTCGTTGTCATTACATGGCGGCACTGGGCTGCAACTCAGCATGATCGGCTCCTATAGTCTACTATGGGGACTATCACTCACCCCCTAAACAGGAGAAGTTTGATACAGCTAAGTACTGCCACGTTTTCATATGTTTTTCATTGCCTAAGGTATTCGTCATAGAACATTCTTTTAGCACCAATTTATAAAAATGAAGATAAGTTCAATGTTTTGTCCATCAGCCTATGTGTACGTTTTTGATTACAAAAGGCGAAGACTGCATGGCCTTCAAAATGGCTCTATAGGCTACCAACAGGAGGGACGGAGCAAGCGTCTTCCTGTAAAAAAAAAAAATCTGACCTGAGGATGGGAGGCCAAGGTGTGTTGAAAAAGAACACAGAGGGCAGGGCAGAGACCTGACCTCCCAAATAGGAAAGGACAAGGCCCTGCTCCAGACCTGACAATGAATGAATGAATGAAAGAAAGAAAGAAAGAAAGAAAGTACCTGCGAGGTAGTACAACCCAATGGGTGAAAACCCTGCGGCTTTTACCAGGCAAAAAGGGCTGAGAGATTTTAGAATTGCGGTTTCAACAGCGAAGCCTAAATGCAGCTCAGGCAAAGCAGGGCGGAACAGAGGAACCTGAGACAGGAGGTCTGTGCGCAGAAGGAAGGCGCCACGGGACATCTGCCAACAGGGTGATGAAATCCATGTACCAAGCCCTGCAAGGCTAACCTGGAGCAATGAGTATAGCTGGAAACCTCTCACTCTTAAGGTGTTTTGGCACTCAAGGGAGGAGGGGCATGAAGGGGGGAGGAGTTTGACCAGTTTCAAACTGAATAACACGGGAAGAACCAGTGCATCTATTGAGAGCCAGAGGATCTCGAGACCTGGATACATAAATTAGGAGCTGATGGTTGAGGCGGGATGCGAACAGATAGACTTCGGGAGTGCCCCACCTCTAGCAAAGCAGCTGAAAAAACCTCTAGCAAAAGAGACCATTCCCAGGGATCCACTGATGCCTGGCTGAGGAAATTCGGCCATCCAGTTCTCCACTCCCGGAATGAAAATCGCTGACAGGGGCGGAAGAGAGCGTGCCGCCCAGTGAAGGATCCTCGAGGAAAACTGCATGGCTCCTAGTGCCTCCCAGACGAATCAGATAGACTACTGCAGTGGTCTTGTAAGACTGAATCTGAACTGGGTGACCCTAAAGAAGAAAGGACCAATGACAGAGTGCTAGAAAAATGGCCCCGAGTTCTAAAATATTAATATGTAGATGGAATTCCCTGGGGGCCACAAACTCTGAGTTGTCCAGGAGCCAAACACAGCTCCCCACCCTGAGGTGCTGGCATCCATGGTGATGAACCACTGCGGAGAAAGAAAGAACTTCCGCTGAAGTAGCACAGGAGACACCAGCCACTAGTTGAAGTTGACACGAACTTGTGACGGAAGCAGAATTTCCTTGTCCAGGGAAAATAGAGCAACGTCCAAACTAACTAAAATGGTCTGCTGGAGGAGGCGAGACTGAAACTGCAAATAGCACAGCTTCGAAGGCTACCACCATCCTGCCTAGAACTCACTTAAAGTGCTGGGTGATTGATATTTTTTGGTAAACAAAAATGGATTTAAAAAAAGGCATGGACAACAATTTTTTGTGCAAAATGTGCCAGAATTCTAGCATAGTATATCTTTGAGTCTCTGAGGCAATAGACAAAGGTCTAGAGAGTTTAATTCTGCAATCTTATTTCCTTCTATTTGCCCCATACTTTACTGCTTTCTAACTTATGAACATTAGCATAAATGACAGAAAGAAGGGCATGTGAATGTAGAAACTGACTGTACATGGCTTGCTTTTTGGTCTGTGACCATGGAAACACAAAAGTTGTCAGGATGGCTGAGTAGTCAGACTGAATCTTGAAATCACCACTTTTAGATTAGAGTAACCACATTGAGAACAGGGCAGGAACCATTAAATAATGATAAAAAAAACAGAAGACGTTTTGGATTGCCTCATTTTGAAACCATTCCCAAAGGGTTTTTAATGAAACTTAAAGGGATTCTAGTATGTATGAACATCGTACACCAAAATACAGAAGACGTTTTGATTGCTCATTAGACGAAGCATTTCCCTAAAGGGTTTGAATGAAAGCTTAAATGGGTTGTCTCGCTACAATGATTGGGTTTTAATTAAAAGATCTTTAAAAAACAAGCAGCTTTGCAATATATATTCATTACAAATGTCCTACTGATTTTGAGTTATCCCTGGTAGTAGGAGTGTATCAGCTTCTCAAATCACTATAGCCACTGACCTGTTGATTTTTATCTTACTGGCTGTCAGTGCTGGTGACTCATCAGCTTCTCAATACAGGTCAGAGCACAGAGTCCCTCCCACACAGTATGAGGCCACTTGTGATGCTTCTGTAGGGGAGGGCTCTGGCTTCTGTGTCTGTGCTGCCTGGATTAACCCTGTGTGTGCCTGCTCCCTCCTGCTCTCTACACAGATTGAGGAAGTAGAGGGGAGGCTGATCTGTGGTCAGTAGGTGTGACAGCAGATGAAGTGTGTTATATAATCATGATGTGTCTGTGGAGCTTTGACTATACTAATAGAACAGATCAGGGTGGCATGTGAACGGTTCATATCCCTCCCTGCTCTGCTGTATTAGTGACAGATGGTGATTATAGTAACACTTCACAGCTGCCCTGTGTCTGTTCTGATGGGAGGACAGCACAGACCAGGGTGTGTTTGTTGTTGCTTTATATGTCTGTGGAGATTTGTATGCTAAACAGGGGGTATAGGATCAATTACATCCCCCCCCCCTGCTCTGCTATTAGCATACACAGCTTCACAGACCTCTCCACACTCATAGATCAGCCCTCTCCTGTCTCCTCACTCTGTGGAGGAGCAGCAAGAGCTCGGCCACAGCAGCAGCACAGTGCAGCTGATCCAGCAGTGAGCAGCTGGCAGCAGATCTAGGCAGGCACACACAGGGTTAACTCTGGCAGCAAACCCCCTCGCCCTCCCCCTGCTGTATAGAAGTTACTGCAGTTGGAGGAGGAGAGCTGTCTGTGTGCTGAGGGGAGGGGGGAAGAGGCAGACAAGAAGCACGCCCCTGAATTCAAAAATCCTATAGTGCCAGACACCCTGAGGTAGGCTGAAAACCTGTAGTGAGACAACTCCTTTAAGCCTAAGGGTGTTTCTGTGAAAGGCACTAATAGACCACCAATCACTACATGTACTACACTAATACAGATGTTTTACAAGTAAAATGTTCGTGATAATTGGTTGGATCTTCAAGTCACATGAGCCTCAGATCAGCAGTGTATGACATTGTATTCTGAAACTACACTCAACATCCCAGAAAAGTGTTGTATCCTAAAGTCTTTGTCACCTGAAGGGCCACAGTGCTACATATAAGGTGAAGAAACTTCCTCCCTCTCTGCTTTGTCTTCTGGTCTAGAGAGACTCTAGAGCAAGACTTTTAAAGGGGTTGTCTCACTACATCGATTAGTCCTGTTTTCTTGGTTTCATTTTGAATTCAGGGGCATGTTTACTGGCTTCTACTAGGCTGCAGTAGAAGCCAGGTCTGTAGCTATAGCAACCAGTGCTGGCAGCCTATCATAAGAGATTAAACAGGTCTGTAGCTATAGTGACCTGAGGTGCTGATGCAGCCAATACTAGAGGGGATATCTCACAATAAGTAGGACACTGTTAACCCCTTAATCCGAACATCTGAAAAGTAGTTAATGACCAGAACATTTTTTGTTTTTGCCTCTTTGCGGTTTTTATTTTTTCAATGACGCAGTTGTATGAGGCCTCGTTTTATTCGAGACGAGTTGTACTTTATGCTGGAATAGTTTAGGTTCCCTTATAAATAATTGCAGAATTTTTAATTTTTTGGGGTTTTTACACATTTTTTTTACACCATTCACATTTCACAGTTAACTTGTTAGATTAATTCTACAGGTTATTATGGTCGTGTGGATACCTAATATGTGTAGGGGTTTGTTTGTTTTTTTTAAAGTGTAATGTATGCACAATTATTTTTAATTAAAATATTTTTTTTTATTCATTTTTTTTTTTACACTTATGTTTGTTACTTTTTTTTTTTTTTTTTTTTTTATCCCATGAAGGGATAACTGTGTTCCTTCTTTTCCTGCAGACGAACGACCTGAACTGCCCGACGTCAAAAAACGGTGCATGGTCGTTAAGGAGTTATTGGACACATAGTGCAAAGTGACTTGTTTTTGCAAGATCTTTAACATAAAAAGCAATCCTTGTAGCGAGACAACCCCTTTAAGGCTATCAGATAAAAGATTATCTGTCACTACACATACTACATAAACAATTGATATAAAATCCTAAGCAAATTTTACATTAAGAAAAAATATATATATAATATCATATAGAGGCCTCATACCTGAACATCCCATACAATGACTGAGCCATCATCACAAGCAGAAGCAAACCTAGAAGACAAGGCGAGCAAATGTCAAAGAACAAGCCTGTTCTGTGAATATAGAGGAGAGTTAGTGACCTGTAATATGCTTTATTTTTTGTTTTTGGGGCAGTGCAGGAAATTACATGGTATTAAATACACAAGTTACTTTGGTTTGCAAAATACAAGTACATACATTACATAGACAACTATCAAGCGGAAATGGAGTATGCCCTAGCAGTAGCCAGTATAACCAGATAGGCCATCCCTCACCTGCCTGCCCAATTCAGAGGTGGGTCCTGTTTAATAATTAATTAAAGAGCTTGTATATGACTGAAAAACATGGCTGCTTTCTTAGAAAAATAGTCTCACACTTGTTCACAGGTTAAGGGAGGAGTTGTGATTTTGAAAACACATTTAGGTTATTTTAAACCAGGGATTTTGGCACTCTTGATCGACGCTGTGGATGAATTCTGATCATTGTAATCTAGCATATTGTGACCCAACTTAGATTGTTTGAAGCTGTTGAGCTGTCCTAGTCTATAATCAAGATAGCAGGTCGATAAGTTAAGGGGGTTTATTCTTTGTTTAATTGTCTGTACTTAAAGGGCTATTACCTTCACATGGCCCCTTTCTACTGCAAGAATTTTCATCGCAATCATTTTCTCCTCCCTGCCCTCGAAGTACCATAACTTTTTTCTTTTCGTCTACATAATGTTGAGTACTTTTTTTTTTCTGCGGGACCAAATGTACTTTACAACACCTTAAGAGCTAATTTTTCTGCCTCGCCTTCCAAGAGCCATAGATTTACTATTTTTACGTCTACAGAAATGTACAATGGCTTGTTTTTGCGGGGCAAGATGTATTTTTTTTAATGGCGTCATTGTCCACACCATATAAGGTACAAGGAAAACTAAAAAATAATAATTTGTGTGGTGGAACGGGAGAACACAATTGCACCATTTTTGTAGGGGTTTCGTTTTTATGGAGGTCTCTATTCCATATAAATGACAATTTATCTTTATTCTGCATGTCACTAAGATTCTGGTGGCACCAAATTATTACGGTTTTTGTTGTTTTACTATTTCTGGAGCGCCATCTTCTGCAACCACAAACTTTTGCTTTTCTGTCTATGGACCAGATTGAGGGATGGTTTTTTGGGGGGGTCTGAAATGTAGTTTTTATTTGCTACTATTTATGGCTGTAAGTGGCTTTTAAAAAAAAATTTTGGTGATGCAAAATGACCAAAATTTTCAATTCTGGTGTTGGGTTTTTTTCCGCTAAGGTGTCCACCATACGGAACAAATGTTACATTTTAATAGATTGAACTTTACAGACACGCCGATACCGGGTATGTGTAATTTTTAAAATAATTTTAACATAAAATGGCAGAAGGGGAGAGGTGTTTTGAACTATTAATTTTACTTGTATTTGTAGTCCTTCCCTAAGGCACTTGACCACCAGGGCTTATGTTTGCTCGTACACTATTCTACAATGCCACATACAGAACAATATCCTAATATGGCTCTCCTGTTACACCCTGCCTAAGAGTACAAAGGAAGCAGCCAAATACGCCTTCATTAGGTCCCAAGCTGCTATGACAAGTGGACAGAACCCCACAATCGCATTGTGGGGAGAAGGGATGGGGATCTGACGCCACAACATACTGCAGCCCTTCTTCCTAATCAATACTGCAGTCATATTAACCGCCGACCAAACTCCTTTATCGACAATAGAATATAAATGTACATCAAATATTGGAAACAAGGAAGAGGCAAATAAATATTATTACAAAAGACATTTCTATTCTGAAGGTTTCCCAGATTACTAGCCACCTCTCTCACTGCCTTAGCGGTGGCTTGGATGGTGACCTCCCTCCCTACTATGTGTTATCAGCAGAACCGAAAACTGAAAGAAACTCTACACTTTAGGGATGCTGGAAAAGGAGATCTCAGTAGTACAGTGGCAGAGCGACACTTATCTTTGTAAGTAAATACACAGATAACAGTGTGTCATCTAGAAAAAATCACTTTGTTTTATACTTCATTTTTAATTAATGGGTGTGTACCTTTTTGGGCGGGTAACCCTTCTTCTAGGAGTAGTACCTGTATTGTTATATTGTTGGTTGTTAGGGCACTCTTCATTATGCTCCAAAAACTGCATGTAAGACAGACAGGTATAACACTTTGAGGGACATGCATGAACGGGGCTGCGCCAGAAACCTGCCGTCTTTTCAGCCCAAGAACTAGCACAACCCCATTTGCTCTATTTTTTAAATAGGCACACTCCAATAACAGGCGCGTTACAGAATGCCCGCGGCACTTTGTAATGCGCCTGAGATCGGGGGGCATGCAGGAGGCGTGTCGCACTACAACTGTACAATTCTATACATTTATAGCTTCAGTAAGACAAATCCAGGCGCATTACTGCTGGAACAGGTAAAACACTTTAAAAGTGGTTTAGCTGAGTCAGAAGTGTTATTTTTACGCTAGAATGCGCTAAATATCTGACCCGCAGTAGAGCAGGTTTATAGATTCAGGGGCATTCTACACTACTTTTGTGCGCAAAAAAAAGAAAATTGCGCCGGAGTGTCAAAAATCACACATGTCGCCCTTTGCCTTCAAGAAAGCACATTTTTAAAAGGAGTACCTCCACTTACCTGTTGTCTATTCTGAAATTCCAGGGAGTGTATAAATTTGCAATTTTAAAGTGGAACTGCAATATGCAGCCACATTCTGATTATAATGTCCTAATATAAATGACCAAAAAGTCCATTATTAGTAGATTCTGTTGATTTTGGATGTAATCTGTCTTTGGAGAGCAGGGACTATGAAAACATAGCAGAAACTGTGTAGAGGGTAATGGTGGAAAATAATTTGTAAAGAATAACGTTAAAGAACAACATTATATTATGAAATTACACTGTCCTTAAAAGCACAGGTAGTTTTAGGTACTTGGCCCTTAGGCTATGTTCACACGGCGTAATTGCAGGGCGTAGAGTAGGCCCCGCAATTACGCTGGATGTTCGGGAGTCGCGCTGATCGGCGCATACTCCCGCGATGCGGGGGGCCGGGGACCTCCATAGACATGCATTACTCAGTGACATGTCACTTATCTCCCCGCACGTACAATACGATCATATTGTACGCTCGGGGAGAGGAGGCGCAATTCATAGTTCTCTATGAGAACTATGGATTACCGTAATTATGGGGCGCATTTCACTCGTGTTAGAGCGCAGTACGCTGCGAAATACGCAGAGAAATGCGCCCCAAAATAAGCCGTGTGAACATAGCCTTAAAATGAAAACTACTTTAAAAAGTGCTTTTAAGGGTGAAATATAGGATAACAATCTGAAATGCTGTTTTCACATATGTGTATAGTTTTCTAAGTTCCTGAGCCCGGTAAACCGATACTATGAATTTATTATCTGTGACCCCTATTCCAGGTCATTTTTTATCTGATTAGAGAGGTATTGCAAGAATTGGTTAAGGATCAGCACGCCATTTAATTTTCTATCCATTCCGGCTCTGGCCATCCTCAGGGAATAGGATTGCTTTTATTATATCCCCCTTCTGCTCCTATTAAAAGCAGAAACTGTGCTGATGATATACATTGGTTGCTGTAACCACAACTCCTAATGCCTTCGCTCCCTGCTATTGATTTCCTAGTTTACTCCTGGATTGACAGGTGAGAGCTGCAAGAACCCAAGTCTCAATATTTTGCATTTTCTGTTGGACACCGGCATCATTTCTATTGATCTTTTAAGCCTTTGTAATTGCTTTTTCTTTTGAAAAACAGCAATTCTCAACACTAAATCTGCAGTTTTCACAAAACGAAAACAACAAAAAAAAAGCCTATTTTTGTTTGTCAAAGGCCACATTTGTCAAGGTTACAGCAATAACCCAGTGTAGTGAATTGACTCTTATTGGATTTGCTGCTTTGAGAGATGGATATGTTTCCTAAAATCCACTGCCAAGCGTATGATGTGATCCACAAGTAGGTTACTATGATAGAGTGCTGTGCATCCCGTCTCCGCTCTCCATGATCACTGTATATTCTAGGAAAATAAAACTTCTAGAAAGACAAAACTACAGTCAAAGAATCCAACTTTACCGTTACTCAGACAGTGGTTACACTGGAGATGTGGGGACTCAGGATTCCACCAGGACACAAAACAAGACAAGTGGGAAGTACCATCTCCCCAGATCAAACGTCCTTGAACTGTTCTGTTACAAGGGGGTTTATAATGATTTTTTATGACACTTTCTAATCCTCATTTAAAGGGAAAAAAATTGAAACCCAGATATTGAAAACCTTTTTAACATTTTCCGGTTTTCGGTCCATTAAAAACACCGAATCGTCACTTTATCCCCGCCCGAAAAACAATAATCGTTTTTGTACGAGAACTATAGATTACTGTAATTTGAGCGCCCCGGGTCCCCCGTATTAACCCAAAAAAACGGGTAAAAACGCACGCCAAAAGGGACCTCCGTGTGAACATACCGTAAGACCATTAGCGATAACAGATACTTGATATCACTAGTGGTATTTTTTTTTTTTTTTTTTTTTTTATTGTATCACCATAATGTAACATTTATGAAAATCATATTTGGACTTTGTGTGCCAAATGTTAAAGCTTTTCATGCAAGACACAAAAGCAATAGAAATAGAGCAAACTTAGCCCCAAAAAAGACCAAATTTTTTTTCTATTGACTTTTTCCCGGGCTAAAGGCAGCTATGTCATGGTAAAGCGGGGGCTCTTTTTTTTTCACGATACCCAAAAAACGGCACACCCCTTTTTCTGCAGTGTGAACAACTAGTGTTTTCACAACTATGTTGCTACACCCCTGAAAAAAAACATTTTTTTCCGACATAAATTTTACAAAAACCTACTGGGGAAAAATTAAAGTGCTTTCCCTTTTTAAAGGGCTTTTCCCTTTTTTAGGGAAAATGCCCCAAAAATTTAAATTTGGGAAGAAGACAACGTTTAAAAACCCCCTTAAAAAACTATGCAATTAGTTTTTTCTCATCACATTATAATATCCGCAACTTTTTTTTTTTTTTTCCCCCAAAATAGGGCCCAAAAAGGTTTGATATATTTGCAATTAATTTTTTTTAACAGCATCATTTTGGAATACATGTAACTTTTTAACGCTTTCTGGGAGGAATGGAAAAAACTGAAATTCCGCCATTTTTCTTTTCATTTTTAATTCATATTGTTTACGATTTGGTAGAGATTCCATGATAATGTTATTCTGTGGGTCAGTATGATTATGACAATGACAAACATATAGCTTTTCTTCATTTTCTTTTTCACAACAAAAACAAAAATTCTTGTCTGTCTCGTATTTCAAGACTCAAAACATTTTTATGTTGATGGAGTTTTGAAGGTAGCTTGTTTCTGAAGGATGACTTGCAGTTTTTATTGAAATCATTTTGTGGTACCGAAAACTTTTTGATCACTTTTTTATTCTGTTTTTTTTGGGAAGCAGATGAACAAAAAAAAATCCTGAAAGTCTAACAGTTTTTTAAGTTATTATTTTTACTAACTAACATACCGTAAGTGAAAGTTTAACATTTTGAGCCATTACAGGTGCACTAATAATGTATGGGTTTATACCTGTTTATTTTGTTATATAACAATGGGGATGGAGGGTGGGAATTTCTTTCTTATTTTTAGCTGGAATTTGTTATTTCTTTTTGTACTATTTTGAGTCCCTTATGTAGTGCAGTATATAATGCCTGTCAGGCACCTGGCCACCATGTAAACCTATTGGCTCCCTGCAATTGAACACCCATGCCAGCTTACGTCTGACCCGCTTTAAGAAGGCATACTGGCGGTCACTAGGTCTTTAAAGACATTATGTACAGTGAACGCTCTAGATGGTACATGATCAGGTATATATATTTAAAGGCGCGGTCTCATAACGACAATCCCAGTCCGTATGTCCTACTAGGGCACATAGACATCTTAAAAGTAGTCCCATTCCTAATCTGGTGGGCTTGGGCAATCTTATGTATGACATTCAAAGCCATTCATTTGTCTAGCTGGACTTGGCTTCCCCTGGAAAAGTCAGTTGTAGAAGAAGCCATTGAATCCTGACCTCCCCTGACGCTGCTCACAAAAAGTTAGGGATATTTGGCTTTTGGTTGAAATTTCAGGATGGACATATAATTTCTTGAAATTGGTTTCAAATGAGAAATCTTTTAACTTTAGAATGATCATGTGGAACTGTTCAAACTATCAGTACTTTTTGCACAACTTGCTGATCTCTTAATGGAAAATGATTCCTGAATCGAACAATAAATTTAGGGGATACATTTGAATTGGTGTTTAAACAGTCCACTATGAGAGCTATGAATTACCGTAATTGTGGGGAGCATTTTGGGCGTAGTAAAGTGCAATTACACGCTGAAATGTGCTCCGCAATTACACCGTGTGAACATACCCTAACACTAGTGGCGGAACTACCGCCGAAGCAGGCATAGCGACTGCTACGGGGCCCGCCTTCCCTGGGGGCCCGGCAGGCAGCAAACAGGAACTTGATTTTTACTGCCGCCGGGCCAGTCATAACATATGTTAGATCACTAGGGGCAGCCCGTCACCTCCTCAGCTCCCGCAGCCTCCCTCCCCCCTCGCCCCTCCTCCCCATAGATGCGTGCGGGCCCCCTCCTCCCCTGTCCTGAGTCCTGCGTGCGGGCCCCCTCCTCCCCTGTCCTCGTCCTCCTGCGGGCCCCTCCTCCCTCCCCTGGGTCCTCGTCCTGCCTGCGGGCCCCTCCTCCCCTGTCCTCCGTCCTGCCTGCGGGCCCCCTCCTCCCCCCTGCCTGCGGGCCCCCTCCTCCCCTGTCCTCCGTCCTGCCTGCGGGCCCCCTCCTCCCCTGTCCTCCGTCCTGCCTGCGGGCCCCCTCCTCCCCTGTCCTCCGTCCTGCCTGCGGGCCCCCTCCTCCCCTGTCCTCTCCGTCCTGCGAGCGGGCCCCCTCCTCCCTCCTCCGTCCTGCTGCGGGCCCCCTCCTCCCCTGTCCTCCTCCTGCGTCGGGCCCCCTCCTCCCCTGTCCTCCGTCCTGCGTGCGGGCCCCCTCCTCCCCTGTCCTGCGTGCGGGCCCCCTCCTCCCCTGTCCTGCGTGCGGGCCCCCCCCGCCCCTGTCCTCCGTCCTGCCTGCGGGCCCCCTCCTCCCCTGTTCTCCGTCCTGCGAGCGGGCCCCCTCCTCCCCTGTCCTTCGTCCTGCCTGCGGGCCCCCTCCTCCCCTGTCCTCCGTCCTGCGAGCGGGCCCCCTCCTCCCCTGTCCTCGGTACTGCGAGCGGCCCCCCCTCCCCCTGTCCTCCGTCCTCCTGCGCGGCCCCCTCCTCCCCTGTCCTTCCTCCTACTGCGTGCGGGCCCCCTCCTCCCCTGTCCTCCGTACTGCGTGCGGGCCCCCTCCTCCCCTGTCCTCCGTCCTGCGGTCCCCACCTCCTGTCTCCGTCTGCGGCGGCCCTCTCCTCGTCCCTGTCCTCCGTACTGCTGCGAGCGCGCCCCCTCCTCCCCTGTCCTCCGTACTGCGTGCGGGCCCCCTCCTCCCCTGTCCTCCGTACTGCGTGCGGGCCCCCTCCTCCCCTGTCCTCCGTACTGCGTGCGGGCCCCCTCCTCCCCTGTACTGCGTGCGGGCCTCCTCCTCCCCTGTCCTCTGTGCTCCGTGCGGGTCCTCTCCTCCCTTCCCTCTGTGCTGCGTGCGGCCCCCTCCTCCCCTGTCCTCTGTACTGCGTGCGGGTCCCCTCCTCCCTTCTCCTCTGTGCTGCGTGCGGGCCCCCTCCTCCCTTCCCTCTGTGCTGCGTGCGGGCCCCCTCCTCCCCTGTCCTCTGTACTACGTGGGGGTCCCCTCCTCCCCTCTGTGCTCCGGGCGGGCCCCCTCCTCCCTTCTCCTCTGTACTGCGTGCGGGTCCCCTCCTCCCCTGCTTACTGCATGCGTGGGGCCCCCTCCTCCCCTGTCCTCTGTACTGCGTGCGGCCCCCTCTCTCCCCTGTCCTCTGTGCTGCGTGCGGGCCCCCTTCTCCCCTGTCCTCTGTGCTGCGTGCGGGCCCCCTCCTCCCCTGTCCTCTGTGCTGCGTGCGGGCCCTCTCCTCCCTCCACTCTTGGCGGGCCCCCTCCTCCTCTCCTCGATGCTGTTTGCGCCCCCTCAAGGTCTCCGCACAGGCACATATATCTGCACTGCCGGCTGAGAGCAGGAAGCTGCTGCCATGTGTCCTTTCCTTAACCACCCTGTGTCCTGAATAAGACGGCTGCAATACATATAGGTAAGTGTGTGTGTGGATGGATGTGTATATATGTGTATCTGTAGTGTGTGTATGTAGATGTGTGATGCTTGTATGTATGTATTATCTACATAAGTTACCAGTACTCAGTGTAGGGTGGAGGATGATGCTCCCACAGCCCAAAAAAAAAAAAATCTATATAAACAAAGAATTGCAGTCCAATAAGATCAGAAATATCAGTACGTGTGCAGGATGTGGCCGTCGTGTGCGTGGCCAGCGTGTGCGGGATGTGGCCGCCGCGTGCCGGTGCGTGGCCGGACAGCGGCGGCCACATACAGCACGTGCCGGCCACTCGGATGGCGGCCAGATCCCGGCGCCGTGCGAGTGGCCGGCGCCGTCCGAGTGGCCGGCGCGTGCGGGATGTGAGCGGCGCCGTCCGATGGCCGGCGCGTGCGGGGTGTGAAAAGGCGGCGGTAGACGTTTGGGGCCCCTCGATGTGAGATGCTCGGCGTGTGCGGGATGTGGCCGATGTGTGAGGGTGTGCGGCGTGTGCGGGATGTGGCCCGCATGCGAGTTGCTGGCGTGTGCGGGATGTGGCCCGCATGCGAGTTGCTGGCGTGTGCGCGATGTGGCCCGCATGCGAGTTCGTGGCGGGTGCGGGATGTGGCCCGCATGTGAGTTGCTGGCGTGTGCGGGATGTGGCCCGCATGTGAGTGAGTGGCGTGTGCGGGTGATGTGGCCCGCATGTGAGTGGTGGCGTGTGCGGGATGTGGCCCGCATGCGAGTGAGTGGCGTGTGCGGGATGTGGCCCGCATGTGAGTGAGTGGCGTGTGCGGGATGTGGCCCGCATGTGAGTGAGTGGCGAGTGCGGGCTGTGGCCCGCACGCGAGGGTGTGGCGGGTGCGTGATGTGGCCCGCATGCGAGTGCGTGGCGTGTGCGGGATGTGGCCGACCTGTGAGTGAGTGGCGTGTGCGGGATGTGGCCCGCATGTGAGTGAGTGGCGTTGCGGGATGTGGCCCCCACCTGTGAGTGAGTGGCGTGTGCGGGATGTGGCCGACCTGTGAGTGAGTGGAGTGTGCGGTATGTGGCCGACCTGTGAGTGAGTGGGGTGTTCGGGATGTGGCCGACCTGTGAGTGGCGTGTGCGGGATGTGGCCGACCTGTGAGTGAGTGGCGTGTGCGGGATGTGGCCGACCTGTGAGTGGCGTGTGCGGGATGTGGCCGACCTGTGAGTGGCGTGTGCGGGATGTGGCCGACCTGTGAGTGGCGTGTTTGGGATGTGGCCGACCTGTGAGTGGCGTGTTTGGGATGTGGCCGACCTGTGAGTGGCGTGTTTGGGATGTGGCCGACCTGTGAGTGGCGTGTGTGGGATGTGGCCGACCTGTGAGTGGCGTGTGTGGGATGTGTCTGGTGTACAAAATTTTATTTTTTTGGATGGGGAGGGGCCCCATTGTAAAGTTTGTTATGGGGCCCTGCCATTTCTAGTTACGCCCCTGCCTAACACACCTCCTTTCAGAAACAGCGCTGAGACAGCTCTGGAAAACACACATAAAAACCTTGTCATGTGTTACCTACGATACTGTTTTCCAAAGGAAACAATAAAATGAACTAAAGGCATTTTGGAGGCTTTTAGGACACTGTTTTGGGCGCAGAAACAGCGTCAAAACCAGTCGTGTGAACATATCCTTATTTAGTCTGCCATGACAACCAAGCGGTAGTGGATGGCTCCTAACAGCTTTGTTTTACATTGTAAAAATATTTAAAGGGAACCTGTCACATAGGTTATGCCCCCATTGCTGAGGGCAGCACAAGCTCGTCAGACATGCTGTTTCCAGCACTGTGTCCCTTATTCTATAAGATGCTATAGTTTTAGAGCAGTGGTTCTCAACCTTTCTAATGCCGTGACCCCGCAAAAACGGTTCCTCATGTTCGGTGACCCCAAACCAAAAATAATTTTGATGGCTACTTCAAAACTGTAATTTTGCTACACGAGGGTTACATTGTGTTACGCCTCTGAGCGGAAAACCTCTACATGTCACATAAATAAAAGGTAACCACTCAGAGCCTTTACATAGATGTAACCTGATCCGAGAGAGGGGGAGGGGGCAGGCTGTGATTGGCACATGAGGGGGTACATATGTGACCCCTCATGTGCCACTCACAGCCCCCCCTATAAGGGGGGGTGGTAAATGTAATGTGTTAATCTGTGGTGGCTGTGTGGGGTACAAGTAAACGGTTAATAAAAATATTACTTGTACCACACACAGACAAATTTCATGATGCTATGGATGTGTGTGTGTATGTTTTAAACTAAATTACCTTGCAGCCAGGAACAGCCCTGCCGTGCAGTATCAGCGTTCTCTCTGCACTGAGTACGGCAGGGCTGTTCCTGATGCTTGGATACATAGTGTGAGCACGTGATGCACGCACCGCCCACAAAGACAGGCGGGACGTAAGTCCGTGCTCGCCGCAGCGCCGCTCACAGGAGAGGCTCACTGAGCCAACAATGCTAAGAGTAACGGCGCCCACTGCTCCCCCTCCCCTCTCCTCCTCCCTGCATAGTGCGGCGCCCACAGCGCTCCTCCGCAAATCCGCAGCACCCAGCTCTCTGTCCTCACGGCGTCCCCCTCAGCTCTCCGGCCGGCCGGCGACCCCTGTGTTTTGGTCGGTCGTCCCCCGCCGGGGTCGCGACCCACAGGTTGAGAACCACTGTTTTAGAGCATTTAACGCTCAAATCTGCAGTTTTCAGCCAGAAAAGATTAAAAGTGTCAGTTTTTTTCAAACCCCGCCCGCCTGAGGCTAGCCCCGCCCACCTCTACTGATAAACCTATTACTTTGAACAGGTATAAACAAGTGAATAACTGTCAGTGGGCGGGGCTAGCCTCTGGTGGGCGGGGTTAACACCTACTCATGAATAAGATTTGAGGAGTAAATGCTCTAAAACTGCTGCATCTTACAGAATAAGGGACACAGCGCTGGAAACAGCAGGTCTGACACTGGCTTGTGCTGCCCTCAGCAAGGGGCGGCATAATCTTAGTGACAGGTTCCCTTTAAAAGCTAGTGCTGAGTAATATACAGAAAATATATACTCACATTTGTACTGCATACCGTCACATCACTGACACTGCCAGCTGTGTCCGCCGTCGGCACATGACCACCATTCAGTGGCTTCAGCGGTGCCATGCAATTCCACTGACATCACCGCTCAGGAAGTGAATGGCGCGTAGGCAGTGATGTCAAGGGAATGGCGCATGACTGCTGAAGCCTGACTGGCTGAAGTGCCAACTGCTGCACAGGACATCTATAGCGACTGAGGGATACTGCAGGCAGCATCAGTGATGTAACAGCGATGAGTAAAATGTATGCAATTTTATTATTTTTTTTACCACAGTTCTTTCCCATTTGTATTTTTAAGTTGTGAAAACTCCTTATGTACCGAACACGCACTGGAAGCTGCAGCTAGGTGGTTAAACATCCAGGAATGAGCTCTGAACCTGATGGCCAGTGTCAGCTGTATAACATAGGAGCCCACTTCATACACCCTTAGCAATGTCATGGCGTACATGTACATCATGCATCATTAAGAGGAATAAGACGATGGTTTGGTATCATTAGAAGCCACTTTCATTCCAGTCTTTGCCTTAGTTATCACCGACTTATTTTGCCAGCATAATTTTATCAACCGTCCCACATTATCATTCTGACCTTTTCTATGCCTGGTGACAGTGAAGTACCAACACAAAGAGATGTCATTTTAAAGTTTTGCACAGGATTCATTTAGTATCTTGAAAACCAATCAAAGTAAATGTTCCAATCACTGACTTTTTTTACCCATCTACAATGAGAACATGAAAATCCCTTCTCAGAGCTCGCAATAAGATATTATCAAAGCACTTGAAGCATGAAACCATTTACAGAGGCCATCGAAAAAACACAAGAGTACATACTGAACAGGCTTGACTCATTCATCACCGCAGCCGCTTAAGACACAGGCAGCAACAAATAATCGAACATGCCTGGGATTGCCCTCAAAACTCAGTACCAGATCTATAAAGCGCTCAGAAGTTGTAGCAGACTTGGGACAAATTGCATCCAAAAATCAAGAAACAGCCTTGTCATATAAATGCCCTGTATACTGTGTGGTACCCAATGTTGTCTAGACATCTGCCACAAGTTAGACATGACAGAATGCCACTCAGGCATTCAAACTGATCCCCATAAAAGTATGCAAGTAATGCAAATCACATTGATGGCCTATTCTTACACATTGCAGAAAGAAAAGACATATCCTCTAAGATGTATGTATCAATCAGATCCAGTCTAATCTGGAACGCATACCCCACATATATCAAGGCCGTTAGGAGGCAAGGTACAGCATCACTGGGTATATATCTATCTGCTGTCCCTTATCAAATTAACCCCCTCCTCTGACCCTAAGCGGTGAAACTACCCCAAAAAGGACGACCCCACAATAGAATCCCTATGTGCCTACTCCTATATCCCTTCACTTAGAGTATATTATTATGTCTTCGGACATATAGGAAACCAAGAAATTAAGCCATCACCAGTGCTCCCTGGTTAAAAAGCAACTATGAATCTAAGACAGATAAGGCCATGTCCCAACGGTACGGTTTTTGGTTTTACACAGACCTTAATGGAAAATCCGTGCATTTTCGGCCTGGCGGTCCGAAAAACATAGAACGTGTTAATTTTTCCGTCTGGTCTTCAGAACATGAACATGTCTATGTGAAAGGGGGAGGGCTTTTCTCCGCGGAGAAAAACCGTCCCCCGGTGGCCGTGTGCACAGCACAAAAACAGTGCAAATACCGGTCGGCTAAACCAACCGGTATTTGTCCTGTGACGTGTAAACGGCCCCTTAGGCAGTATTCACACTTAATCCACAAAAATGTTATCCCCAAATCATTAATAATCCCCAGACGTGTTTTGCCTATTTCCAGACTCCTCAGTGGAGCATGGAGAGGGAGTATAAGGGTAGAGTTGCCCAATATGTATAATAAAAACCTTAAAGTTAGTATATGATGTTAAATAAAAAACGTCACATCTTTAGCCAAGGATAAGTACATAGTACCTGAAAAAAATGTCTCTTGGTGTATCCAAAAGACCATGGTATGGCTGGTGTGCCTATGTGCTGTCCTCATAGGAACAGTGGTGTCTATTCCAAAGAGTTAGGTGTTCCAAACAAAAGTGAGCACCCAGGAGGGAATATATATGTAGTGTCGGGAATCCCTATCCCAAATGCTCCAACTATTGATAGATGCCTCCTTATTACATAGTTAATCAGGCCACTCAAGTCAAATAATCAACAAAATCTACCTGAAATCCAGGTTAATGTTGGTGAGGTGACAAGCGCTGCCACCCTATGTCCCTTGTTAGGGGAATACTGCGGGGGCAATATCTCCGCCTGAGGAGAAAATGTTCTGACTCACAAAAATTTTGTTTGCAAGCATGTGACCTTAAAGAGAACCTGTCACATAGGTTATGCCCCCTTACTGAGGACAGCACAAGCTAGTGACAGACCTGCTGTTCCCAGCGCCGTGTCCCTTATTCTGTAAGATGCTGGCGTTTTAGAGCATTTAATGCTCAAATCTGCAGTTTTCAGCCAGAAAAGAGTCATGAAAAGAGTTTTTTTTTTTTTATAACCCGCCCACCTGATGCTAGCCCTGCCCACCGCAACGGATTAACCTGTTCGGCCATGTTCACACGGCATATTTTGGGACGGATTCCAGCCCGTATTTCGCGCCGTACTGCACGAATTACGGGTGAAATCCATCCCTGTCATTACGGTAATCCACAGTTGTCATAGAGAACTATGGATTCCGTCTCCTCTCCCCGCTCGCGAAATATGGCGAGCGGGGAGAAAGTGACATGTCAATTATCACGGCGGTATACGCGCCGTGGATAATGAATGTCTATGGAGCCGGCGGGCTGCCGACCCCCCCACCCCGCTCTGGAGCACACAGAGTAATTGCGGGCACAATTATGCCGTGAATAAGCCGTGTGAACATAGCGTTACTTTGAATAGGTAGAAACATGTGAATAACTGCAAGGTGGGCAGGGCTAGCCTTTGGGGGGCGGGGCTAACACCGGCGAATGCATACGATTTGAGCCTTAATTGCTCTAAAACTACAACATCTTACAGAATAAGGGACACAGTGCTGGAAACAGCAGGTCTGACACTAACTTAGCAGGGGGGCATAATCTACATGACAGGTTCTCTTCAAAGCTCGATTTACAGCATGAGGTTATCCACAAGTTTTAAAAGAGGCCTAACAGAAGGCACATGAAGATAGGATTAGTCTCTTATAGGTTATAAGCTATCCTGAAGAGATGGGTTTTCAGGTTGCTTTTGAGGCTAGTGGGAGTGGGGGAAAGTCTGATGTGTTGGGGTAATGAGTTCCAGAGAAGGAGGAAGCACGGGGGAAGTCTTGGAGACGGTTGTGTGAGGAGCTGATAAGAGGAGAGCAGAGAAGAAGGTCCTGTGAGGAGCAGAGGTATCTGGAGATTAAGGCAGAGATGTATGGAGGGAGAGGTTATGGAGAGACTTGTAGGTCATGGTTAGTAGCTTGAAGTGAATTCGCTGGGCAATGGGCAGCCAGTGAAGGGATTGGCAGAGAGGAGAGGCAGAGGAGTAGCGAGGAGAGAGGTGAATAAAACGGGCAGCAGAGTTGAGGATGGATTGAAGGGGAGCGAGGGTGCTAGAAGGGAGGCCACAGAGAAGGGTGTTGCAATAGTCTAGGCGGGTGATGACGAGGGCGTGGACCAGCATTTTTGTAGTGTCCGGGTTAAGGAATGAGCGGATTTGTAAAATATTTTTCAGGTGAAGGCGGCAGGCAGAGGTTTGAAGGACAAAGTGGAGTCAAGGGTTATCCCAAGGCAGCGGGTTTGCGGGACCGGTGAGAGTGTAGAACCATTGACTGTGATAGAGAGATCAGGTGGGAGATGGAGAGGGACGGCGGAAAGATGATGAATTCAGTTTTCTCTACATTAAGTTTTAGGAGACGCGAGGAGAAGGAGTATATAGACGATAGACAATCTGGGACAGTAGAGATTTAATGCCTGGGCTGGAGATGTAAAGTTGGATGTCGTCGGCATACAGGTGGTATTGAAAGCCATGTGATACTATGAGCTGACCCAGACCAAGAGTGTAAAGAGAGAAGAGTAAGGGACCCAGGACTGACCCCTGGGGAGAGGGTGAGAGGAGGAGGTGGTGCAATTCTTTGAAAAGATCCGGCAGATGCATGTAAAACACGCATCTGCGATCACTCATCTGAACTGCTGATACAGGTTTTACATTGAAAGCAATGTAACACACACTGCACAATGTTAAGCCTTGTTCACACGGCTTATTTGGGCACGGATTGGCGCCGTACTCCGCGTCGGATTTGCGCTGCAGTACGGCTCCAATCCGTCCCAGTCATTACGGTAATCCACTGCTCTCATAGAGAACAGTTGATTCCGTTCTTCCTCACCCCTCGGCAAATCCGCGCGGGAGGAGAAAGTGACATTGCACATTATTTTACGGCGCGGACGCGCGTAACAATGCATTGTCTATGGGGCCGTGAGGCGCCCCGGCCGCGCTCCGGCCCCGCGCCGTCCCGCCCCTTATTCACGGCGGATTGTAGCTAAATACGGCTCACAAATCCGTCGGGAATAAGCCGTGTGAACACGGCCTAAGATGCGTGTTTGGGTCTATTTAGGGTACGAAATAAGGATCCAAACAGGCATCTAAAAAATTATGTGTGAACTTACTCTTAGACCTGGTTCACATTTCTTTTCCATTTGGGGCACATTCTGTCAAAAATGACAAAGAAAAAAAATAAATAAATACTGCAGCACGAGTCTCAAGATTTCATAGTTAAAGACTGAAAAAGACATAGCTCCATCCAGTTCAGCCTCTAATTCTACACTGCTGATCCAGCTAAAGCCAATCAAACAGCATATGAGAAAAACACCATTAAAATGCTCAAAAAAAAAATGTAGAATAGAAAGAAATGTTATTCAAACAAAAGGTGATTTCCTGATGACACATTTTCTCTCTACGTTTATGTACAATGTATGTGCATGGGGATAAGGAGAAGGATGAAAGCTAAAATCATAGAAAGAGTCTCAAATAGGGCCCATTTGGTCTGCAGTGGGCTATCATTTCAAGCTGCAATTTGTGAGACCTGTGCTGCTTGATCACTTCAAAGCCAATAATTTTGTGGGTTAAGAATTTTACCGGCCCATTTATGCTTTTTTTTTTTTTTTTTTTTAAACACAGATGCAACAAAAGTCTGTAGATTTAGTTGTAGAAAGTCCAGAAAAAAAAAAAAATCTCACTTTGACAAAAAGGGCACACAGGCCTCATTAGCATGCCCGTCAGTCCAAAATCAGTAGTGTGGAATACATTTATGCCAAAAAACTGACAAATACATTGATAAGTCTCATCATCATATCTGTATTGAACATACAACGCAAGATACCATCTCACCTGTTGTCATCTACTTGTACCAGGAAGCGCACAATGTCATGGTGGGCTTTTAAGGCTGTTAGCTCTGTGTACGGATTCTGGATCTGTTCTTCCCCAATGTTTAATATAGCAGTCTTCTGCAACAAAAATAAAACAATATTTTCATTTCAACAACACAAGTTATTGCTGATTTTTCCTAATCTTGATAACAAGTTTTATTGAAAGAATAACCGTATCAAGTCATATGGGATAACGCAAAATATTCCAAAAGACACGTGGTATTATACAAATCGCATCAGAGGAAAAAAATATTACAGATATACGGCCGGCCCCATTGACACACATTGTGAGCAGCGCATAATCGGCGCTAACAACTGACATGTCAATTCTCCCCCCGAGCGTACAATACGATTGTATTGTATGCGCAGGGTGATGACGCGTAATCTATATCTCTCTATGAGAGCTATGAATTAAGGTAATTGCGGCGCGCATTTCGCCGCGTATAATGCACAATACACGACGAAATGTGCGCAATTACGCAAGATAAGCCGTGTGAACATACCCTAATGCCTAGAAAAAAAAAAAGTAAGAGTCACAAACTTTATTTGTTTTTCTCCAAGTTTCTGTGGATACATAAAGAAAAAAAACAGTAATGACTCACACAGCGGATTTCGTCGTGGTTTGGGCGCGGTTGCCGCGGCCAAAACCTCGCATCTCCCGACGCGGTTTTGTGGCGTGATTGCAGAGTGGTTATCGGCGTGGTCGCGGCACGGGTGGTGCGCGGTTTTCGGCAAGGTTTTCCCCCATACAAATTAATAGGCAGGGCAAAAACCGCGCTGAGTATCGCAGCCCAAACGCGCACCAACCGCGCAGAATCCCGCCGCCAAACCCGCGCGTGCGCCGCCACTGAAGACTCGATGTTAGAATTGACAGGAGACTTCTCAAATACGCGCGGTAGGGCGCTGCCCAAAACCACGGCATGTGAATAGCAATGCGGTTTCCCATAGGAAACCATGTAATGAACTGGGGGCGTTATTTGGACGAGGTTTTGGCCGCGCTGAATCCCGCAGCCAAATCCGCCGTGTGAACATGCCCTAAATCCTGCATAAATCTAGGGCAATCTAAGGATAATTTTTGAGAAATATGTACTGTATCCACTGATCATAACCATTTATCCCATAGCTTATTGAATTGAGAAGGACCTTTCCTATGGTGAAAAATAATTTTTTTAAAGAGGGGAGAGGGGGGTGTTACTTATGTTTAGCCACTCAGAAAAGGAGGACACTTTATGGGAGACAGAGGTTGTTTTTTTTTTTTTTTTTCAATAACCTTTTTAGCCTTCCTCCACAGACATGTCTGCCCCTCACCTCCTGTCTCTTCCCCCTCCTTGTAGATTGTAAGCCCTCGCGGGTAGGGTCCTCTCTCTGTCGTGCCAATTGTCATTATCCCTCATCACTGTACTCGTTTGACTTATGTAATGTATGTAACCCCCTCGAATGTACAGCGCCCTGGAATCAATGGCGCTTTAAAATAAATAATAATAATAATAATAATAATAATAATGCATAAAATACTGTTTTGACTGAAAACCAAAAAGACTCTGGTAGATCTGGTAGAAGGATACAGGCTTTTGGAGCGAGGCGTACAGGGGAGCCAAATTTGTCATTTAAGAATTTTACAAATTGTTTCCAAAAGCCTATAACTATTGGAGTCCATCTACACTGCAAGGATTTATAGTCTGTTTTGGTCGCGGACTTGGATTTTCAAAAGAGGAAAAAACAAAACAAAACTGTAGAACCATTTCGATAGACCTCAATAGAAAATCCAAGTTGTAGTCTACACAGCTTGGATTTTCTGAGATCGGATTTCAAAAAAACTTGAAACTTGTTCCTACATCTGCTGGAAAGCTGCATAAAATGTACTATTGAGCCAATGGGAGGGCATGAAAAGCAACCAGAAAGATTTGCCGTCGGTGTTTGGCGTGTATCTTGTAAGAAAGCCCAATCGTACTCCATGGAGCACTGTCTGACAAAAAACGATTGAGAGGGGGGAATATCTGTCCTTGGGGAGAGCCACCAAAAAACAATGGTTGGTGTGAGGATTTATGCGCCTTTCAGACCTCACTGACAATGTGAATTGAGGTTAACTACATCAAATATAGAAAAAATAGAATACCACCAAAAAAATGACAACCGAGTGCAAGATACTGTTCTAATAATTGTCGGATTCCGATTCAGAATCCGATGTGTATTAGGTCATTTGCTGTGTGAATGCAGCTTTATTTATAATCTTAAAGGGAACCTGTCACATAGGTTATGCCCCCCTTGCTGAGGACAGCACAAGCCAGTGTCAGACCTGCTGTTTCCAGCGCTGTGTCTTCTGTAAGATGCAGCAGTTTTAGAGCATTTACCCCTCAAATCTTATTCATGAGCAGGTGTTAGCCCCGCCCACCAAAGTCTAGCCCCGCCCACTGACATTTATTCATGTTTCTACCTATTCAATGTATTAGGTTTGTCAGTTGAGGTGGGCGGGGCTATCCTCAGGTGGGCGGGGTTTGAAAAAAACTGACTCTCTGAAGGACTCTTCTAATGACTCTTCTGGCTGAAAACTGCAGATTTGAGCATTAAATACACGAAAACTACAGCATCTTATAGAATAAGGGACACAGTGCTGGAAACAGCAGGTCTGACACTAGTTGTTCTGCCCTCAGCCAGGGGGGCAAAAACTATGTGACAGGTTCCCTTTAAAACCACCTAATATTGGGTAGATTTCCTTTGTACAGCTCTGATTCTTTGCAGCATGGACCCCACATGTACTTGCTCTGCTGCAATGAAACTCTGGACTTACATTGGGAGTCATTTGTTACAATAAGGCTATGTTCACACGGCTTAAAGTGGGACGTATCTCGCCCCCTATTTCGCGCCGTACTGCACTAAATACGGGGCGACATACGTCCCAGTCATTATGGTAATCCACAGTTCTCATAGGGAACTATAGATTACGTCTCCTCTCCCCGCTCGCACAATACGGCGAACAGGGAGAAAGTGACATGTCAATTATTCACGGTGTATACACGCCTCGAATAATGAATGTTTATGGGGCCGGCGAGCTGCCGCAATTACTGCCGAGTGAACATAGCCTTAGAGCTCATAAGAGATAGTGGTGTTGTAGCACCTGAACCAGCAATCAAATCCATTGCAGGAAACCATAGCCATGTTAGGATTACCACGCTTAGCTCCTCTCTCTGAACTGCATGTGACTTGTCAGAAGTTTAACCTTTTCCCACGGTATCAATTCTTGTTTATGTTGCATTTTTTTTTCTCCCCACCTTCCAAGAGTCATAAAGGTACGTTCACATGTCAGACAGAAAAGTCCAATGTGGTTTCCTTCGCAGAAATCTGAAGAGACACTCTGATTTTCTGCAGAGATTTGAACTTAACTAAGGTTTTCGCCTCTGGTTTGAATGCGGGTTAATTCCACAGCAATGGGACAAACATGTGGACACGTTGAGTTGTGGAAAATCCACATTGTAGCTCGTTATGTGAACTACAGCACGGACTGCAGGGCTGTGGAGTCGGCAAGCCAAAGCCCCGACTCTGACTCCTCAATTTCCCAAGACTCCGACTCCTGACTCCCTCATACATGGCGCATGTTTAAGTGATACCATTTTACTACAGTAAAGTTAACATCAGGCTGTTTATCACCTTATGATACAATAATCAAGCTATTTAGGTAGAACAGACACTGACAAGCAAAAGGGTAACAATGTTTTGATCTTTTGAACACTTGTGGGTAGAGTTGAAGAAAAAGCTGTATTTGTATCCAAGTCCAGTCTGCACCAACATTGGGAATGTGTAGAAGAGACCTGGGATCAGATTTTGGTTAAGATATGCTTGAATCTGATCCAGAGCCCAGAAGGATTCAGGCAGTATTGAAAGCCAAAAGGTGGATTTCCCAAATACTAACAAAATAATAGAAATAACATTGTGATTTTTAGGAGCGAAACAGTAACAATGCAGTTACAGGAAAGAATCTGCAGAACTAAGCAGATGGTAAATACTTGCAGGTCACATTTATGTATAAGATAGGTAAGATGACTGTATATAAAATTACAGTAGCCTCATGTACAAAGCTGTAGTGGATGGAGAGATATGGAGCCTGAAAGTCGCAAGTTCAAAAACTTGTTACTATTTTGCTTGTTAGTGTAAAATATATTTATTGGATATGACTTTAGAACACAAAAAATTGTAAATATGACGACTCCGACTCCTGAAAAATAAGCTCCACGACTCCGAGTCCACAGCCCTGGCGGACTGGTCATTAAAGTGAATGGCTTTAGGCCATACTTAGAGCTCAATGGCTGGACACAGAACTATTCCCAGTAGGAGACAATATAAGCCTCGGTACCACATGGCAGAAGTGTAATAGGTGCAGCTCACGAATGAACAATTGCTCACACCCCCATCCACCAGGAAGGCAAACAGGGCCGTAGAGTCAGAGTCGGAGTTGTTATCGTTTTAAAATGGACTGACTCAGACTCCCAAAATTAGTTGGTCCAGTTAGCTCGATGCAGTGCCAAAAGCAAGAGGAATTGGGTCTCGCCAGTGCTACTGCTCCAGATCTTCAACCTCATCATATGAGTTTAGTTTTAAAAAGTATTTGGATGACATGGAGCAGGCAGAGCGTTGCTGCAGGAGTAAAGATTCTGCTGCCAAAGCAAACAGATTGAGAGCAAGTAAATTTTGCTGAAATCTGGTCAAAGAAGTAGAAGAGATCAACCGTTCATCAGAACTGACTGTACATGAGGCAATTCCTTTATACCCTGACATTGTTAGAGATGTTGCCCCTGTGGTCACCGCTTTGCCCCCAAGTTAGTGTAGAGCGGCCGTTCTCTAGCCTGGAAATAATGAGATCAGATGTGAGGTCGTCTATGAAGGATCTGATGGAGGCGATACTATTTCTCAGAACAAATTCAGAGACTCCAGAAATGTTAGTCAGCATTTTTTGTTTTAAACTGTTTTTCCCACTTACCGCAGCGTTTTGTATACAGACAATCCCCAGGTTATGAACAGGATAGAGACTGTAGGTTTGTTCTTAAGTCGAAATTAAATGTAAGTCGGAACAGGTACTAAATGGAATTTAGTATTAAATGGAACTCCACCAAATTTTTTTTTTTTTTAGTTTTGGATTGTGCAGGAAACAGTTTTGACATTTGTTTTTGCGGTCTATGCCCCTGTTTAGAAGATTTCACCTCATTTTCAATAATGCTTCTGTGGCATGCTGGCACTTGGTTATTATGGGGCATGACTCAGTGTGTGATGTCAGCACACACAGCCACATCCCATAAGTCTCTGTTTGTAACTAGGAGACCGATGTAAGTCGGAATGTTGTAAGTCGGGGGACTGCGTGTGTTTTCAATTTCTTAAAGTTTTTTGTGTTCTAAAGTCAGATCCTATAAATATATTTTACACTGACAAGCAAAAAGGTAGCAATGTTTTTACTTTGTGACTTTCAGGCTCCGTATCTCACCATCCACTACAGCTTTGACTGTGAGATTCCCATCATTTTATAGACAACCATCTTGGCGATCATACAGAACTTTGACCTGCAACTATTAAGCATCTGCTTAGTTCTGCAGATTCTGTTCATGTAACTGCATTGTTACTGTTTTGCTCCTGGTGATGGGACAATCTTTTTCTTGTTACTTCAAATGACAACCTGTTCTCACATTCCCTAATAGCTCAGTGTGTATTAGATTGATCCCAAGCGAAAGGTCACTGGTTCGAGCAGACATGAAGGTTTCCCAAGAAAAGAGAAACCGCATCATCCAGCTCATTGATAGCATCTCTAGGACAAGAAAATTGCCAAACTGCATCATGTGAGGCCCTGACAGCTGGAAGAATATGAGATGAAGTCCATCCATCCATGCAAAAGACAAGAGGTGGACGTCCAGGCAAAATATCAGAGTCAACAAGTCAGCTCAACACAAGGTCTATCAGTTCTAAGGTGACAGACACGGAGGTGGCTCGTATGCTTGGTAAGAGTCAGACCACAGACATATAATGCACATTGCAGGGTACGTGCATGGACAAGTCTGGAATGATGGCCTGAAAAAAAATGAAGCCTCAACTTCAATCTTGTCATAAGAAGCGTTGGCTTGCATAAAAAGTATGAAAAATGGAAGATTGGAAACGGGTGATTTGGAGCAATGAGATGAACATCAATAGACCGGGCTCTGTTGGGTGCAAATGGGTTTGGAAGAATCAAGGTAAAAGGGGCGAACGTATCGACAAGCTGGAAGAACTGTCAGGTTCGGTGGAGGAAGCCTGAGGATATGGGGATGTTTCACAGCCAAAGATGGTGGAGGATCGATGGTGACCTCAATGCTGAGCTCTAATGTGAGTGTCCTACAAGATGAGTTACTTCATACACTCAAGTACTATGGGGATGAAAAGGACGACATAGTGTCCAGCAGGACAACGACCTGAAGCAGACGTCAAGGTTGGAGAAGAAATAGTTCAATGACAATGAAGTAGAGTTGCTGTATTGGCCTCCACAGTCCCCACACCTCAACCCAATCGAACACTTGTGGGTAGAATTGAAGAAAAAGCTGTATTCATATCCAAGTCCAGTCTGCACCAACATTGGGAACATGTAGAAGAGCCGGGGATCAGATTTTGGTCAAGATGTGCTTGAATTTGATCCACAGCCCAGAAGGATTCAGGCAGTGCTTAAAGCCAAAGGTGGATTTACCAAATACTAACAAAATAATAAAAATTTACATTTTGATTTTAGGAGCAAAACAGTAACAATGCAGTTACAGGAAAGAATCTGCACAACTAAGCCGATGCTAAATAGTTGCAAGTTAAATGTATGTATAAGATAGGAAAGATGATTGTCTATAAAATGATGGTAGCCTTATGTACAAAGCCGTAGTAGATGGTAAGATATGGAGCCTGAACGTCAAGAGTTCAAAACATTGCTACCCTTTTGCTTGTCAGTGTCTGTTCTACCTAAATAGCTTGATTATTGTATCATAAGGTGATAAACAGCCTGATGTTACCATTTTACTACAGTAAAGTTATCACTTAAACATGCGCCATGTATGAGGGAGTCAGGGAAATTGAGGAGTCGGAGCTTTGGCTTACCAACTCCACAGCCCTGGAGGCAAATGCCTAGTAAAAAACAATTTGCAGTTTTTTTACCAAGCAGTTGCCCCCCTAGTGGATGGGTGTGTGAGCGATTGTTCATTAGTGAGCTGCACCTGTTAAATTTCCCCCATGTGATACTGGTTTAAATTGCTTCCTAATGGGAATAGCTTTAAGTATTGCCTTATGTCTGGATTTTAAGGAGGAATTCAATGCAAAATCAGAATCTGCATTGAATTCCTAGTTAAAATCTGTCATGTCAACACATAATGTCTTTGTAGATGGAGAAAAAAAAAGTTAAGAGACTTATATTTTGCGGGACAAGCCGTACGGAGCCTGCCGCGCCAGCTGTCAAAAGATGAATACTTCTTTCTTAAGTATAAGGACAGAGATAAAGCATGTTTGTGTCCGGATGGCTGGGGCCACATGTTGTGCCCCCCCCCCTTTTAAGCTGCTTTCCATTGATGATCTGCCGGTCTGGAGGTAACTATAATACAATGAATGTTATGTTTAGGGGCTTCCTAGAATAAGTTTTTTGGGGTCATCCTCATCGGGTCTAGAATACTTAATAGGGTGAGCTTAGGACTTGGCTTTTCACTCCCTGTAGACCGACATGAGCGCTCACAGACCAGATTATAATCAGGACGTCCTGTACCTGCTACTCCGCCCTGACCAGCGCTAGGACCACTGGGGAGCTGCTTCTATCTGCTTGTCTAGTTGCTGTGAAGCGGCTTTGGTTTTTTATCAGCTCTGCTTATTTTAATCTGATCAGTACAGGTTGTATTTGGGGAAAGCCATTTTTCTTTTTCCGAGACTGTAATAAGATAATGCCCTCATGCTACCATCCAGAGGTAAGAGTGGAGCCGGGGCACTGGGGGAGCACCCGCAGTCTGTATGCGGCCCCTGTGCAGACGACAGATCACAATGACCCCTGTGTCCAGGGGCACAGGGGGAGCGCCCACAGTCTGTATGCAGCCCCTGTGCGGACACCTGATCACAATGACCCATATATCCAGGGCCACAGGGGGGCGTCCGCAGTCTGTACGCAGCACAGTGCACACACCTGATCACAATGACGCCTGTATCCAGGGCCACAGGAGGAGCGCCCGAAGGCTGTATGCAGCCCCTGTGCGGACACCTGATCACAATGACCCATACATCCAGGGCCACAGGGGGGAGCGCCCGCAGTCTGTATGCAGCCCCAGTGCAGACACCTGATCACAATGACCCATACATCCAGGGCCACAGGGAGGAGCGCCCGCAGTCTGTATGCAGCCCCTGTGCAGACACCTGATCAAAATGACGCCTGTATCCAGGGCCACAGGGGGGCGCCCGCAGTCTGTATGCAGCCCCAGTGCAGACACCTGATCACAATGACCCATACATCCAGGGCCACAGGGGCGCCCGCAGTCTGTATGTAGCCCCTGTGCGGACACCTGATCACAATGACCCATACATCCAGGGCCACAGGAGGAGCGCCCGTAGTCTGTATGCAGCCCCTGTGCGGACACCTGATCACAATGACCCCTGTATCCAGGGGCACAGGGGGAGTGCCCGCAGTCTGTATGCAGCCCCAGTGCACACACCTGATCACAATGACGCCTGTATCCAGGGCCACAGGGGGGCGCCCGCAGTCTGTATGCAGCCCCAGTGCAGACACCTGATCACAATGACCCATACATCCAGGGCCACAGGGGGGCGCCCGCAGTCTGTATGTAGCCCTTGTGCGGACACCTGATCACAATGACCCATACATCCAGGGCCACAGGGGCGCGCCCGCAGTCTGTATGCAGCCCCAGAGCAGACACCTGATCACAATGACCCATACATCCAGGGGCCACAGGGGGAGCGCCCGCAGTCTGTATGCAGCCCCAGTGCAGACACCTGATCACAATGACCCATACATCCAGGGCCACAGGGAGGAGCGCCCGCAGTCTGTATGCAGCCCCTGTGCAGACACCTGATCACAATGACGCCTGTATCCAGGGCCACAGGGGGGCGCCCGCAGTCTGTATGCAGCCCCAGTGCAGACACCTGATCACAATGACCCATACATCCAGGGCCACAGGGGAGCGCCCGCAGTCTGTATGTAGCCCCTGTGCGGACACCTGATCACAATGACCCATACATCCAGGGCCACAGGGGAGCGCCCGCAGTCTGTATGCAGCCCCAGTGCAGACACCTGATCACTGACCCCTGTTCCATGCCACAGGAGGGAGGCCCGCTCTGTATGCAGCCCCAGTGCAGATACCTGATCACAATGGCGCTGTATTCCAGGGCCCACAGGGGAGCGCCACGTAGTCTGTAATGCAGCCCGTGCGGACACCTGATCACAAGGGACCATACATCCAGGGCCACAGGGGGGAGCGCCCGCAGTCTGTATGCAGCCCCAGTGCAGACACCTGATCACAATGACCCATACATCCAGGGCCACAGGGGGGAGCGCCCGCAGTCTGTATGTAGCCCCAGTGCACACACCTGATCACAATGACCCCTGTACCCAGGGCCACAGGGGGGAGCGCCCGCAGTCTGTATGCAGCCCCAGTGCAGACACCTGATCACAATGACCCCTGTATCCAGGGGCACAGGGGGAGTGCCCGCAGTCTGTATGCAGCCCCAGTGCACACACCTGATCACAATGACCCCTGTATCCAGGGCCACAGGGGGGCGCCCGCAGTCTGTATGCAGCCCCAGTGCAGACACCTGATCACAATGACCCATACATCCAGGGCCACAGGGGGGGGCGCCCGCAGTCTGTATGTAGCCCCTGTGCAGACACCTGATCACATTGACCCATACATCCAGGGCCACAGGAGGAGCGCCCGCAGTCTGTATGCAGCCCCAGTGCAGACACCTGACGGGGCTGCCCCAGTGTACATACACATTTGTGAGGGATTCTTTTTCAAAAAGAGCAGAGTACTGATTGCACAATGGCTGCTGGGAATTCATGCAGTAGTGCGGCCATGAGGGGGCGCACGTCTCATGGTCTAAGCTGCGTTATATGCACCATGCAGTGCGCAGCACTATTGCCCCATGGTGTCAGTACGTTTTATTATGGCTCTATACGGCACTATACCACGTATGGGGCTCACTCAGGCCGAACAACATATCGCCGCCATAGCATTGCTGCCCTTACCTCTGCCCCGGCCTGCGGCTCTCTGCTGCCTAGCAGCCACCGGAGCATAGCGGCTGTTACCCTTCGCCGGGCGTCCTGCCTGTGGTTCACTGAATATCCAGCGACTGATACTTCCCCACAGGCCTAACGAAAACACGCAGGCCCGAGCCAGCAGGGGGGTTACCTAGCAACCGGTCACAGGGCGTACGGAGAGCGGCAGGAACCAAAACACCTCCAGTGCGTTCGGAGAATTAGTAGGACACTGCACACTGGGATCACAGCGTCCATTTACCATCTGCACCATCTGCCAGCGGATAGGAAAATGTCTCCACAGCCCGCACTACCCCGTGTAAAGCAAAAGACATCATGGCCGAATATGTTAGGTTTATGATGTGAAACAGTGGGGAAAAGTCACACAAAATCCCCAAAATTACAGAACGTGTTATGAACCTTAAAGTGTTTGGCTCCATTGACATAGTGGACACTGATTCTAGGGGTATGTTCATGTAATTGCACTGTAAGGATATGTTCACACGGCTTATTTTGGGGCGCATTTCGCCACATATTTCGGGGCGTACTGCGCTCTAAGGCAGGGTTCACACGACTTATTATTCGCGGTGTAATTGTGGAACGTATCTTGCCCGCAATTACGCCGTGTGTGGGCGGGGGGGGGGGGGGGCGGGCAGCCCGCTGGCTCCATAGACATTCATTATTCTCGGCGCGTATACGCCATGGATAATTGATGTCACATATTTCCCTGCTCGCTGTATTGTGCGAGCGGGGAGAAGAGACGTAATCCATAGTTCTCTATGAGAACTGGATTACCGTAATGACTGGGACGTATTTTGCACGTATTTGAGTGCAGTACGGCGCAAATTACAGGCTGAAATACGTCCCAGTCATTGCCATGTGAACATAGCCTAAGGGCTAGTTCACACGGCTGATTGACGGCGTAATTGCGGGACAGATTTCGCCCCGCAATTACGGGGGGGGCTGGCGGCCCGCCGGTCCCATAGACATCCATTATCCACAGCGCGTATCCCGCTGGGATAATGTGCATGTCACTTTCTCCCCGCTCGCGAAATCCGGCGAGCGGGAAGAGGAGACGTAATCCATAGTTCTCTATGAGAACTGTGGACTACCATAATGACAGGGACAGATTTCAGCCATATTTGCACGCAGTACGGCGCGCAATACGGGCTGAAATCCGTCCGCAAACCAGCCGTGTGAACATAGCCTAAAATAAGGGCCCAGATGTCCACCCCCTCCCCCCACCCTCTCCGTGCTGTGGCATTACGCCCTAATCAGCGCGTAGTTCCAAAACACCTGGCATATTGCGGCGCCGTGTGAACATAGCCTAATACACCTGAAGTACGGACTGCAATTACGGTAAAATCACAGAACTCATTGAGAGCTATGATTCTACAGCGTATTCCTCAATACATACTGCACACTGGGATAGAGGAGTGACATGGCTGCCGCGGACTTCTAAAACACTGGGCATATGGCGGCGCACACAGTAACATGCCGCTAAACGCCAGCTATAAACCGTGTGCATTCACCCTAAGGGCGGATTCAGCACGGACTCTGCCTCAGAAGCAGCGTCCAAACCATCAGTAAACCGACCTCCTTTATACCTTATGGAAAATCAGTGCTGACTTTTAGTCAAGTATTTTCAGCGTGTACTGTCAGCGCCTGCAAAGAATTGAAATGTCAATGCTATGAGGTATTTTACACGGCATCAATACTAGACTATGCTGTCTCGGACGGTCGGCGTCATCCTTTCCTCATCGGCATTCGGCGCATGCAAGCACGGAATTTCTGACAAGGAAACAACGCTTTTGCATTGTCAGTGCCAATGAACCATCATGTAAACTTACCCTTGGAGTATGTTGACACGGCTGATTTTGGCGCTGTTTTCAGAGCGTTTCCACTTCCAAAACAGGATCAAAAAAGCCTCCAAAATGCCCCCGTTTATTTTCATTGATTTATTGATGTAAAACAGCGTTGTTCACACACGACAAGGTTTTTATGCGTGTATTAGGTGCTTCTTTGGAAGCTGTTTTGGGCGCTGAAAAAGAAGTGTCATGTCAATTCTTGAAGCATTTTCCGCGCTGAAACTACCCATAGGAATCAATGGAGAGCTTCAAAACCTCAGCGCGTTTTTAGGCGCGTTTCTCTGCGCATTTTTAGATCCCTGGCTATTAATTTGTATTGGTGAAAAAAGAATTTAAAACCTTGTCCAAAATTGCGCCGAGAAATGCGTCTTAAACCCCTTCTGAAGAAGTGTGTTTCAGGCAAGGTTTTGGGCACTGAAAAATAAGCGTCCAAATGAGCCGTATGAACATACCCTTAGACCTGGCAACCGCATGCAGTCACAAATGTGGGGCAGGACAATGCATCATGGTGCCCTAGACAAATAGGGTAAATGTCCACCCACCCCAAAAGATTGAAATCCCTAATCCTGACCTTCCGCTGCGCCCTCCCGAGTTAGGTGGAATGGGGAAAAAAATTGTGGCATCTTTTTTTCGGAGGTGCAGTATAGATGACGTTATCTTTCTTTTATGGGTCAGTTCAATTCCAATTATTTTTTTTTATTTTACCTCCTTCCCACTGCAGCCTATTTTTTTGTCTGTCATTCTTTTTATCCCATCTCAGACATACTGATAGAATAAGGCTGTGTTCATGTGGCTTATTTGGATGATGTTTTCGGTGCTGTTTTGTTTCCTTTATCGTGCCCAAAACAGCTTTCAAAAAGCCTTCAAAACTCCCTTAGTTCAGTTGCATTGATTCCAATGGAAAACTGCATCGTAGTTCACACGATTCCGTTTTCCCCGCTTCTTTTAAGCACTTTTTTGGACGCTGAAAAACACGTGTTATGTCAATTCCTGAAGCGTTTCAAAGAGGAGAATCCATATTAGAATCAATGGAGAACTTCAAAACCTCGGCGAGTTTTTAGGCGCATTTTTCAGCGCTGTTTTTGCCTTGGATATTAATTTGTACAGTATGAGTGTTTTCAGAAAGAAAACTGTTGGAAAACCTCATCGAAAATCTCATATGAAAAGGCGTTTTTGAGGTGCTTTTCAGATGACGTTTTGATGCTGATTTGAACGCTGAAAATTCAGCGTCCAAATCAGCCTTGTGAACATACCCTTAGGCTATGTTCACACGGCTTATCCACGGCGTAATTGCGGGGACGGATTTCGCCCACAATTACGCCGTGTGCTGTGCAACGGGGGCGGGGTAGAGGGGGGCGGCAGCTCGCCGGCCCCCATAGACATTCATTATCCACGGCGCGTATACCGCCGTGAATAATTGACATGTCAATTTCTCTCCGCTCACGTATTTCACGAGCAGGGAGAGGAGACTGAATCCATAGTTCTCTATGAGAACTGTGGATTACCGTAATGACTGGGACGGATTTCAGCCGTAATTCTCACAGTACGGCGCGAAATACGGAACGAAATCCGTCCCAAAATAAGCCGTGTAAACATAGCCTTAGCTGCCGTGATCCATATACAGCTGGTTCCACACTGCGATTGTGTAAGCCTGCACAATGTTCAGGACCTACCCATAAGTCCATTTGCGGGAACACCTCCCCAGATTGGACGTATGGGTACGTCAAATATCGGTAAGGGGTTAATGTATTTTTTACAGCAAACTTTCAAATGATCTGCATGGAAATCTGCAGAATAAAACTGTAACTAATCCTGCACACTTCGCTGGATGTTTGCAGCTGTGGATTTTTATGCAAAAACTAATTTTGAAATCCATAGATGCTAATTTTGCTGGGGATCCGTTGCTGATACGTAGCAAACTCTACTAAAATACATTACTTGCAGATTTTATTGCAGAGCGCAGATTTTATTTTTTCAGAGCACTATATGAAATTAAAGCTGAGCTCTGACTGGTTGTTATGGGCAACAAAGACAGTCTCTACACCTGGTCAGTTTTCATACATAAGGCCCATTGTTAATTTTCATGCAAAATTTCCCTGCAGTGTGTGAATGAGATCTTGTAAGATTAGCTATTGGATCCCGCTGCAGAATTTTCCTGTGTAAATTTGCAGTGAAAAATCCTCAGCCCTGTGAATGTATACTGTGTGTGACAGCCTGCCAATTGGTCAGTTTAACCCTTGGTAATATTCAGTTTCTTTGGTCCGATGGCTAGTGCGGATGACAGTGTCTACTTTTGTAATAAAATATCTAAAATATGTATTTACTTGTTAGGCTATGTCTACACAGCTAATGTTAAAATACCGCTGAAAATCCAATGGTAGTTTAACATTGCCGTACCACGGTTTTTGGTGCAGGTTGGTTTTCGGATTTGCTGCCGGCCCAGTACATAGACTGTAGAGGAATCCGCCAGAAGATAGAACATGTTGTATCTTGCAGTGGAGGACCAGCGATTTAGAAATCCGACAGTAGAAAATCCGTGCTCTGTAGACTACAGCACTGATTTTCTTTTGCGGTCTATGGGGTTCTGGTTACAGTTGGATTTTCGGAGGATTCAAAACACTGAATCCGCTGAAAATCCAATCAAAAACCAGTGCCATGCCCTTAAAGTGTTCTCCCATAATGAACTATGGGCAACATGTATGAACAGGGTTGTGGCAGAAGTCTGACGTCTTTTCAGCCCGAAGACTAGCGCAGCCCCATTTGCAATAGTTTTACAACGCCCATACGCCAGAGGCGGGGCGCACTAGAACCATACGAAGCTATAGATTTATAGCTTCAGTACGGCAATTCCAGGCGTATTACTGCTGGAACAGGTAGAGCACTTTAAAAGTGGTTTACCTGAGTCAGAAGTGTCGTTTCTGCGCTAGAATAGCCTGATTTATGACCTGCAGTAGACCAGGTTCGTAAATCAGACGCATTCTACACTACTATAATTGGCATGAAAATTGACGTCTAAACGCCAAAAATCATACATGTAGCCCTATGAGACCATGTTTCCAGCAGGTGGTGCTATACTACAATGTAATGAAATTTAAACTGGTAAGTTGATTTCTGCTGCTTGTTTATGGGAAAAACATAAGGTATAAAATAAGCCCCCTAGATCACTGAAGTTACTTCTACATTATGAAATCAACCAGGTCACGAAATTTACTGTAGCATCTAATGATTAGTTCCGTATAAAACCTAAATGAAGGCCATGGATTGGTGCAGGGTTTCTAGCAGAATTTCTAAAATTATTCACATACAACAGCATTATGTTTGTTGTATTTTATATATTGATATGTTAGATATTTGAGTTTATATTGGAAACTGACCCGGGACAGTTAGGGAACATACAATTAGAACCTCACAAAGAGGGTTTTCTATGTATCATACCATATTACTATGTGTCCTCTATATTAATTAGAAGAACCTGTGTCTTGATTTCTAGGCTGCAATCTATAAAGATGATGTCACAACAGTGTCTGTCTACTTTACTAGGCTGCACGGTATACTGATGTCACAGCAGACTTCATTCCTGTGGTGATGATGTCACAATAGTGGTTGTTATTTCTAGTCTGTTTTCTGTTTTTATGATGATGAAATAGAGACATAACCTAAAAGGTTGTATTTCTAGGCAATGTCCTGTTGTGAAGATGTCACCAAAGACCATTTTATCATCTGTGGTTTTTTTTGTTGACACATTCGTTTTTCCCTCCTCGCCTTCCCAGAGCCATAACTTTTTTATTTTTCCACCTACATAGACACATGAGGACTTTTATTTTGCGGGACAAGATTTACTTTCTAATGGTGTTATTCACTATACTATAGAATATACTGGGAAGGATACTTGACAAATATGGGGCACTGCCCCTCACCTTCTGTCTCTTCTGTCTCCTCCATTGTAGATTGTAAGCCCTCGTGGGCAGGGTCCTCTCTCCCTCTGTGCCAGTTGTAAGTCACTCATCATCATCATTGTACTTGTTTGACTTATGTTATGTATGTAACCCCCCGCTGGAATGTACAGCACCCTGGAATCAATGGTGCTTTAAAATAAATAATAATAAAATCACTTTTACACTATAGTGTAAGGGTGCATTCACACGGAAAATTACGGTTAGATTTTCCAACCGGTATCTTAGGATTTTTTTTGCACGTAAAGGGAGGTGGCTTCTGTTCCAGATTTACGGATTCAGCCATCCCCCTTCACATTGAACTGTGTGTGTTCCGCCCGAAAACCAGGAGGAGGGATGTTCTAGGTTTTTCCTTACGCCGGCGGTGTAAAAAAACAACCGGCGCTTTTACGAATGGAGCAACAAGCCAGGTAGATATTTGGCCCGGGCGCTAAGGGAAAAAAGAGCACCCCTGTTTGTCCCCCAGATTAAAACGACAGAAGGGAAATTGGTACACCTGACCGAAGATATTTTAACAGTATTCCAAGAATACTACTCGAACCTTTACAATCTTCCTAGGCGACTCTGGGAACTGGCGGGGCGGAATTCCCATCAGCACTTCAGGATTATCTAAAGCGAACAGCCCTCCGGCCTATCACCCGAAGTCGCCAACTCTCTGGAAACTCCTTTTACTCATCGGGAGCCCCAGGCATTATCGACTCACTACCGACGGTAAAAGCCCAGGCCCAAGGCGGGCAGCACGGCAAAGATCTTTAAAGTTACGGGAGGATCTAACCCCCCCCATTCTGCTTAACTTCAATTCGGTGTGCCATTCCTCCCCGTTTGTGCCGGACGGGCTCAAAGCCCACATCACAGTCAACCCTAAAGAAGGGAAAGATCCGCCCTGTGTCAGAATAATCGCCCAATCTCCTTAATTAATACCGACGTAAAAATATTTGCCAAACTTATTGCACTGCGACTGAACCCCTTATTAGGTGGACCGAAATCTAGATCAAGTGGGCTTCATCCCCACGAGAGAAGCGAGAGATAACACACTCAAAAACTTTCCCCATTGATTAATCATGCTCGAAGATCAGGGCTCCCTTGCATGTTACTCTCCCTAGACGCGGAAAAGGCCTTCAAACCGAGTGGATGGTCTTTTCTCTCGGGGGTTCTCCCCGTTATGGGCATAGGCCCGACCCCTCCACGATAAGATTCTCGCTCTTTACAGTCACCCTCAAGCGCGGGTTGAGTAAAACGGCACGCTCTCTGCCCCGTTTTCTATACGTAATGGTACCAGGCAGGGATGCCCCCTCTCCCCTCTCCTGTCGCCCTAGTCTTGGAACACTTACTTCAGGACATCCGCATGACCGAGTCTATCCATGGGAATAAAGTGTGGCAGTCCGATGTGAAATGCCAGCCTTTGCAGACGATCTGTTACTGTATTGGACGGACCCCTCACGTTTCGCTCCCCTCCATTCTTCAGGTCCTACGCGCCTTGGGTCATTCAGTAACCACCAAGGTGAACATGGCCAAAAGTATGGCCTTAAAATGTCTCCCTCCCACCTGAGGAAGTGGCCCAACTGAAGGACAATTACTCCTTTGCCTGGGCTCCCTCACATATTAAAAAATCTGGGGATCAATATCCCTGCAAATTTAGACAAAATATTTGATCTAAACTTCCCACCCCTTGTAAAACTCAATGCGTGTCGACCTCTCTAGGGGGAATAATAAGGACTTCTCCTGGATGGGGCGAATCAACATAGTCAAGATGAACATTTCTCCCCAGGTTGCTGTACCTTTTCCCAGACCATCCCGGGTTTCTCCTATCTAGGTCGTTCCTCCGCTACTTACAGAGCCTGATCATGCAGTTTGTTTTGGGCACACAAGCACCCAAGGATCTCTAGATCCACCCTGATGAAACCTAAAGCGGAGGGGGGACTCTCAATCCCGAACTTACAGACCTATTATTTAGGGGCATCACCAGTCAGGGTGTTAGACAGCTTTCATAACTCCACTCTAAGTCCTGGGTACAAATTGAAACCGAACTTTACGGGTCCCCGACAGCGGCAATCCCCTGGCTGCCCCCCTGTGGGCTACCCAAAAAGCGGTTGATACTCCTCCCCCTTATCACCCCAGACATTCTGAAACGAATTCTGAGATCTTTCCCTCCCTCTGCCTATCCTGAAGCCAGGAGGTCCTCTTACCCCACCCCACTGGTAACCCTGGGATACCAGAAACGCTTAGCTCTGTGGGACTGGGGCTGGGAGGAGAGAGAGGATTTGGGACTTTCAAGGACATATATTGTGGTGAGACGATCAAAACATACCCTACTTTGAGGGCTGAGTTCGGTTGTCCCAGACTCTCGAGATTACATTACTATCAGCTCCTCAGTCTGTGCTCGGCTTATCAGGGATCCTTTGCTCTCACTAGAGCCCTCTCTACCTTTGAAAAGTGGTGTGTACGAACCCCATTCACCACCCACTTGCTGTCCAAGATTTACGGTTTGCTGACACAGACGGGGACACCATCTAAGCTCAACTTTCAACTAGCGTGGGAGAGGGAAATCTCCAGGGAGCTCTCTGAGGACGAGTGGGCGCAAGCAATATCTTTGGCTAGCAGAACCCATCTCAGTGAGAGTCCAAGAGCTAAACTAAAAAGCTCATCACAAGGTGGTATAGAGTCCTTCGCTGCTGCACACTATATACCCCCCGTTTCAAATCAGTGTTGGAGTGCCATAGAGAGGAAGGCACGATGCTACACATCGGTGGAAGTGTCCCTCCCTTCAACCTTTCTGGGGTTTGGGTTATCCACATAATTGACTTGATATCGGGTGTAAAGTTGGCCCAATGATCCCACTGTCCTACTCTTTATGCTACTTCAGGACTCGCCCCCCCCTCCATCAAAGGTAGACTAGTCGTCTTCCTGTTGAACGCAGCTAAGGCCGTTATCCCCAGGTTATGGGGATCTGCAACTCCTCCTTCCATATCGGACTGGTTCGAAGAGATTTCACAGAACCTGCAGATGGGAGGAGATTAGATGTGAGTCGATGGGTGACGGCGGATGTTCTATAAGGTATGGGATGACTGGCTCAAATTCTGCGAGTCGGACCACTATGCCAGTTCTCGCTAGCCTGTGACTTTCCGATTAGTGCTTTACCGATCTGTATTTCGAGTGAGTGACGAGGGCCCCTGATCCCGACTGGCTGATCCCCTACTTTTACCCTTTGTTTGTTGTTAAGGTTTGATGGTCACTCAGGGGCGGCCTCTCTTCTGAGTCCCCCAACGTCACCAGTGGAACGGTGGAGGTCTTTATTATGACCCTGTATAGAAAGGGCCCGAAGTAATTGGGGACCCTTTTAATCCTAGACCGGGCCATAATGTCACCCCGCCTTACTCCCCTCCTTCCTCTCCCCCTCCCCACTATGTCTCTCTTTTTTTCCCTCTCAACGGGGGAGTGAGAAGGCAGCGACGTTTATATGAGCACCTCCATCTACTGTACCACTCTATGCTTTTTTCTGCATTCTTGACTGCTGGTAGCACATTTCTAATCATGGCTGTCTGTTCCTACCCGTTCTTAAGTCTGTCATCTGCATACCACGACCTGCATTGTTATCTCTGAGGACTTCAGTCTTCTGTGACTGCCAGAACTTACTTTAACGCACCTGAGGAACCGTATTACCTATGCACCTTTCTGAGTTGAATGTATTTAATGCATATTGGAATGTACCATCTGGTTCTCTTTCCTGTTTTAATAAAGCCTGGTTTTTCAAATTCAAAAAAAAAAAAACAACCGGCAGAAAATCCATGTAGTGTGCACTGCTGCACGGATTTTCTACTTAAGTCTATGTAAAAGGTTGAAAGTTGGTTTACAGAACTGAAAACCAACTCTATATCCAACTGCAAACCCTGCCGTGGGGACAGGCCCTAATACCAATATATTGCAGCACATATATTGGAACATTCCCCTGATGAAGTGATACGCAAAACGCGTGTCGATATTTTGTTTTAGCCGGCACCTTCTGGGGTAATTTTATATTATGTGTTAGCTTGATTGGTGATTTTCATTTAGTGCCCATATGAATTCTTATAGTATGTACACTCTTTGATTATTCTCAATGGTTTTTTTTTTACACATACCTGTGTTTTGATACTTATGGGACTATTTGGAACATTCTGTGTATCTATCTATTATCTATCTATCTATCTCTCTATAAAAATATCTATATAATATATATATATCCAATATATATATAAATATATATATTATATATATATATATATATATATATATATATATATATATATGCATGTGATGTCTTTTGTGACCATGGCACTTATTAAGGATAATTTGTATTGTTAATTACACCCATTGGTGCTGTTACTTCACCTTGGCTATATTTGTCTTTTAGTAATGAAATATTTTTTTATGATTTTTAATATTTGTTAATAAAGATATGGATAATTAAATTATTTCTGAATTATTTCTGGAACCTTGTTTTTGTGATGGTGTATTGAATATTGCAGCACAGTGTACCTCTACTAAAATCCTATCACACTTGTACTTCTGAGACAACTTCCTACTTCCTCCGTTACATGTACATCAAATGTCAGGAAAGGGTTAAAGTGATACAATGGCAAACACATGCAGCTCTATAGGTATAGGGAATGTTATGTGAAAGGTGAGGATTCTGGAGAATGTCAGAAAGTCTTCCTCTCCTGTGTTAGGCCTCATTCAGATCACACTTTTATACCCATTGCAGAAACCAGGGCTGTGGAGTCGGAGTCGTGGAGTCGGTGCCCATTTTGCAGGATTCGGTGCCCATGTCTCAGGAGTCGGTAAAAAATGGACCGATTCCGACTCCTAAATATATAATAAATTTGTCCAGTTAGTTCAATGCAGTGCCAAGAGCAAGAGGATTTGGGTCCGGCCAGTGCTACTGCTACCTTGTCTTCAGCCTCATCATATGAGGAGTGTTATTGATGACATGGAGCAGCGAACAGATTGACCTCTTCATATTTACAATTTATTAAAGTTTTTTTGTGTTGGAAATTCATATCCTATAAATATATTTTACATAAAAAGGAAAAGGGTAAGAATTTTTGGACTTGTGACTTTGAGGCTCCATATCTCACCATCCACTACAGCTTTCAACATGAGACTACCATCATTTCATAGACAATCATCTTGGCTACCTCATACATAACTTTGACCTGCAACTATTTAGCAACTACTGAGTTCTACAAATTCTTCTCATGTAACTGCATTGTTGGTGTTTTGCTCCTAGTGGTGGGACAAATTACAACCTGTTCTCACATTCCCTAATATCACCGGACAACACGCGTTGCACAGGTTTGGAATGATGGCCCGAAAAAAGGTGAAGAAGCCTCGACTTCAAGCTCGAGTTTGCCAAAAAGTATGAAAAATGAAAGATTGGAAACGGGTGATTTGGAGCGATGAGATGAAAGTCAATAACCGGTCTCTGATGGGGGGAAATGGGTTTAGAAGAATCAAGGGAAAAGGGGGATATTGGATAAAGAAGCTGGAAGAACTGTCAGGTTCGGTGGCAGACACCTGAGGCTATGGGGATGTTTCATAGCCAAAGATGTTGGATGCTTGACCAGGATCGATGGTGACCTCAATGCTGAGCTCTACTCCAGTACTATGGAGATGAAGAGTGTTCCAGCAGGACAACAACCTGAAGCAGACGTCAAGGTTGGAGAGAGAAGGGGTCAATGACAATGAAGTAGAGTTGTTGTATTGGTCTCCATAGTTCCTAGACCTCAACACAATCCAACACTTAGGGTATGTTCACACGGCCTATTTTGGAGTGTATTTCGCCGCATATTTTGCGGCGTACTGTGCTTAATACGTGGGAAATGTGCCCCATAATTATGGTAATCCATAGCTCTCATAGAGAACTATAGATTACACCTCCTCTCTCCGCTCGTACAATACGATCGTATTGTACGAACGGGGGGAGAATTGAATGTTTTACTGGGGTTATACGCCGGGGAAGAAATGATGTTTTGGGGGGCAGGTGCCCCCCCCCCACGCCTTTAAGTACGCGCGAAAAAGCGCAAACCCCCCCCCGAAAACTCGGTGTACTGCGGCGTGTACAGTACACCGTGTGAACTTCCTTAGGTCAGGGGCTAATAAAAAGCCGGGCCCCAAAAAAAATTTTGGATGGAGCCCCTACCCTTCCCCCCTTCCCAAACCCCCCTGACCCGACCATGTCCAGGACTGTGTTAGATAATTAGATAATACAAGGGGTAAAAAACTACCCTAATTATATTTATTGCTCCCAAACAAATCCCTTTTCCCAAAAAACCAATATTAAAAAATACCCTATACGGGGCCCGGGGAAATTATACCACCAGAACATGCCCAAAAATTACACGTAGTGATGAATAATACCCTACATATTATGATCAGTCCCAAAAAATTCCAAATAGTAGCCATACAGTGACCATTAGTGGTATTATGTGTACAAGGTCGCAGATGTATAAAACCCCTACATGACCATATAGTGGTAGAACCAGTTTTTACACGGCTCTTAGAATAAAGTGATTAAGTGTAGTTACATTTGTGATACGGGGTGACGTTCTCAGACGAGTCGTTGACTTTTCTTTTGTTCTGTCCCCGGGCCGTCCGCCCCTCATGACGTTCCCCACCCCTTGTTCCCGTGGTTTAGACCAAATATCTTAGAATCCTCACTTTTCCAGACCTGCCCCCTGGCATATGGGGCCATTTAGGAGGAGGGTTTTGTAGGGTAATGGGGCCCCAAATAGGCAAAGGATTAGGTAGCCCCAAAAGAATGCCCCTATAGGCAGGCAGGGTTTAGGTAGCTTAGGGAGCCCTACGGGAGACAGGGGGTTGGTGGGCTATAGGGGCCATATGGTAGGCAAAACTTTAGGGGGGGTTAAAAGGCAGACAGGCTTAAGGTAGCTTTAGGGGGTTTAGGCAGGCAGATTAGAGCTATATAGGCAGATTTAGGGGGCTATGCGGTAGGTGGGGGTTCTTGGGGGTAGGGGGCTATAAAGGCAGGCTTGGGGGTTTTTTGGAGGCTTTGGGGGCTAGGCAGGGGTTTGGGGGTTTCCGCGGCTTAGGGGGGGATAGGGCGGGCTTGGGGGGGACACCGGTAGGTTAGGGGGATACGTAGGGCTTAGGGGTTTACAGGCGGCCTTTTAAAAGGTTTTTCGCAGGCGGCTTAAGGGGTATAAGCAACGGCTTAAGGGGTATAAGGCGGGTTGGGGGGGATCGCAGGGGGTTAAGGGGTATACAGGCGGTTAGGGGGGATACGCAGGCCCCTTAAGGGGTTACAGGCAGTTTTAAAGGGGTAAAAAAGGCGGTTAGGGGGTTTTAAGCGGTTGGGGTATCAGGGGCTTAAGGGGTATCAGCGGCGGGGCTTAGGGGGTATAGGGTGGGTTAGGTGGGGAAACGGGGGCTTAGGGGGTTTAAGGTGGTTGGGGGTTTCAGGCGGTTAGGGGGTATTCAGTAGGTTAGGGGGTAACGGCGGCGGGGGGGTTCGGGGCAGCTTGGGGGGATCGGGTGGGGGGGGGTTTCAGGCGCTTGGGGGGTATGCAGGGGGCGTTTTTAAGGGGTTTGGGGGGGGTTGGGGGTAAAACCGGGGTTTTAAAACCCTTTAACATTTTACCCTTTACCCCCGGGGGTTTTTTTTAAATTGGTTACTTTTTACCCCATCTTTAGGGGGGGTATAGGGGGTTTTGGCTTTGGGGGGGTTATTTTTAGGGTGGGGCTTAGGGGGTATACGGGCGGTTTTAGGGGGTTTTTAAGGTAGGCTTAGGGGGTATAAGGCGGTTGGGGGGTATAAGCGGGGTTTTAAAGGGGGTATAAGGTGGCTTGGGGGGGTTTATACAGGGGTTTTTAAGGGGTGTATAGGGGGCTTAGGGGGTATACAGGCGGCTTAAGGGGTATACAGGCGGCTTAGGGGATATACAGGCGGCTTCAGGGGTGTATAGGGAGGCTTAGGGGGTATACAGGCAGGCTTAGGGGCAAGTAAAATAATAATAACTTACTCACCTCGGTCCACGCTCCCCCGATGCGCCGCTCGCTCCGGTCTGCCACTTTCCCTGCAGCCTCTGCGCTGAGCGCGGGCGTCGCGGTGATGTGACGTCACCGCGCACACCCACGTGACCACAGAGCGCCGGCAGGGGGAAGTAGCAGAGCGGAGCGATCGGCACTCCGTTCTGCTACCTCCCTTTAGCGCCGCCTCTGAACGCTCGGGCCGAAGCTCCCCGCCCGCCGCAGTGAACTTAACAGTTCACAGCTGGCGGGCCCAGGAGCGGCATTACTGGGGTAGTGGACGCGGTAGCAGCTGCCCCGGGGCACGGGCCCCCCTGAGCGCACGGGCTCCGGAGCAACTGCTACCCCTGCTACCCCGGTAGTTACGCCCCTGCTTAGAGTTGAAGAAAAAGCTGTATTTGTGTAGAAGAGTCCTGGGATCAGATTTTGGTCAAGACCTGCTTTAATCTGATCCAGAGCCCAGAACGATTCAGGCAGTGCTGAAAGCCAAATTTTGATTTTTAGGAGCAAAACAGTAACAATAAAAAACAAAGCAGATGTTGAATACTAAATAATGTATGTATAAAATAGGTAAGATGATGGTCTACAAAATGATGGGAGCCTCATGTTCACAGCTGTAGTGAATGGTGAGATATGGAGCCTGAAAGTCAAAAGTTAAAAACAATGTTACCATTTTGATTGTCAGTGTAAGTTCTACCTAAATAGCTTGATTATTGTATCATTAGGTGATAAAAAGCTGAATGTGACCATTTTACTACAGTAAAGTTATCTCTTAAACATGCGCCATGTATGAGGGAGTCGGTGTCAGGAAAATTGAGGAGTCGGAGTTGGAGTCGGAGCTTTGGCTTACCGACTCTACAGCCCTGGCAGAAACCATACACATTCGCTAAATAGGGAAAACTTAGCCCAATAGAACATTGACGCAAAAGAAGTCTATGGCCCCACCGCAGTATCCGCCGGGATATATTTTTATGAATACCACGAACAGGAGTGGAAAACGTGTCTGATTGTCAGTAACCACTGACTGCTCTAGAATTCTGCACCAATTTTGCCAATCATGTCAATCTTAACAACAAAACTACTTAACTATCGACCGCCCATAGACTATAAACGTCCGGGCGGTAGTAGTATATCTCTGCATTCTGGAACATCTGTGTAGAGAGTGCAGCTGTACACTAATTGTTCAGCTGTGCTGGAGGAGAGACGGCTATTAGCAATAGCTGGCTCTCCACTGAGAAGACAGGGACAGTTTTTTACCGTCCCTGACTTCTCGATTGCTGTATATACAGCACTGTGTTTCCTTCCCCTAGCGAAGACTCAGTAACCGCTTGAGCTGCTGGGTCTTATCAGACCCAGATCAGCTCTGCAGTCAGTGCAGGGAATGCATTTCTTCTGAATTTCCCCTGTACCCTGTAAGACTAATGTAAAAGCCCAAATTATAGGCGAAATTACCCCTCCTAAATCCATATTAAAATACCCCCGAACAGTCTTTTTCTGCCCTTATGTAGAACAAAGTAACAAAACACGCACACACAAAATAAAATAGTAATAAAATAAATACTAACATCCCAAGCTGCAACTTTTAGTCCCGCCCCCAAGAACCTAAAACTTTATATGACCAATATATAAATGTCCGTGATGGAAAAGTGACACAATTACAAAACTTTTTTTTAGTGCCACTTTTACTGTTAAAATAATAAATCAATAAAAAATCTGAAAAACATTTTTTTTTACTATTTTTTTCTCATATGAAAAAAAACCTAATGTAATAATGAACATAAAAATAAAGTCTAGCATATCACGGGAAAAAGGGAAAAAAAAATAGTACAGTAACCGAGCACAAGAAAGCGTTAGGGTATGTTCACACGATGTACTGCGGCACGTACAATACGCGCACAGTACATCGTGTGTTTCGGGCGCTTGCACTAATACGCGCGTACCCCATCGGCGCAGGGGGAGGGGGGCGGCAACCCGCCAGCCCCCCATAGACATTCATTACTCGCGGCGCGTATTCGCCGCAAATAATTGACATGTCACTTATCTCCCCGCGTGTACAATACGACATATTGTACGAGCAGGTAGAGAAGGCGTAATCCATAGTTCTCTATGAAAACTATGGATTACCGTAATTTTGGAAAAATGACCAGCAAAATGCGTGCCGAAATTACTCCGTGTGAACATACCCTTATAGAGTCCAAACTGGCATGTACTACAGAAGAGGAAAATGTACCTGGTGAGGAAGGGGGGAAAACAGCCCAGTCAGGAACAGGTTGCATTTGAATGTACCTGGTTGCCATATGGATTTATACTGTATACTGATTGGTTTGATGTTGTCATATACAGTCTGTTTCAGACGTAATAGTTTTATATAGATTTAGCTTTAATAAAGAAAAGGCAAGATGCTGAGGCAAATGCAAAGGAGAACATCCATATTTTTAAAGATAAGTCATCTGTTTTCAGACAATTGTTGCAATGTTTGAGTTTTCCTCATTGTGGATGAGGAGTGAGCAGGTTTAAGATACTAGAACATCCTGTTTACAGAATTGTTTTCCACTTGCTCATCAAGGCCCTGCGTAGTGACTTTTGTATCTTTCTATGTTTATAGAGAAGACAGAACGTTTGTTGCTTGAATATTTGTTTTGAAGAGCTTCCTACATAACAAATGTTCTCTTTTATTTATAAAGGCTATTTCCATCACTGTTATTTTACAAAACAGCATTTATGAAGCCCCTGAAAAATGTTGCAATAATAAATTGTCCTCTACAAAGAATCATTGTGAAGTCTTTCCTTTTAAATCCTTCAAGTTTTATCTCTACGCACATTTGTGAGTGGTACAATTAATTATACAGAAATAACTTCCCAAAACTGTTTGTATTAAAAATTAAATGTTAACTTCAGCTATTACGTTGTTTTGAAGTAAAATGTTCCTAATCCTTGATGCTTTCTTTCAGTACATCGGAAACTTGGCCTTAGCTTTTCATGCACTGAGTAATGTGCACAGGGTATCTCCTTCTAACTACTATAACCAATTATATCCAATGTGGGAAAAGGGGATGTTGAGCGTAAGATACTCCAAAGGGAAACTCAATGGATTTTCCACCTAAAAACATTGAAACCTCTTGGGGTGACATGTATGAACGGGGCTGCACCATTTTTTGGAGTGCTTTGAGCCAAACCGTCGTAGCCTAGTTATATAGATGTATGAACTGTCATATGCCAAAACTTGGCTCACTCTGCACCAGACACAACACTTTTCAATCCGTCAAAGATGCGGGGGTGTTGGGTTGTCAAACCAGATACGTACAACGCACCAAAATTTGACAAAGTTTGGTGCGCAACTGTCATTCAAATTCATACCAGTTGTAATGGGAAATGTCTGAAACTATTTTTGTTGTAGAACGGGAAACATTTAGAAAGTGCTGTGTGACACTTTCATACATAGTGTTGGATAGTACACTATTATAAACAGAGGTAGAACTGGCAAGTTGGCACCAAATTCATACATGTCCCTCTTGGTCTAAATGACTCTTTGGTCGACATGTATGAACCTGCCGCCGCCTCGTCAGGACTACCTCCTACTAGTGTACGATCCAACATTATGTATGAAAGGGCCTTCTGCGCCAAACATTGTTCCAATATTTGTCTCAGCCATGGTATGGATTTACACCAAGTTTTGGTGTATTATTGTTCATACATCTATAGAACAGGGCTATGACAGTTTGTTTAGCTCAAAGCACACCAAAAAATGCTGCAGCCCCATTCATTCATGTTGCCCTTTGTCTTTTACATCCTTCATCTAATTTCATCTTCAACCATGAGTGTATACATATATATATATATATATATATATATATATATATATATATATACATACATTTTGTTGGGAACCACTATATAATAGCCATCAATTTACTCTTATGTTAGGGTTTAAAGGGATTGTCTCATTACAAGGATTGCTTTTTATGTTAAAGGTCTTGCAAAAACAAGTCATTTTGCAATATGTGTCCATTAACAGTGTCCTACCTATTCCCAGATATTCCCTCTTGTATGGGCTGCATCAGCTCCTCAGGTCACTATAGCTACAGACCTGTTAAATCTATTTTGATAGGCTGCCAGCACTGGTTGCTATAGCTACAGACCTAGATTCTACTGCAGCCTATTGGAAGCCAGTAAACATGCCCCTGAATTCAAAGTGAAACCAAGAAAACAGTACTGAGGTAAGATGAATTAATATAGTGAGACAACCCCTTTAACTCTTTTATCATTGTACTACATCACTGTAAACCATATACCAGAACTATAACACACCAGAACTATAACACACGATGTCAAAATCCTCGTCATATTCTACCGCTGAAAACTGTGTTGAACAAAGCGGTTTTAAACAAGTCTTTATGTGAATTTTGAGGTAGTTTTTTAGTCGAATTTACAGTCAGAAAACTAATCCCATTCATCTCTCTAGGGTTCTGGATGCGTATCCGACATACAAATGTTTGGGACATGTATTTTGACCTGGACTATGGCATATTATTGAATATGTTCTAAGATTTTTGAAAAAACAGCAGTTTTGAAATCCAATATAAAGAAAATCTGGTGTCGTGGTCCACACAACATGTATTGGTAATGCAAATACACTGACCACCAATAATTCAGTTACTGTTGCTAAAGAAAAAAAAAAAGGGGGAAGAGTGTTGACAGAATAAATAAATATTTCATTGACCTTGACTATATAATAAGTCATGTCTATGGGAATTTTTTACAGTTGAATTATGATAGTTTGCAAAACCCGAATTCGTGTGTAAATCTGACATGCTTGTCGTGTGGATGGACACTCAGGACTTTCTGTCCCCTTTTCCCAGGTCTGTCCCAGATCCATTGGTAGCCTATATAATATATTATTACATAGTCCAGGTCAATGAAATATTTATTTCTTCTGTCAACACTCTTCCCCCTTTTTTTTTTCTTTAGCAACAGTAACTGAATTATAGGTGGTCAGTGTATTTTCATTAACAATACATGTTGTGTGGACCACGATACGATGACAGGTATGGCATATATGGGTTTATTTAATTTTTTTAATATATGCTATGTACATTGTGTTTATGTATATACTTATAACTATATAATTTGTCACATATATGTTTAATACGTTTAATGACATATTAACATTCTGCATTGAATATTTTTTCTTACATGCGATGAATCTAGGACCTGAGCCGTGATATCATGTGGCTTTGGGGCATGTGGGGCGTTCCTTTTTCATACTGTATCTCGACGTGTGTTTACCCGTAATGCGCATGCCCATATGTAGTGGACCGGTAGTACTGGCGTGTTTGCATCTCCACGGCGCATGCCATGACTACAGTCGTGATTGAATAGTGCATGCAACAGGCTCTTTGTATACATACTGGTCATTGGAATATATATGTTACACCTTTAGGCTGCCTTTTGATATCTGGGTGACATATTACATGGACACTTTATCATTTATCGTGGCCAGGACTTACTACATGACCAGCATAGCTATTTCCTAAGGACATCTAGAGGGGATTTAAGTTTATTATATTTATTGTATCTTTTTAGCCACCTCATGCAACTTGGGATTACCTTATTCTCTCTTATAGATCAAAGATATTGCTGCCAATAGGTGTGAACATGTTGTTCTGTGGTGAACATTATCTTATATACCAATGATTTAGTGTGTTATGGGGTTCCCTGATGAACCTTGCAGTATTCTGCAGGGGAAACGTGTCAGAACCCTACTTGGTATTATGGAACCCTATCTTGGGGTCTATATATTTGTTTACTGTATGTATTCTTTATTGGTGTGCTTCAACATTTGTATTGATTGGGTCTTTGGATAGGTTCCGAGACAGAGTCACCCTTACTAGGCCAATTACCCTGTCGGTGCGTAGACAGGTATTTTTCTCACAGAATGGCAAGCGTAGGGTCTTTGTAGGGTTTACATTGGTATAATATTAATATATTTTAATACCTAATCTAATAAATAGAAGTTACGTTTTTCTTTTTCAAGGTTTTTGTAAGATCTTTAACATAAAAAGCTACAGGAAGTCACAAGTGTTCTGTGGTCAAAAGAGTTGAGATAGTCACTTTATCAATAGTTGAATATATACAACCTTGTAAAATCAACATTGTAACTACTTCTGCTTAAAAGTTGAGCTTCTTTTCAGAGTAGCAGGAGCTGCTATCACTTCACTGTTATTATGATTTTCGTTGTGAACATGTGCACTAGAAAATTTAGAACTGCATCATAAACAGGTTATTGTAGTAGTCAGTGAAGGAATAATTTTATAGGGCCAGGTGCGGATTGTATCATTTTACTGTAGTATTTGCTTTTTTACTATGCCCTTTCCTTTTATTTTAGAACCCATGTTTCACTGCCCTGCCAAGTTTCTAAATTCCTTTCTGTCTGCATTATCATTTTATACCTCAATTATCTGCTGACCTATTGCCTGATAAATAAGTAACTTTCAACCATGTGTCCAGCTGGCTGACGATCCAACCAAATATATAAAAGAGCCTCTCGGACACTGCTATGAGTAGCCATTTCCTCCACTTTGTTTTAATATTTCTGTCTACATCTTAGATCTATTGTACTGAGGGAGGAAAAACCACTTCATGACATACTCCTGGTTCCAGGAGTTTACTAATGACACTAAGGGGTCGTTTACACGCCACAAAGCTCTGTTTTGGGGCCGTTTAAATGCCGGCAGGGGGTGACGTTTCTCCGCAATTTGTCAAGCCCCCCCTTAGTCGCCTTTACAGGTTCATGTTCTGCCCAAAAAGCGGGCGGAAGAATGAACATGTGCAATGTTTTTCGGACCACCGGCAGTCTAAAAAAAGTCAGATGGAAAATCCATGCAGTAGGGACCGCTGCACGGATTTTCCATAGAGGTCCATGTAAATATTTATCAGCCGGTTTGCAGACGGGTTTCAAATCCGAAAAATGTCTGTAAAACGGTCTGAAAAAACTGCTTTGGGGACATGCCCTAAAGGCGACATGGTCTACTTTGAGCCAAAAAACCAGTTGTAGCCCTGTTCTATAGATGTATGAACAGTTGTACGTTGTATGTTGGTGCATTCAGTGCCTGGACCGACATTTATGAATGTGCCAAAGATGCGGGGGCATGTCCCACCAGATTCGTAGGATTAGACACATTTATGAATCTGTCGCACCAAAAGTAGGCACAAAACTGTAAGTAACAGCCAAACAAAGTTAACAGGGGTCTGACTGAGACCAAAGTTATCGCAGACGAACTAGAATTGCCTTTAAGGCAAAAATATCAATTATTTGTCAACTATTGTCACTAACGTAATAAAAACTAATTTATGATAATTATCAAACTATATAAAATTAATATTATATAATATAAAATTATATAATATCCAAAAAATATAAAATTATCTCCTACAATATGAATATAAAATTCTATCATCTAAAATTCATTTAAAATGAAAAAATATAAATTAATTAAAAAAATACACCATCTATCATAAATTCCATTCTCAATCGGGTATTTGCAGAGTTATCATAGTATTATCAGTGACTACAAACATCACAGCAGGCTAGAAATAAAATAAAATGCTTGCATGGTACATCACAAGTTTCAACGAGATCTCTCGTGTGCCAGCCATTGCCATATGTAGAATAAAGGCTGACCCACTGAGCTACATTTTGATGAATGAAATTAACGTACAATGTAAAAAAAATTAAAGAAAAGTATTTTGTAAGATTTTAATTATAAAAAGAATATACAAATCAGAACAAAATTTTATTAATAACGTAATAAAATTTACATTAGAAAAGCAACTCAATGAAGTGCTTTAAAGGGTTTTTCTCACTGCAAAAAAATAGCTTTCAACATGTAGGGAACAGTAAATAAAGATGTTTTTCAATGATATTGCTTTGTTTATTTTTCTTTGTTGAGGAGATAAAAGTGATTTAGTCAGCTCTGAGTGCTCTCAGGTTTCTCTAGATTACCATCCTGCTCTGCTCTGCTCTCTCTTGCTTTTCTCTTATCTGATAGCAGGGATGATGTCATCACAAAGGTCATCACACAGAACTGTTAGCATCTTGAGAGCTTGGGTGTTACCTGATCTCACAAACAAAGGAGACCAGTTACTTTTGATAACTTTAGCTCTGGAGCTTCTCAAGACTTTACATAAACATCTCCTCCTCTCATGTCAGAGTAATTAGCAGATTGGATGCATGAATGAAAGCTGCTTTTGTCTCTGTAGACAACCCCTTTAATCTCTATAGAGCAGAACAGAAGATCCTAGACCTCAATCACACTGTTAAATGTTTCTCTTTCTACTACGTCACAATACTTTCCCTGTGTCAATCTCATTTTGTGGTTAGAATGTTGCAAGAGATAAGTAGCTCTTACTGTCAATCATACTTAAGAACTGTAACATATGTATTATAACTGTTACTTCTCTTTTCTGTAGACACTAGTGCAATTCATTGATTTGATTTTATAATGAAAAATTATATGAATAATAAAATTTTTATATTTTTCATTTTTTATAATTAAAATCTTAAGAAATACTTCGTTTTAGACTGCTATATTATACATTAACTCCTTGGAATTTCTATTTTCATTTGGACATTTAGGCGCAACTTGGAGCGTGGTCAGTGCACAGGATTTTAAGCGTGAAAACAAGAGCTTCTATAAGGTGAGCTGGTTTATGCGTATGTTTTGCCACATTAAACCCTTACCGACATAGGACGTATGGATACATCCTGATGCCAGTAAGTGGCTTTGTAGCGGGATCGCAGCTGGACAACTCCTTTTAATGAGATTGTATGATATCAGAACAACATGGGTACAGTCTTCCATAAACAGCACCATTTCTGAACAAGGACCATAACTGATATTGTAGTCCAATCCTATTCAAGTATTTCTGGAAGAAACCTGCCATGGTTTTATAACCCCCTCAAGTTATTTCAGGTTTGCTTTATGGGTGGTGGTTACCATATGCACTATTTGCTAGGAAAAAAAAAAACAGAAAATACAAAGAAAAATCTATATAATATATTGACATTTCAAGTGGGCACAGATCCCAAAATGCTACTTTAATGCATTTTGTTAAAAAGTTTGAAGCACAGATTAACATAAAAGTAATCTAATATAGTGGCAGTCTGTTTAGCATAATGGTGATTTGAAATAATTAAAGTGACTTTTCTAGTGTTTAATAGTATTATTTCTCAGCTATTTTATTTTCTAATACGATGTCACGTCTCAGCATTGGGATATCACCATTATACAGTCCTTTGCTCATTTAAATTTCATAATGACATTTCAAAATAATGGTTTTGCTTTGCAACACTTAAGATAAACTGTTTTTAGAGAACCACATGGAAACATTTGTCATCATTTAAGCTATTTTCTACTACTTTGACATATCTGTCCACATTTATTAGAAGAATGTCATCTGCATATAGATAGTCTTTTGCGAAGGTGCAGATATTTGGAAGGTCATTAATACAATGCATGATAAGAAGGAATGGGTCCCAGGGCAAATCTTCCAGAACACTTATTTTAATTGTCCTTGTATTTAAAACAGATCAATTTACATAGCTCCTTTTCAATCAATTTGTGCTATATGAATTCTGACTTAGTGTTTTTAGCATTTTTTTTTTCTTCATTGCTCTGTACCATGGTGTGACTTATGTATATGTAAAATGGAGTAAATGAATATTCAATGTCTGTCACTTGACATTATGGATAGGATATTTGACAGACACAATTATGGGAAAGAATACACATACATGGGCAGACCACATAAACACATTCATATGTTATAATACACATGTATTTTAGTATCTAGACAGAAATATAGGCAAGTACATACACATACAAATGTATAGTATTTTGTTATGGAGCAGATTGAGCTCTAGAGCGCTTGCTCCGATTGGAGTTGGATAAGCAATCAGCCATTTTTGTGTTTATGGTGCTGTCTCCTGGTCACCTAGGCAACACACACATATAATTGTATATAAGGTCTTTGTTCATCATTCTTTCCTTCTTCCTGTTAGGGCTTGTTCACACGGAGTTTTAACTCCGTGTTACATCCACTTTTTAGATCTGTCTCAGGGACCGACAGGACGGACCCAGAGACGCATCTAACAATTAGCAGTGAGCTTATCACTGCGGGCTATGAGGAACACGCAGCGGCGTTCACATGAGAGATCGCCGCTGCGTGTTCCCCTCCTGCCTGTTGGCTCCGTCTTTCAAAGAAATGACATGCAAATCTTTGATCGGGTCCATAAAGCGGACCCGACAGGCAGGAGGGGAACACGCAGTGGCGATCTCTCATGTGAACACCTTCTGTGTTCCTCATAGCCCGCAGTGATAATCTCACTGCTAATTGTTAGATCCGTCTCTGGGTCCGTCCTGTCGGTCCCCGAGACAGATCTAAAAAGCAGATGTAACAAAGAGTTAAAACTCCATGTGAACAAGCCCTTACTTGTTTCCATGGCTTCTGTGCTTTCTTGGATAGCTACATAAATCCTATGTGCCTTATGTTGTCCAGTTCATATAAAATGTAATCAACTACTGATAATTCCTTCCCCTCTATCACTGGCCTTCCCCAGTCTTCTACTTACTTTCTGTCCTATTTGAACAGAACGTCACCACTGATTTGCTGCAGAGGTCATGTGCCTCTATATTACCATTTAGAGCTGTCTACTTTACGAATGGTGATGTACAGTAAGTAGGCACATGACCGCTGCAACTGTTGATTGGCTGTAGTGGTCATGTGCCTCTACTTACAGCACCATGACGTCCCATTTGAAAGTAGAAAAATGAAAGTTGAAGACCAGAGGGATGCAGCGCTGCAACCAGGGACCAAAGGAAAATGAGTATAAGCTTTTGTATGTTAATGGGCCAAAACAGGTAGATTTTAGGGTTTCTTAAGAAGTTGACAACCCTTTAAATGGAAATGAAGGCTGGGAAGACCCAGCACTGGAGCAGAGATGAGGAGGGAGGTAAGGATAATTTTTATTTTTTTATTTTTTTGGCCGCCAGAAGTTGATTATTTAATTTTTATGTGAAACGGAAAATTTCTTTTAGAGATACAAATTAATAGTAGGTTAACAATTTAAAGACAATTTCACTTAAAGGCAGACTAGGAAATTCTCATGGTAAGACAAGCTTCTTTTTCAAAAGTTAAAGTGGTCTTCTGAGATTGAATATATTTACATTATATTATCATTTGAATTATAAAGATTTTAGTAAACCTACAAACTGGATTTCTTAAAAGTTCTTTCCCCACCCCTCACTGTGGCTCCTTTTGAAAAAGCCTTTATGCCATCTAATGACTCAGCATGATCTGCAGCAGTTGAAATAAGTATTGCACATCACCAATTTTTAAATAAATATATTTCTAAAGGTGCTGTAGACATGAAATTCTTCCCAGATGTTGATGATAACCCATCCAATTCAATCCAGGCAAATAAATAAAACTATAGATATCCATAAACAAAGTTAGGTATCATAATAAAAAATTACTCAGGGAAAACAGTATTGAACACACGAAGAAAGAGAGGTGCAAAAAGCCATGGAAAGTCATGACACCAGCTGAAATTTATTAGTAATTAGAAAGCAATCCTGCCACTTGGTGAAAAATAATATCAGCTATTCCAACTTATGGCCTATAAAAAGGTCTTGTTTTCAAGGTGCCACACAAGAAACATCTCCTGATGAGTAAAACCAGTGAGCTGTCTCAAGACTCGCATCCTTATTGTTGCAAATGGCAACAGTTACAGAAGAATTTCTAAACTACTGAAGGCTCCAGTGAGCACTGTTGGGAGTCATAATTTGGAAGTGGACAGAAGATTATTTCACCATAAACCGTCCACAACAAGGTGCTCCCCACAAGATTTCAGACAAAAGAAGTGAAAAGAATGATCAGAAAAGTTGTCCAAGAGCCAAGGACCTCCTGTAGAGAGCTACAGAAAGACCTGGAATTAACAAGTACAATTGTATCAAAGAAAACAATAAGTAGATAAGACCAAAATTTAACTCTTTGGGTGTAATAATACACAACATGTTTGAAAATCAAAAGGTACGGCATATCATCCCAAAAATGCCATAACAACAGTGAAGTTTGGAGGTGAGACCATTATGGTGTCGGGCAGTTTTTCAGCATACAGCACTGGCAAACTTCATATAATTGAAAGAAGGATGGATGGACAAATGTACCGAGAAATGCTTGATAAAAATCTGCTATCATCTACCAGGATGATGAAGATGAAACAAAGGTGGAAATTTCAGCAAGACAATAATCCCAAGCACACAGCCAAGGAAACTCTCCATTGGTTTCAGAGAATTAAAATAAAGCTAGAATGGCCCTGCCAATCACCTGACCTAAATCCAATTGAATATCTATGGAAGGAACTAAAGCTCAGAGTTGAAAGAAGGAGCCCACGGAACCTTCAGGATTTAAAAAGTGTTTTTGTGGAAGAATGGACCAAAATCCCACTTGAACAATGTATGCCTTCAAGCTGTCATCACCAACAATTGCTTTTGTACGAAGTATTGAATACATTTCAGTAAGTGTGTTCAGTACTTTTGCCTGTGTTGTTTCTCATTATTACACATCATTTATGGATAGCTATGGTTTGATGTCTTTCCCTGTTTGGATTAAATGGGTTGTTACCGACATCTGGTAGAATTTAATTGAATAGCCCCTTTAAAATATATTACTTAGAAATTAGTGAGGGTTTTTTAATACTTATTTCACCCCTGAGGGCCCAAGCTAAACTAACACTGTGATGTTAAATAAGACCGAAATGTGATTCACTATGAACAAAACTTACCCCTGACATACATGTATTTTGTTTTTGTTTTTTATTTCTGACTTCATTTTAATAACTTTTGTATCCTGAAAAAAAAAAAAATCTGGTGCACTTTTTCTTACATAGTTGTACCATTCTTCTGCAATTCCTTCAGGAAGTGTATAACTAAATTGTGTATTACCATTCCTTGTCAGCAGAGATGGGCTATAGAAGGAGACCAAGACAGGATTCTTGAATGGCACTTAATAAAACAAATAATAACATCAATCAATCAATCAAACAATATCCTCTGTTTGCTAAACTGACATATCTATTTAAGTAGATACATTGCTCCCTCAAGTTACAATGGAATAAAATATTCCAACATACAAGCTTTCCTGGGACATTCCAGAATTGTATCTTGAACCAGACCACTTGCAATGAACAGGCACTGCTGATCTGGGGCCATGTGTTCACGGGAAGATCCAAAAAATCAGAAACATTTATTTTTTAACCCCTTACCGCTTTAAACGTATCCATCGTCATGGTCAGTAGGGTCCCGAAAATTTTGCGTAGGGGTACGTCATGGGATTTTGCAAGCCACAATTTAGCTCGCAAGACGAGGTATGGAACCAGGGGTTAAATTACCGCGGCTCATGCCGCATCCCCCCAATGCCGGGGGCTCCGCCAGGGGTGATTCCCCTTTTGAGCGCGACCATCTTTTTTCGCGACATCGAAGCGCGGGCACAGGGGAGCTCCTGCTGCCCGCATCCGGCCTTTAGGGGCGCAACAGGTCGCTGGTCCACAAACCTACAGCCCGGAGCGAAGACACACCCGGTTGTCTGGTGACATCATCACCCCAATCATTGTGGCAGGGGATTGACGGGCCCCATGGGGCCAGGTCTGCTCTTTTAGACGATTTTAATATCGCCATACAATTTCCCTCGGGAAAAGGGAAAAAGGGTGAACATGTACAACCCCTTTTCCCCTTTAAAACGGGAATCGTTCCCCAAAAAAAATAAAAAAAAAATAAAGTACCCAATTTTTTATCGCCGCATCGAAACACCTACCCTTAAAAATCTTCATTACTTATCCCCTACGGAGCCCATAGGAAAAAAAAAAAAAGTCCCCAGAATAATATTTTTTCATCCGCAGCACATAAAATGGGGAATAAAAAAGGGCAAAACCCTATAAAAACAAAATGGGGCCCCAAATTTAAAAGTCATTCATCCAGCAAAAAAAAAGTCCTAAAACAGCTATGTATACAAAAAAATTTAAAAGTTTTTCGGCGAAGAAACTTGATGCATAAAATTTTTTTACACAAAAAAAACACTTTTTTAAAAAAATAATACTTCAACATAAAAAAAATTTTTATTAAATTGGTATCACCGTAATCGTCTCAACCCAGGGAATAAAGCTAACTTGTCACGGATACTGCACAGTGGGTGCTGTTAAAAATATTTAAAAGCGATTTAAAAGCGATCAAAAAGCCTTGTCCCCCCAAAAAAATGATACCAATAAAAACGTCAACTCACCCCGCAAAAAAAAAACTGCACACAGCCCAACACAAAAAAAATAAAAAAGTTAGGGCTCTCAGCCCTGGGGCGATCAAAAATTTTTTTTCCCCTTTTGAATAAAATGTTTTAATTTTAAAAAGCAGAAAAAACAAAAAAAATAAACCAAAGATATCCGAACCAATCGACCGCTAGTAAACTATTTGACTTTTTATACCACACGGTGACCGCTGTAAAAAAAAAAAAAATTTAAAAAAACACTCCCAGGAATGCTGTAATTTTTTAAAAAATACCTCCAAAAACCTTAATAAAAAGTATCAAACGTCATATCCCCAAAAGGGAACAAAAAAAAAATCAACTCATCCTGCAAAAAAAAAACCCCCCTAATCAGCTCATATACAAAAAATAAAAAAATTTTGGTGTCAATTAGGACAACATAAAATTTTCATTTTTATGAAAGCCTTTTTATTTTAAAAAAGTAAAAAACATAAAAACTATATAAAAGTATATCATTTAAATTGTACCGACCCCCATAGTAAAGTTATCCCGTCATTTATCCGTACGCAACCGTAAAAATTTAAACCCAAAAAAAAAGGCGGGAACCTGCGTTTTTTTTCCCCCCATTTCATGGGCCCCAAAATTAAAAAAACTAGGAACTGCGTGCACCCAAAAAGATAATACACCCCTTTGATAGATCCATGAGGTGTTTAATTAAAATGAGGCAACTTTTGGATGTTTCACTTGTTCTGGTACTGTGGGGGGTTTTCAAATGCGACATGGCCCCACCAAAATCTGTGTTCAAAAACCAAAATTTCGCTCCCCCCTTGTACCCTGCCTGCGCCCAAACAACATTTACCCCCCCCTGTAAGGATTGCCGAACTTGGAAAAAAATTTCTACACAATTTGGGGGGTTTTTTTCCAGGGTTCCCGTAAAAATGAACATTTCAGCTAAAAAACAGATTATTGGGAAAAAAGTTTTTTAATTATTTTTAGAGCCCAACGCTAAAAAAAATTGGAAAAAACCTGTGGGTCGATATACCACTGCACCCCTGGATAATTCCGAAGGGTGTATTTCGAAAAGGGGGCTTTTTTTGAGGGGTTTATTACGTTTTTTGCATCTTAGGGGTCCGCAAACCCGAAATGGCGCCTAAATAAATCTATAATCAATAATGAGAACCCAGAGTCCAGTAGGTGCTCGTCCTATCTGGGGCGCCCCCCTGTGGTTGAGCCAAATAGCGCACTAAGGGCCACATATGGGATATCTCTGAAAAGTGGCAAAGAATCTGAGGAATTGATTTGGATTGCATTTTTACCGGTCACATCTAGCGTGTTTTCCAGTGAATTATGAATAAAAAATTGAAAATCTGAGTAAAAACAATGAAATATCACCTCCAATTTGCTTTAATTTTCTATGAAATATCTAAAAGGGTAACAAACTTCCGAATATGCTTTTTAAATACTTTTAAGAGGTCTAGTTTTCTAGATGGGTCATTTATCTATCATACAGACCCCAAAGAATCATGTCATAACTAGGAATGTCCCTTAAAAATCTATTTTGCAAATTTCTGAAAGTGTGAAAAATGAAATTACTAAGATTTCCTAGCCCCCTAATATGTAAAAAAGAAAAAAAAACATTTAAAAAATGATGCCGACCTACAGCAGACATATGCTAGATGCTTGTTATAAACTATTTTGAGTGCAATAACTATCTGCCTTGCACGCAGAAATTTTTGAAAATGGCAAATTTTTCAAAATTTTCATGATATTTTTATATTTTTCACAAATAAAGAAGTATTTTTTGGACCAAAATTTCTTACTAACTTAAAGCACAATGTGTCACGACAAAACAATCTCGCTGATCAGCTTGATAGTAAAAGTGTACAAAAAGTTATTCTCACAGAAAGTACACATTCAGAATTTTAAAACTGGGGCTCTGTCAGAGAAGCCAAAACTGGCTCCGGGGAAGGGTTAAAACCCCCTGTATTAGTGAAGTGCATGCAGTGGTTGTAAGTCACTGTCCAATATATGCTAATGGTGTTAGGGCAAGAAAGGTATACAACTTTCTGACATCACTAAATCCTGTATTCAAGTGATGATGTCACATGCCCACATTATGTGGATTACAATACAATATAATCTGGCGTCACATGACATGCAGCTGCACTCTTTCAGTAGGAGAGTCAGAGAAGTTGACCAAGGTAGCAGTTCTGAATGACACTGAATAAGTAAATTCAGTAGCATTTGGTTCATCAAGAGTTTCTGTTAACAGTATCTGTTAGTTTATCTGACATGTTTATTTTAATAAAAATTGTATTCCATGTAAAATAAAAATTCTGAGGCATTCATGGCATTGGACCAATTTTCTGCTATTCCTCCAGAAAATATATAACTAAATTGACAACTGTATCTTACCATTTCTCTTGTCATTATGCTAGTCACTACAGTGTTTTCAACACTGGCCAATGTGTGTGAGGGTGAATAAGCTAAACAACCTACTGACATCACTAAATACTGTAATCAAGTGATGATGTCACATGTCCACAGTGCATGATGTCACTATGGACAGAGTAAGGGCCAATCAACATCCAATATCCAATTGTATCAAGAGATAACATGTCAGGAGAGATGACAGGTCTTCTCTAAAGAGGACCTGTGGCCATTCCTGACTTGTTTGTTTTACTGAATATTAACATTCCTCATCAGGGGCAAAACTAGAGTTTATTGGACCCCATACCAAAATAAGATGGGGCTCCACCACCTACTGATAAAAAGCTAAAACAGCAGCATAAATAAAAATAATTATAAGTAATAGCGCCATATATCAGAACCCCACAGTAAAAAGCAGTGTTGGAGAGCAGAAAGCGACCAACTACCTGTTCCTTTCAAAAAGTAACAAAGTTCTTTTACCCGAGTTGGGCCCTCTCAACCTCTGGGCCCCATAGCAGCTGGTATGGCTGCTATGGCTATACATACACCCATTTTCCCCATTAAACAACAATTCTGGAGCATGTGTCCTTAAATCTCTGTCTATTGGTTCTCCTGCTGATTCTCCTACAAAGTCAATAATAATCTGTTAAATAGGTGTTTTCAATTTGGGGGGGGAGGAGGGGTTCCACTTGGATAGTCTGACATTGTCCAATCAGTGCTGCAGAGTCAGTGTGTGCTGGACAAACGCCCCCTAAAACAGAATGGTAGCACACTCCTGAATAATTCAGTAAGGGTGCTTTTACACGGTGCATTTTTGACACATTTTTTTCCGCGATTTTTGATGCGTTTTTGTGCAGGAAGGCACAACAATTAATGCTGTACTTGCGACAAAAACCATCAAAAAGCCCCGGGGAAAACACCAAGGGGCTTCACACAGCGCGTTTTGGTCGTTTAAACTGTCCCCAAATTTTAAACCCCCTTTATTACCAGCAACTTCTTTTCTTGTCTAAATTTTTGGGAAAGGTGTTCAAGTAAGTAATCATGACTGGTTTGAAGTTTGTGGATTACACACACAATTGATTACTCACTTTCCAAACGTTAATAAGTAAAAGAAGTTGCGGGTAAAAAAGGCATTTTAATTGGAGTACAGTTAAAACTGCACCAAAACTGCGCTGTGTGAAAGCACCCTAATACATTTTAGAAGGAATAACAGAGGAACAGCACAATAGAGTTATAAAAAGATAACCAAAGTTATTTACAAAAACAATATTTATAAAATAACAGCCGGGAGAATTCAGCTTTTTTAATCTTGTTTTCTTTTCAAAGCTAAGTCCTTTCAGAGTCACTGCAGAAGAATAATCTCCTGTACTTTGTGCCGCTATAAAAGTAGTCGGGCAGACCCAAAATCACAGCAAGATTTTTTAGCAAAAATAACCCAAGGGCCGTTCAAGGCACAATGCAAATTCCGGAAAATTTGACTGTTTTCGGGCCGTGTACACAGCCACCAGGGGACGGCTTTTCTTCGCAGTTTGCGGAGAAAAGCCCTCCTCCCTCACATTGAGATGTTCATATTCTGCCTGAAAACCAGGTGGAAGAATGAACATGTTCAATGTTTGTCGGACCGCCGAAAGTCTAAAAAACCGCCCAGGGGAAAAAAATGCAGTGGGGACACCCTTTTCCCCTTAATGTCCATATTAAAAGTTGTCACTCGGTTTAAAACCGAAAACAATCTGAAAAACCAGGTGAAAACCCATGCCGTGGGGACAAGCCCTAATACAGCACCCAAAGGAGCATACCATGTTATTTTCCTTTTGGATTCAGTAGGTCCCAATAGCAACAATAAAATACAAATGGATACGTGAAGACAAGTGTTTGGCACGACAGCAAAAGATTTGAATTTGGAATAACCACCAACACTGAAAGGGTTAAAGGCACTTGGACAGAAGAAGAACAGAAGTCTCCCTTTCTTGCAAATATGGTATTGACTTTTCCATCCTACGTATGACCATTCAAACAACTCTCCTAACAGTGCTTCCTTCAGAGCAAATGTCAGCACTGTTAGTGGTCAGGGCCGCGCTTGCAGTGACATGACAATAAATGCCTTTCAATAAAATTGCGTAGCGGCTTTTGTGACAGAATAAGATTGCCTCAACACTCTTTTTTTAATTTCCCCAGCTTGACACATCATTAAAAATGCTATTCACACCGGTTGTCAGGATTTTGGGCCCCTTCTCCTACTTTATTTTTTTCTTTTCTATTAAACTTCTTTTTAAATTTTTTCCCAAATTTAAAAATTCTGAACCCGGGAGTTACCAGGTTCCCGCGAATTCTGTGGGAGATATTTTTAATTAGACTTGCACAAAGATCTGACCTGCATTTTGAAAATTCGCTCTGAACTTAGTGATCTGGAAGACTGGTTTAGTATTTATATACTGACTGAAGAGGAATCACAAATATCAGGACTTGGAAATTATTGAAATGTTTCTTCAGCCATTAATGTTGCATCTTCTGTTGATATTTAGGATTTTGATACATGGACAGAATGTATTGGTGGATCTACCCTACACCCTGATAGTCTACTTGCGTGGTGTAGTTTTTAGTGTTGAAGTTGTGGGTTAAGCACTGTCCACAGGCAGAGGCTTGGCATGGCTTTCACAGGTCCTGGTGTATCAGCCATACCCCAATGGTTTAATTTTTGCACGTATTTTAAAAATTATAGGCCTCATTACAAAGAAAAAAATATTAAAAAAGATTTTTTTTAAGTCTAACACCAAAAATTTTAATCCATAAGCTACAGACTCGGCAGCACAACTTTAAAAATGTGAAAACCCCTGAATCCTCTGGGCAAACAGGATCCAAAATCATGGAAGAGAGAACACCAAAGGTTGGAAAATACTAATTGTTCTTTAATTTCCTCCATAAAAACACCCCAACACATGTGACATTTCTACCTCAATAGGTCGTTATCCAGCTTAATTCATGCTAGATAACGACCTATGGAGGTCGAAACCATTAAAATTTGTAAAAATTTTTTTATATAAAAAATATATAAAAAATATATATATATATAAATTTTATAAAATTTAATATATATTGTGTGTGTGTGTAAAATTATTTATATATGTGTATTTTGTGGTAAATATTTTTATATTTTTATAGGGGGGTTTTATATAATTATTATTTAATATAATAGTATATTATATTTTTTAATTTTTAAAAATAATTTTATTATATATATTATATAATATAAATAATTAAAAATAATAAAAATATAATGAAACCCAATACGATGGTCACTCAAGTTGCAATATGAATTGGTTCCTGGGACAGCCATTGTAAATTTAAACTTTTGTAACTTGAGACTATAACAGTAAGGAAAACATACAACTAGTTCTGAAGACTCCATAATAACCCCAACAAATTACAAAATGAAGATTAAAGGGTTTTGCTAAGTTTTATAAACCTCCCTACATTGTGCAACCAATAGTTTGAGAGAAATATATAACCAGCACTGTTCCATGAAATTGTTGGTACTACTAGCAAGCAAGAATCAAACATAATGACATCAATAGTGCTCAGCAAAAAAAGAAAGTTGGTGATAGTATAAATTCCAAAAATCAATCAAACTTTGTGGCACTCACCAAAAGGTTGTCTTTATTGTTACATATGTGGGTAAAAACAATGAGACAAACACATCATGCTAGGAAATTTGGGAAAAAGGCGCCCCGTCCACCCCCGAAATGCAAGGACCCCCAGGCCAGGAGAAAAGAAATAAACTATAGAAGTATGGTCCCACTCCGAAGTAGGCAAAAAAAAATCCCCAATTTTATTAGAAAATGTTTAAACAGCGGGCAAGAAAACAAGGTTTAAAAAGTTGTTTAGATCACCCCTCCCCGAGATAAAAACCAATTTTAAAAAAAACAAAACATAAAAAATAATCAAACCCAATTATTAAAAAAAACCCTATTTCCAAAAATTATAGAAAAACCCCGGAATATTATCGAGAAAACAAGGAATTAATGGAAAACAACAGAAGACACAAACAAAGAAACAATATACTCAATTGAAATAAAATTAATTGGTAAATTTAATCCCTTCCAAATGGGTTTTAGGGACAATCCAATAGGCCCCCTACCGAATTTTAAAACAAAACCTCCTCGTTTGCCTAACTGTACTCTTTCTTTGCAAAGGCTTAAAAATTTATATTGGTGATGACATTTATAAGTGTCGTCACATTAAAATAGTAGTGTACCCGGGTTTTTAATTAGCTGAATGCTAAAATGCTGATTTTTAATTTACTGTGGTCGAACCCCATAATATAAAACAATGTGTGCATTCAAAAAGAACACTACAGAAAAATGTTACAATTAAATATTGTTTGAAATTCCGGCCATTCACTTGAAAGGTATTGTTGACCCTAGAAAAGGCACAGTTCTTGCAAGGGTAGGAGCCACATTTATAATATCCCTGGTGTTTTAACCAATTGATTGGAGCAGACCCAGAATCGGTGGAATGCAAACCAATAAAATCTCCTATGGTTTGTGGTCGCTTTGCTACCACTCGGCATCCCTGAGACAGGATCATCCTAAGTGTTTCATCTTCGGATAACACAGGTAAGTATTTGTGTATAATTTTTTGTATGGATGGAAAACAGGTTTTTATACTCAACGTTAAAGTGGGGAATATTGAGGCACGATTACCGCGTTGTTGTGGATTTAACAAATGTTGACGTTGTTTCTGATCAACTATTTTACGTGCCCGGGTGATAACCCAATTTGGATATCCTCTGGCTGACAAGGCAGCAGAAAGCAGCACAGGTGTTTGATGATTTTGATCCATCTGACCAGCAACAGCAACATCAGGATTTACGTGCATCATTGAAAAGATTGGAGAAGCATTCTATCCGCGAGCTGAAAGTTTGGTGGGATTTGACCACCTTAAAAAAGTGCGCACAGAAACAAATGATACCTCGTGGACTTAGGATAAAAAAGCTTCCCACCACTATTTACTCTGATGCGTTCATATCCGAATGGAACCAAACATTAAGTGACTGTTCACACAAATTGATCCAACTAATTATCAAATACGAAGAGGAACAACTTAACATTCTATCTACAGAGATTGCGACTATTGAATCCAGCTTGGAGGCGTTCAAAACATCTGCCCAATATATTAAGGATTTCGATCGTATACAAAATACACTGTCCAATTTAGAGTCTTCCATTATGGAAACCAAGAGAAAGAAGTTTCAACGTGATCTGACTGATTATGACAACGATCTTGTGTACACTTGGATGAACAAACATTCTTCCTCTGGTTTTCAAAAATCAATTTTACGTAACAGGAGCTCCGTTCATAGATACAAACGCAAAGACAAGAAAGTCAGTTTTGATTCAGAATCTTCAGAATTAGGGGAAACTTCGGATGATAACACTAGTGTTATTCTAATGATACCAATGTGTCGGGTCAATCTGCACTAGGTGCTATTCCAAAAAACGGACGAAATGCAGGGGGGGGGGGAAGGAAACAAAACCGGGGAAAAAAAGAGAAAAACCCGGACTGGAAAGTAGCACCTACTGATAATATAGATATTATTAATTTATCAGATGTGACTTTAACCCCAGAACAACAAAAGGTTTTGAAGTTAGGCTTTAACTATGTGGTACAGCAGCCCTTCCATTTATTTTCGGTTTTGAAAAGTGTCAACAAATTTGTTAGGGACCTAACTGTTAAGCGACACATTTTCAATGTTGATAATGATAATTGTGTACAATCTGAAACATCAAGTGTTAATGAATTTAAAAGTCTAAACTTTGATGAACAAATGTCTCTTTTGTCCCTACAGGATTTGGCATCAGACAGCAGTCCCAATGATTCTTCTAAAGTCATGCCTTTTTCATTTAAAGGTAAAAACTCTCAATACTATCCCATTCAATCTCGTACGGAGTGCATGAGCACATTTCAAGCTCTGGTCATGAAGGATTTGGCTGCTCTTCAGCAATCCACTCCTCCATTGCCTTCCAATTTTTCTGTCAGAGATAAAAAAGCTCTATTTGAGCTTCGCAATATGACACAGCTTTCGTTTAACATGGCTGACAAGGGCGGATCAATTGTGGTCATGCCGCGCACTTTATACCAATCTCAAATGATGGTGCTGCTGGCTGATGCCAATACCTATCAACTTTTACATGGTAATCCTACGAAAACATTTCAGCTGCAATTATCTTTTCTCCTTAATGAAGGTCAAACATTGGGGATATTTTCATCTAGTGTGGCTGAACGCTTATATGTCACAGATCAAGTCATTTACGGCCTACCCAAGGTTCATAAGGCTCTTCACCCGCCTCCTATGAGACCTATTGTCTCGGGCATTGGGTCCCTTTTGGAGCCATTAAGTGAATGGCTTCACTCACATCTACAGCCCTTGGTTCGCCGTGTCCCCGGGTATCTACAAGACACACTCAATGTTCTACAATGTATGGACAAAGTTGGCTGGCAGTCTCATTTCTCATGGCTATGCTGTGATGTGGAGTCGTTATATACCTGCATACCACTGGATGTCGCTATTTTTGCTCTTGAATTTCATTTTTGTCATTATAGTCACTTCTCTATTGAGTTACAGCAATTTTTATTTTTTAATTTTGACTGTTAGATTTCTTATGACCCATAACTTTTTTATTTTTGGTAAATATTTTTACTTACAATTACGTGGAGTCCCCATGGGTTCCAAATTTTCACCATCGTTAGCGAATTTAGTTATGGCCTGGTTTGAGCACATGTAAATTTTTTCTGACATTAATCCATTTTTTGTTGACATCCAGTGGTATGGCAGGTATATAGATGACATGTTATTCGTTTGGAGAGGTTCAAATGAAGACATGTCTCAATTTACATAATTCTTAAATAATAACCCTTTAAACCTCAGATTTACTACTAACTCTCATCCTACACAAATCTCTTTTCTTGATCTAACCCTGACGGGTATTCCTGAGGTGGGGGTTCAGACTGAAACATATCGGAAATCTATCAGTGGTAATATCACACTCCACTATCACAGCCACCATCCTAGGCATACTCGTCTTTCAATTCCGGTGGGGGAATTAACTAGAGAAAAACGCAATTGCTCTTCCCAACAAAGCTTCGAGATAGAGTCTAATAAGATCTGCCAATGTTTGTCAGCCAGAGGATATCCAAATTGGGTTATCACCCGGGCACGTAAAATAGTCGATCAGAAACAACGTCAACATTTGTTAAATCCACAACATTGCGGTAATCGTGCCTCTAATATTCCCACTTTAACAGTTGAGTATAATACCTGTTTTCCATCCATACAAAAAATTATACACAAATACTTACCTGTGTTATCCGAAGATGAAACACTTAGGATGATCCTGTCTCAGGGATGCCGAGTGGTAGCAAAGCGACCACAAACCATAGGAGATTTTATTGGTTTGCATTCCACCGATTCTGGGTCTCCTCCAATCAATTGGTTAAAACACCAGGGATATTATAAATGTGGCTCCTACCCTTGCAAGAACTGTGCCTTTTCTAGGGTCACCAATACCTTTCATGTGACTGGCCGGAATTTCAAACAATATCTTAATTGTAACACTGTTTCTGTAGTGTATCTAATTGAATGCACACACTGTCATTTATATTATGTGGGTTCGACCACACGTAAATTCAAAATCAGAATATGTGAGCATCTCAGCTACATTCAAAACCCTGGTACACATACTATTTCTAATGCTGCACGACACTTCATAAATGTCCATCAGTCCAATAATAAATTTTTTAGAGCCTTTGCAATAGAAAGAGTACAGTTAGGCAAACGAGGAGGGAATTTGATTCATAAATTGCGTGATAGGGAGGCCTATTGGATTGTCACCCTAAACACCACATGGCCCAATGGATTAAATATACGCAATGAAATTTTATTTCATTATTGAGTATATTGTATTTAACTATATGTAAAATGTGTCTAACAAATTCTGTATGTTTTCATATATTCCTTGTTTCTCGATACATATTCCGGTTTGCTATAATGTTTGGTATACATATCTGGTCTTTTTATATAATCTGTCTTTGATTATTCTTATGTATTGTTCTTTTTATTGGTTTTCTATCTCCCTGCGAGAGATGATTACATATACACACAATCTATACCATTAGCATATTTTGATTTGTCCCGCTGTATGTGATTGCTTCTCTGGGTCTGCTGCTCTTGCGCTCTGGGTCTCTCTGCGCGTGCGCGTTGAAGTCTCTATGTCGTGACTCTTCTGCGAATGAGCGGCGTCTCTCCGTGTGGGCTGTGAGTGCGCAGGCGCCGGCGTTTCCATTCATGCTGTTAGCGCGATTTCTATGGACAAGATGGCGGATGTGTATTCTGTTTCTAGCTCTCACAGGTGAGTGGTATTGATCATTATTCTTAGTCTTATATAAGAGATGTCTTTGCACTGTGTTATTATGCTACGACTAAGGGGCTGGTGCCCTGAAATGCGTAAGCTGTTCTACACCTTTTTGTGCTTGCTTGCTGCATGTTTTTAAACATTTTCTAATAAATTGGTGATTTTTTATTGGCCTACTTCGGAGTGCTGGACCATACTTCTATAGTTTAAACACATCAATGCGTTCGGTGCATCGACCTACGGCTGTTTAATGTGTTTGTCTCATTGTCCGTTCCCTACTACCTACCTCTGTACTAAAATAGAAAATTAACCCATACTTACCTCTCCCATCACCACCGTTCCAGCGCTGCCAGAGCTCCAGCTTCCCCCCGTCCCTCACTGACAACATCATGTTCATGGATCACATGATACTACAACCAGTCTGCATGTATAGCATGTGACCACAGAGGTGAGTGATTGGCTGCAGCACAATGTGATCCTTGAGTATGAAGTCATCAGTAGGAAACGGTGGGGAGTGGGGCACTGGAGCCCTGGCAGAGCTGGAACAGTGGTGATGGAAGAGGTAAGTGTAGATTAATTTTCTTTTTTATCACAGTGGGAGGTGGTAGGGGGGGTTTTAAAAGTCTTAGAAGAAAATTAAGCAGAAAATTAATACAGACCGGTGCTTGTGGCCACATTCATGTACCTGCTCCCCACACGTGGCAGAATCCCCAACTCCCACTACATTGGCTACCTGAAAAATAAAATAGGACCATCCTCACCTGGTGCCCAAAGGAATCGCTCTTCCTGGCACATGTAAAGAGTAATACAGGCACTACTAAAGCGCTAATCACATCACTAATACAGAAGTTTACAAGTAAAGTGTTCATGATAATTGGTTGGATGTTCCATCAATCATGTGAGCCACAGATCAGCAGTATCTGTGACATTGTGGGCCACATATATGAAAACTTTTTGGTTTAAAACTCACTTTTTTGCCCATAGGTTACTATGGGCAAAAAAGCAAGTTTTAGACCTAAACAGTTTTCATACATGTGGCCCTGTATGTTACATAGTTTGTATGGCCAAAAATAGACAGAAGTGCATCCAGTTCAGGCTGTTGATCCAGAGTAAGGCAAAAAAAAAACATGAAATCGAAGCCAGATGTCCTCATTTTATGGAAAAAATCTGGCAAGCGGAATAGATCCCTGGATCAACAACCCTTCTCCAGAACCCTAGTCACTACAATTTGTTATATTATTACACTCTAGAGCAGTGTTTCTCAACTCCAGTCCTCAAGACCCACCAACAGGTCAAGTTTTCAGGATCTCCTCAGTATTGCACAGGTGATATCATTATTGTCAGTGAATTCTGTGAGAGATCCTGAAAGCATGACCTGTTGTTGGGTCTTGAGGAATGGAGTTGAGAAACACTGCTCTAGATTGTAAGTGTGGTTTCAATATACAATGCCCCAGGAAAGAACCTGTACCCCGAGACCATTGTAACTTGACAGACCACTGTATATAATATATACACACTACAACATATATTCATTTGTACAATTAGGTGATGTTTCTGCACACTTTTCTTCTTACAATTCTGTTTATTTATGTGGCTGGGTGGACTTAGGACTCCTAAAATTTCAGGCTTAGTTACAATTGCATTTTTTCCAGCCCTTATAACAATGCCACTGTTCCCAGATCATCTGCATCAACATACAATATTTTGTTCTCACATTCCTATTGTTCCACTCTAGTTTTTCAGCCTAATAAGGATTTATCACATTGACATAAACGCTGAACAGTTTTTCTTTATCATACCTCTAAAAAAATACTTGCGTGACACAGACCTAAAGAGACAAAAGAACCCAAAGGACACTATATTCTAGGGAAGAGGAGTGGGGGAAGCTGCTAAAAAGAAAAAAAATTCAACCAGTGTAGAGGAATGTATGGTTAGATATAAATATATTAGAAAAGGACCACACTTAATGCAACATTTCCATGGCATTGTTAGGCTGAAGCCATTATGTCATGTAATTGGGTTTACCTTAAAAGGGTTTTGCCAAGAAGTGATTTCCTCACCTAACAGGCTGATACTCTCCTCTTGAGCCTTGAAAAAAGGGGCGTTTTGTTTCTGTGTTTAAAAAAAACAAGTACCTCCTCTGTGATGTCATCTCTCCAACTCCCATGCACACTCCCGAGGCTGATATTCAGTCTCTGTAGTTGAGCAAACATTGTTTGGCTAAACCACAGAGGATAACTGTATAGTGCACAAGCTATACGGGTTTTGTTTTCTCCCTCTTATCTGCTCTATCTGCTCAGGAGTAAAGATAAGCTCCGAGCAGGCAGCGTTCACTGACTACAGGCAGGGAGGGAGGGAGGAGGGCTGAGCAGGGAGGGTCGGCATGTTTACTCAGATAATTACATTACAACCAGCGGATTCTCTATACAGCAGACACAGGCTCTGACACAGAAACAAAGCTAGTGCAGATGCCCAGTAACACTGCTTTTTTCTCCCCCTCCCTTCAAAGCTCGTTCCTGTGTCCTGCCATCAGATAAGAAGTGCAAACAACGCAAGCACGGCCAGGAGCTTGCCAGATCAGCTCCTGGTTGTAGCTAATGTAAACAGTCAGGAAACAAAGGGTATCTAAGTCAGGCTGCAGCTCTCAGAGGCTTTACTTTTGTAATCACATATATTTAGAAAAGTGATTAAATACCCATTTTGGAGGATCCCACGTCAACATTAGATCGTGGCAAAACCCCTTTAGGTAATGGAAGAGTCAAGATCAATAGAGGCTGTTGGTGGGGGACTTAGAAATGTTAGCTATTTTTTGTGTGTGAGAGTAAATTTTAGCTCTTGGCCAATTCCTTTCATTTAGGTCATTATTTTGCAGTCAAGTCACAAAAAAATTTCCATTAACCCATGAATTGTTTGACCAAGGGCCATATCTGCATAGTGTTTGCATGTTCCTCCCTTGTTTGCATCAGTTTCCATCTAAAAAAACATACTGGTCAGTTTAGATTATAAACTCCAGTGGGGACAGGGACTGTTGTGAGAGATGACAATCTCTGCAGAGTGCTGAAGAATGTGTTGGTGCTGTATAAATGAATAAAAAAAATTGGTATAACCTGATGTGGGTCTAAATGTTTATTACCATGTTAACTCTTTTAGCAACCTAGTACGTCCAAGCAAATGCCAAGTTATAAAGCGAGAGAAGAGAGAAAAAAAATCAGAGGTAACAGTGTTCAAACTTAAATGGGTTTTCCTATGTCAGGCATTTATATCACAGTTCTGGGACCCAAATCTATCTTGAAAATGGGCACCTGAACTTCTCTGCGCAAAAAAGAGCGGTGAGTGGGCATGCACAGCACTCTCCATTGAGTTCTGAGTAGAGCCAAGCAAGTGTGTTCAGCTGAACTTGGAACTCTCATGGAAATGAATAGTGTTGCGCATGCGCAGCCACCTTTTCACAAGAAATGGAGAAGTTCAGAGGCCTGTTCTCAAGATAGGTGCTGGGACCTGCGTTGAGAACGTGCTCCTGAACTTATTAGTTCGTTATCAAGAGTTGGCTGCACATGCGCGGCACTCTATCCATTTCAATAGGAATTCCAAGTTCAGCTGAGCAAACTCACTATCCCATCAATATGCCATAAATGTCTGAGGTTGGAACACCCCCTTTAATTTTTCAAAGCAGTTATTTTTTAAATGCTGAGACTGAATTTGCAATTATGCCTCATGCACACAGCTGTATTATGTTTCGATGCAACCTCAGTATACTATTGATTGCACATAGAGACATAAAGATGGTTGTCTTGTTGGATTTTATGAAATCTGCTTCATGCTCCATCAGATCCAAAATTCTGAAACAATTTTACCCTGGGTTCATGGAAAAATATCTCTGACGTGCCATTCAGTTTTGAACATCATATAGCAGCACCCCCAATAGCAGGAACCTCATATGCCATCATAAAGCATCTGTGTAATGAGGGATATGGGGGAGAAATCTGCATTGGCAGTTTTGTTTAGAAGGTGAGAAGGATGGAAAAAATACCACAACACAATTTTTCCATTGAAATGACAGCCGTCATGGCGGAAACCCGGCAAACCCCATAGTAGTCAATGTGGTCAGTTGCCTGCCATTGGTATACATTGTAGAACTGGTCAGGTTCCACCTCTGCAATGGAGGTTCCAAACAAAATCTTTGACACAGATGTAAATCAGGGCTGAGGGAAGGGTCACACACTGTAGATGCTGTAGATACTTTACTACTTCATTGTCCCTTGCTAAGGGTGCAGTCCCATGTATTAGCCAATGACATCACAATTTTGCTGATAATACCACAGTTCTATGATCACAATTATAATGGCCACTGGCCACCACATATGGGCCTGATTCATCTGCAGTGTTGGCCCATACCCACTGGCTGAAGTCACATTATAAATTTATTGCCGATAAGCCGCTAAGTCACTGACCTGTTCACAGGTGATTGAATCAGATGAATTAACTATTCACTGAAATATACTTAGCAAGTAATTGAAGCAAATAAAAACTGTTTGTGCTAAACTTATTAAACAGCAGCAACAATTATGACCCTTGCAGCAGGTGTATAACTAATTATGTGTTATTATTGTGAATAATGCAATGAAATGTAATACATTTACACTCCTAACCAAATCTACATGACAAATATTATGCCCATCAAACTCTTCCGGAGAGCATACACTTCCAGTCTTTCATATTACCGCAGTCAATTACTGGATAGTAGGGGGATTGACATTGGTTTAAACAAGACTTTAAAATTTTTAGTTTTCCCCCTTTATTTGGGGAAATTAGGATGTAAGAATTTAAAATCAATTTAAACCGTTTTTTTAAAATTTTTTTCCTTTTAAATGAATTACTCATGTGAAATTTAATTTTGGAGTTTATAAAAAAGTCCCGGGTGAACTTTAACAAGGTGAACAAAGCTTGTAATTTCACAAAATTGCCCCCGCCTTCATTCATTTTATAAAACCCCTGGACCAAAATACTAAATATGCCAGGGGGGCAAACTGGGCCCCCCAGCGTTAAAACACAACCCACATGAATTTTGGGGTTTCTGTTTTGGGGGTTTTGGATTTCCCAAAGGGGACCAGTTTGCCCCCTTGCTGTTTTTCAGTGCAAGGACCCCCCATCTTTCTTATAATGGGTTCTTATTTAGTGCCGGGCAAAACCCCTAAAAATTTGGGTAACTTTTTAGTGGTTAAAGAGGCCCCTAATCCCCGGGCCCCCCAAAAGCAGCTTTTTGGGGGCCCGGGCTTTCCACCGGTGATTTTTTTTGCAGGAAACGGAAGGTGATATCATTACTGTCAGGCATTCTGCAAGTGATATCAACCGGCACTGCAGGATTTCATAAAGAGAATCGTGGATATCCGAAAAAAAAAGACCTTTTGGGCTTTGAACCGGATTTTGGGGAGCCCTTTTAAAGAAATATCTTAAAGCAAATCCTTTACAAAAGACCATTCCCTCTTTTGTAAGAACACAATTCCATGAAAGGAATACAGCCTTTGGGCGGTGGGTAAGCGGGGGGATGGGCGCCAACCGGGCCCCGCAGGGTCAAAGGGGCAAGAGTTCCGGGATGAGGGAGCGGTGGCTTTTTCGAACTTGAAATTTTTGTGAACCCGTTAATGTGGGTGACGGGCCAATAGTTTTAAAGGCAGTGTGAATGCTCCAAAAATTTAAAAAACCTATTCTTCTGCAGTCTACATACACCTTTGTGTGCCTTTCGCAATCTCACAGAAGATGTCCATCCCTCCCCCGCTGTAATCCCCCGGGCAGCCCCGCGGGCTTCCGGCGGGAAAAATACCAGGAGCAACGTCCCGGCGAGGCGGGCGTGATTATTCACCCGCTCACGCCGGAAACAAGCTCCCGAGCCACAAGCAGGGAGCGCGAATGGTAAGTAAGGTTTTTAAAATTTTTTTAATCTACGGGGCACTAGACAGGGGGCATATGCTCGGGGACATGGCTACGGGGGGCACGGCTACAGGGGCCTTAGCTACAGGGGGATGGCTACAGGGGCATATCTACAGGGGGCATGGCTTTAACAGGGGGCAAAAGCTTACAGGGGAAACGGGCTACAGGGGGGGCACTGGCACAGGGGCATATCCCAAAGGGGGCACGGCTACAGGGGGCTATCACAGGGGCACTGGCTACAGGGGGCATTTGCTACAGGGGACACTGGCTACAGGGGACACTGGCTAAAAGGGGTCCTATGCACGGGGGGACACGGCTACAGGGGGAACTGGCTACAGGGGCCAGGGCTACAGGGGGGCATATACTACGGGGACACTGGCTACAGGGGCACGGCTACAGGGGACACTGGCAAAGGGGGGCCTGGCTACAGGGGACATTTTGGCTACAGGGAGAAAAATCTAAGGGGGCACGGGCTCGGGGGAGCACGGGGGGCAACAGGGAAAATGGCTCACGGGGCACGGGCGCAGGGGACACGGCTACAGGGGGCACTGGCACATGGGCACAGCACGGGGGCCCTGGCAACAGGGGACAGGGTTACGGGGCAGCCATGGTACAGGGGTAGACATGGCTAGGGGGGACATGGCTAGGGGGGACACTCAATGGGGGCAGACAGGGCTACAGGGGGCACGGGCTCCAAGGGACATGGCACGGGGGGCACGGGCTACGGGGGCAGACAGGCTACGGGGGGGCACTGGCAAAGGGGGGAGACATGCAAAGGGGGGGAAGACATGGCTACGGGGGGACCTGGCTACAGGGGCAGACAGGCAAAACAGGGGGCAGCAGGCTACAGGGGACAGGGCTACAGGGACTGGCACAGGGGAAGGGCACAGGGGCAACATGGCACAGGGGGCACTGGTTACAGGGGGCAGACATGGTAAGGGGCCTGGCTACAGGGGACCGTGGTACGGGGGGCGGGGCTACAGGGGCAGGCTACAGGGGCGACAGGCAAAAAGGACATGGCTCGGGGGGCACTGGCTAAAAGGGGGGACATGCTACAAGGGTAAAATGGCACAAGGGGGAAGGGCTAAAGGGGACACTGGCTAAAAGGGGGCACTGGCGGGGGACATGGCTAAAGGGGGGACAGGCTATAAGGGGAAAGGGCTATAAGGGGGAACTGGCACGGGGCACGGGCTACAGGGCCCTGGCTACAGGGGCACGGCTATAAGGGGGCACTGGCTACAGGGGGCGCGGCTAAAAGGGGGCCTGGTACAGGGGGCACTGGCACAGGGGGCGGGACATGTTTACGGGGGGCAACAGGGCACAGGGGGCAAGGTAAAAGGGGACAGGGCAAAAGGGGGGACAAGGCAAATGGGCCCAAGGGCTTAGGGGGACAGCTATAAGGGGGACAGGGTATAAGGGGAAAGGGGGTTTATAAGGGGGAACACGGGCAAAGAGGCACTGGCTAATGGGGCATGGTACAGGGGACTGGCAAAAGGGGGGCCCTTTGGCAAAGGGGGGCACTGGCTATAAGGGGGGCAGGGCTACAGGGGCACTGGCAAAGGGGCAGAAAAATTTTTACGGGGGCAGACATGGCACAGGGGCTAGGCACAAGGGGGACATGGCAACAAGGGGGCCCGGGCTTAAGGGGGACATGGTACGGGGGGACACTGGCTATAGGGGGGACAAGGCATAAGGGGAAATGCTAAAGGGGGACACTGGTACGGAGGCACTGGCTACTTTTGGGCCGGGCTACAGGGGGCACTGGCTATAAGGGGGGCACTGGCTACAGGGGGCACTGGCTACAGGGGGCAGACATGTTTACAGGGGGCAGACATGGCTACAGGGAGCATAGGCTACAAGGGGGACATGGCTACAAGGGGGACACGGCTATAAGGGGGACACTGGCTACAAGGGGGACACTGGCTATAGGGGGACATGGCTATAAGGGGGAAATGGCTATAAGGGGGACACTGGATACAGGGGCACTGACAGGGGGCACGGCTATAAGGGGGCACTGGCTACAGGGGCCCGGGCTACAGGGGGCATGGTACAGGGGCAGACAGGCTACAGAGGGCAAGGCTACAAGGGGGAAAAATGGCACAAGGGGACACGGCTAAAAGGGGACATTTTGGATACGGGGGGACACTGCAAAAGGGGGGAATGGTATGGGGGGGACAGGGCTAAAGGGGGACAGGTATAAGGGGAAATGACTTAAGGGGGACCGGCTACGGGGGGGACTGGCTACAGGGGGCACTGGCTAAAAAAAGGGGGCATGGCTAGGGGGGCAGGGAAACCTGGCTACGGGGGGCTGGGCTACGGGGGGGGAGGGGCAAAGCTACGGGGGGCATTTAAAAGGGGGTAATTACGGGGGGCTATAAAAAGGGGGGCAAAAAAAAGGGTCGAAAAGGGGAACTTTTTAAAAGGGGGCTAGAAAGGGGGGCTTTTAAACTAAGGGGGTATATACGGGGGCTTTTTTTCTTTGGGGCCATAATCAAAAGGGGGGGCTTTAAAAAGGGGCCATAATCTTACAGGGGCTGTAAACCTACCTACGGGGGGCAGCAACTACCTACAAAGAGCTGTATACCTTCTATAGGTCTACATACCTACCCACTCAATGGTTGGGTAACATTACTACCCATTTATTTAATGGGGTTCCATAAAACAGTAGGGGAAAAAAATTTTAAATTTTTTTGGGGTTACATTCTGCAGGGGCGAGTTGTGGGGAAGAAGGTTTCAGGTGGCGGCAGAAGGGGAGGGAAAAAAAACGATTTTAAGGAACACTGATCAAGAGGAGCCGGTGAGTCCCTGATTCAGGGGTTTTTTTGCTTCTATATTCCCAAGTTCGTAGTCCTGCATGTAAAGTGACCTGAGCTTTGGGATTGGCGGTGTTGTAGGTCAAAAGTTTGTTAGCAGTAAGTATATATTTGTTTTTTGTGAGAGTTTGTTTTTTTTTTTTTTTTTTTTGGGGAGGGGGGGGCTCAGGCACACTTTGCCCAGGGCCCATATGCTGTAAAGAAAAAAGGGCCCCGGTCAAGTACTTTATAGCGCAGTATGCGGTTTATCCGCTACACATCCAGCGGGCTTCAGCTGCTAATTGCGGCTGCCAACCGCCGGTAACAGCAGGGGATGGAGACGGTTCCATTCCATGCTGTTTACCCCTTTAGACACCGTGGCGAACATTGCCAAGACATAGTTGGAACTGCAAAGTGAAGGAACCCTGGTTTTTGAAAAAAAAGGGAGTGAACCCTTTATTTTTTTAAGTGTTTTGCATATAACATATATGAATGGTAGGGGATCTCCACACATGTTTCAAGACTTAGGGCGACATGTATGAAGGAAGGCGAAGTGAATTATCACATCTCATTTTCAGTGTGTAATGCGCTTGAATCTATTAAAGCGTTTTTTGTACGATTATAAATGGCATTTAAAGTTAATGGACGATCTTCTTTGGGACCACAGGGGGCCCCCAATATCCGGGGTTCTGCTCTTGGCATAGTAAAAAAGGATGAAAGCAGAAAAAATATGTTTCAAACTTATGTTATAGGAGATATTTTTATATTTTTGGGATATTATACATTTTATATTAATTTTATATGATAACATTCTTTTATTACATTTAAATAATTTAATTTTATATGGTTTGATAATTAATTATAATTACTTTTTATTATTGTACTCATGTAAGTTGAGAAATAAGGGACACTTTTTGCCCTAATGGCAAATCTAGCTCCACTTTGACTATTCTGGCAGACCCCATTGAAATAGTATATGCTGAAAGCCGTACGGCAGAAATAAGCAGTAGCTCACCGAAAGTAGTTTGTAGAAACCTTCATTGGACCAGCTGTGTAGCATACTTCATCCTCGCACGGTGTCCTGGCCTTCAGTTCAGAAGCCGCGATGCAGACCAAAAATGAAATAAACGTTGAAAGGACCCAGCGTGAAAATGGAAAATGCTTGCTTTATTTCTTATTCATATGCAGCATATGGGGGTGCAGGGGGGACCCAGAAACCAACGCGTTTCGGGCTTAGGTGTAGCCCTTGTTCAACGGTCACACACGTTTGACACCAATAGTGATTTAAAAAAGGTAAGAAAAGGAAAAGGGGGGTTGCTTGAGGGATAGACGTCATTTCCTGCATATATAAACATGTTACAAAAGCGTCAAGAGAGCATCTATACGCAAATACATACCAAGGTTAACCTTGGTATTTTAAATCACTAAATTTGGTTTTCAAAAAGTGGGACCGTGAACAAGGGCTACACCTAAGCCCGAAACGCTTGGTTTCTGGGTCCCCCCTGCACCCCCCATATGCTGCATATGAATAAGAAATAAAGCAAGCATTTTCCATCTTCATCGCTGGGTCCATCAACGTTTATTTCATATTCGTCCCCATTGAAATAGGCCTGCCTGTTCAAGCAGTAATGCACCTAGTTTTGCTGAACCACATTCATATATGTGTCTAATAATACGAGTGTGGTACGTCACGCCCCCAGAACGCCCCCTCATGTTAAGCGCATTAAAAAGTGCCGAGTCTTGCAAACAATGCGCCTAACACATTTGTTTGGCGCATTATACATCACAGCCTACTTACTTTTGCCGCATTCTGCGCCAGAAGAAGGTGAAAAACCCTTTCATAAATGTCTCCCTTAATTTATATTACAATATGGTGAGTGGTTTATGTATTTGTGGGAGGTATTTATTATAGGGAAGG